>JAJLRJ010000012.1:32620122-33127622 GCA_024195265.1 Dendrophyllia cribrosa
TGTACTCTACCAACAGAAGTTCCCGCTGGTTTGTTTTCCACGAGGACGAAAGAATAATCGGCGTCGCTAAATTCGGGCACATTGTCGTTAGAATCACTGATTCTCACATGAACGTTTGTTGATGTGGCTCGGACAGGTATCCCAGCATCTTCTGCTTTCACCATCAAGAAGTACTCGGATGTCGTTTCGCGATCAAATGATCCTGCAGTAGATAATTTCAATCTGCTAGTTATATGTAATTTGAAGGTTGCGTTTCCCTTTTTTTAGTCTGACGTAAACTTGAGAGCGCGTTTGAGAGAGCTTGAACGTTTGTGTGAATCGGGGCTACTGACACTCATTCACTCTGGACTTAGCCATGATGGGGATATCCCTGGGGATTTTGAGCGTGGTTGTGGATGTGTCACCCAGACATTGACCGCTGTTTTAAATCCTAATATTTGCCTATTTTTTCATCCCAAAACGATAAAAATGTATAGCTATGTCAGACCAATAGACAAAACACACTCCACTTCAGACAAAAATAGTAAAAAGCAGCCATTCAACGAATTTACTTATTACTTCAATCATGACCAGCCGCCAGACTGAACGACCGACCGACTGACTGCCTTACTGACTGACCGGACTGATTGACTGACCGACTGACTGACTGACTGACTGACTGACCGACTGACTGACTGACCGACTGACCTACTGACTGACTGACCGACTGACTGACTGATTTACTGATTGACTGACAGACTGCCTGCCTGCCTGACTGACTGACTGACTGACTGATGGACAGACTGACTGATTTACTGACTGACTGACTGACTGACTGCCTGACTGACTGCCTGACTGCCTGACTGCCTGACTGACTGATTGACTGACTGACTGACTGACAGACAGACAGACTGACTGACTGACTGACTGATTTACTGACTGACTGACTGACTGACTGATTTACTGACTGACTGACTGACTGATTAACTGACTGACTGACTGACTACTGACTGACTACTGACTGACTACTGACTGACTACTGACTGACTGACTGACTGACTACTGACTGACTGACTGACTGACTGAACTACCCGCTGACTGTCGGGTTGATCAACTGCTCATTTTTCACTCAAACGAGTAACTAGACCGAATGTCAGCTAACAGTCTAATTGATGCCACCTACCCAACCAAGTAACTTGTCATCACGTGTACTGAGTGTAGATTGCAAAGTCTTCAAACCACACATCACTTACCCACATTATACAGAGTTCCGGTGGATGATTCAATCGCCATCACATTCCCAATATTCCCACTCATTATCGAATACGTCAACAAGGCATTATCACCAATATCAGCATCTGTTGCAGTAATGTTCAAAAACCGTGAACCAGTGGCAAGACTCTCCGACACGATAACAGAGAAAGAGGACTCAGTGAACTGCGGTGAGTTGTCATTGATGTCTAGGATCGTAATGTTGACTGTCACTGTTTCTGTCAGGGGAGGGGTGCCTTTGTCTGTTGCCTGGATTACAAGTGTGTAGAATGGAATGTCTTCGCGGTCCAGGGACTTGTTGGTGCTAATCATTCCTGAAGAGCTGACCTGTGGGAAAGAACATAGTTATACTGGGCTCGCAATAGAAGCTCAGTATGACTGGATGGTCACTTAGGTTTACAGCTTAAGTCAATGGTTATTTTAGGTTCATAGTGGTAAGAAAGGGTAACCGGCTGCAGGAGAGCGCATCTTGTACCTGTTAAGTAAGGTGGGGGGGGGGGGGGGGGGGGGGGGGTACACAGGTCAGCTGATATTCGTCACGGACGTTTGACGAGAGTTAAAGTCGAGTAGATTTCACGATAGCAAACGTTTCACACTTCCCATTGGCTCTACTGAAAATATGAGGGCATTCCGTTCGAGTGCAGTCGCCGCGGAGAGCACGAAATGAGAGCGAGAGTTCCAATCCTCATTCGCTCTTGTTCACACTCGACCCGGGCTTAAACTATTCTGCTTACTAGAAATACTAAACGCAAAATGTCATGAAATGGAAATAAAACATTCAAGAGACAATCTGTTGTTGGGATAGCCATATTTTGTATGTCGATGCGATCCAAGATATGGCCTTATGAGCTAGTTAAACTCCCCGATCTTCAACCAACTTAATCTACATTAACTGTTAGCAATACCTGAAATTGTGTTTTTGTATCACCGCCGATAATGGAAAAATCTATTTCAGCGTTCACGCCCAGATCCATGTCAGATGCGTACACCGGTATGACGTCACTTCCGGGAAGCGTGGCCTCCGAAATGCTTGTCAAATACAATGTTGGGCTGAACACAGGTTTGTTGTCATTAGTGTCCGAGATAAAAACACGCACTCCGCAAACTGCAGTTAGCGGTGGAACGCCACCATCTTGGGCTGTGATTGACAGGTAGTAAGTGTCTTTGGTTTCTCGGTCCAGGCCTGGCAGAGCAGAAATCACTCCAGAGGAGGAGTCAATGCTGAATTTGCCGACGCCATCTCCACCTAGAATAGAAATCAACAAGAGTTCTATTTTGCAGTTTGGCGATCGTGGTGCGAAGAAAAAAAAAGATCTAAATTTATAAATGATTTTAAGATAATCATTAGTAATTTAGTAGGGCAATTTTAATTTGTCGAATAGAGTGAAAGCTAAACTCGACATGAACAAACACTTTTGTTATCCAATACAAGGCGAGATATTTACAGCGATGGTGCCGTAACTGAATTTTGTATGTGTAACAAACACTCAAAAGGCTCTAAACCTGTAATAGTGAAGGAATGCTCTGCATTGATTCCTATGTCAGCGTCCGAAGTGTTGACCCGGGTGACTGAATACCCCTGAGGAACATTTTCAGGGATGGTTTTGGTGTAGATATCTTGGGTGAATACAGGGGGGTTGTCGTTTTCGTCAGAGATGTGAATGGTTAGCTGTAATGCAAAGAAGTGAACAGTGAGAACGATTTGCAATCTGCAATAACAATAACAAAAACTATATTTAACCGCTTAAAATCCCAAATTTCGCTCAAAAGTAAGAACTACACTCTCCAAAGGGTTAAGAAAAGAAACAATATTACAATATTTGCCAGCCGCACACTACCTAAAAGAGCTATTCGAGGCGGGCAAAATAATTGCTTTAGGGTAATTTTTGACATGATCTGATCATGTCATGGAGCTTATAGAGGGTCAGTCAAGAGGCTTAATATAATCAATGGAGCTTTCTGAACTGAAGAATGACAACTGGAACGCAAACCAAAACTTGCTTCATTTTCCGTGTTCTCGGTGTTCCTGATACACAGTTGTTTTATAAGTCTGAGAACAAACCTTTGTAATAAGAAACCGGACAGAAGTAACGTAACAGAACACAAAAAGCAGAATGCATTTGCACGCAAACTGCAAACTTGTCAAAAACTCAAGATCCACAAAATGAATTCTAGGTACCATCTAAAATTCATTTTGTGAACAGATCCTTTCAATCAAACTACCTTTAGTGATTTTATGGTAGTTTTTGTCGAGACCTTTTTCTACTACACTAACCTCCATAATAGTGGATCTTCGGTGGCCCTCCGTCAAGGCCTTGTCTTTCACAGTAAGGTTCAACACATAAAGGTCCCTTGTTTCTCTGTCGAGCTCAGCCCCCACATAAACCTGTCCCGTCTGAAGGTCAATTGTGAAGTCAATTCCTCCATTCAGTCCACCGGAGATCAAGTACTCTAGCTGACCGTGGAGGCCTGTGTCCGAGTCTGTTGCATTTGCATCAAACACTTGAGAACCTAAAAAAGAAAGGGGTGGTGAACTTTCTTTTTTTAATGTTTAAATCCCGGTTTAACGAAAATGAGAATTACTGCACGCTCGTCTACTGTTTGCGCCTCTCAGCATACATAATAATAATAATAATAATAATAATAATAATTGGAATCTTTTATTAATAATAATAATAAAAAATAATAATAATGTTTAATCACCACATTCTCGCATTAAAAATGAATTACAATGTGATTACAGTATATTGCGCAAAAGCGTCGACGAGAGTACATAAACGTTGCAGGTTAAATTAGAGCTTCATTCTATTTGGCGCGGTTATAAGATCACTTTTTAATATGTGAATACGCGCAAGCGTAATGAACGGGTTATCGGTAACGGTGGCTAATTCACTCACTCACTCACTCACTTCTTCCATCAGCTGTAAACTTAGTGACGTAATACTTTGTTACGAATGGATTAATGGAGTTGCTACTATTGCATTGACTAACTGAGTTTTAAAGAATTCTTTAAACATTAAATAAATAAAAATAACATAATCATCTAACCAATAGCTGTAGCTTCCGAGATGTTGACCGAATAGTTTGAGTACTGGAACACTGGCGTGAACTCGTTTACTGCTTTCACATAGACCGTTACCATAACAACAGTCACGTGACTTGGAACACCTTCGTCAGTCACGTGAATCTCTAAGCCATATTCACTTTCGCTCTCGTGGTCCAACGCGTCATTAATGACCACTCTATTATTGTCCATTCTGAACTTGTTCCCAGTGTTTCCACTGACAATGGTAAACGAGAAATTTCCATTGGGTCCCAGGTCATCGTCCGAGCACGTGATTGATGTGACGTTTGTATCCACGGGAAGATCTGTGAAGTAAGGTGATATTTTTGAACGCCCTTTCTTTTTAAGGAGTTCCCACATTTAGTATTAAAAACATTTCTAGCTATTTTGAGTAAAGAAGATTGTTTCTAAATAGCACCAGAAGAAAGTAATATTGAATATGTCTCACTTCAACGTTAACACTCAATAATTTCATTCACTGACTCAAAGGCTAGATACGTCTTGTCCAGCACAATAAAGGGCAAAACAGAAAAAAAAAAAAAAAAAAAAAAAAAAAAAAAGGTTAAATAGCTTTCACTTGAATGGTCACACGTTAGGATTTCATCCACAGAGTCAAACGTTAGAACCACCTTGTACAGCATAATAAACAGTACCACAGGAAAGTACTGCTGCATAAATTTCATTAAAATGACCACACTTTAGAATTGTATCCACAGATACAAAAGTGAAACCACTTTATTCAAAACTACTCGAGCGGTAAGGGCTGGTCTTACGAACGATGTAATCGGAAGCGGAGTCGGAGTCGGAAGCGTAAGAAGTCTTACGTTCTAGTGTAAATCAAAAAACGAAGTCGCAATCGGCATCGGAATCGGAATCTCGACGGAATCAGAATCGGAAGGATTACAAGGTTTCTTTTTTCTTCCGACACCGCTCCTCCTTTCGTCGCTCTACGTCGTTTTGATTTCTACCAGATCGTAAGGTTCTTGTCATTCCGATCCCGCTTACGATTTCGCTTACGTTGCTTAAGACGCTAGTGGGAACCAAGCGTAATATGTATCAACGAGAATTTCTGTAACCCAGATTTATATATGTGAGTTTTTTGTCAATGCAATTTTTCCTACCTTCTAATATTTCCTCGGGAAATAAATTTGATGTACACACAGGCGGGTTATCATTTACATCTACAACCGAAATGTACAGTGTCACGTTGGAATGTTTAACATCCGGGGAACCAACGGTACTGTCCTCGACCCGGAGACTGATGTTATACTGGTCAGTGGTTTCTCTGTCGAGACTTGATACTAGTACCAGCCTCCCCAGATCCTCGTCCAAATAGAACTTGTCCTCAGTGTTGCCGCTGACTAGGATGTATCGCAGGTCTCCGTGGATTCCAGTGTCGTTGTCTATTACTTGTGCTTGAAACACGACGGTGCCTTAAAAACATGACAAATTGAAACAAATCAACTAGAGGCAGGAGCAGATGAAAAGACAAAGAGCAAGGACGGACGAGAATCGTTTCGATTCTAATAAGGAGGAGAATTATTCTATATGTTAGTGTTAATTCTCCATGCTATTTCAGTGTCCGCAATTAGTTTTACCAAAGCTAACCTAAATAACTTTGACACTTAAAGTTATTCATTCGTTCGTTCATTCATTCATTCATACATTTCAATCAGTCAATCAATTTATTAATGTCAAGTGTGGGATGAGGTTGCCCTCCATATCCGAGCCAGCGGATCATGTGTAAAACGCATGACAAGTAACTTAATTTATAAAAACAATAAAGGAACTAATTTAGGTAAATATTTGTGATTCATTCATTCATTTCAGTCATTCCAATGAATAATTTCATGAATGTAATCTCTTTAAAAGAGCAGGAGGATTGAAAGCAATTGAGGGCGAGAACACTTACCTAGCGTGATATTCTCCAAGACGTCAATCCCATACAGCTGGTCAGAGGCAACGAATGTCGGTGTATGCTCATTGACCGGAAGCACATTCACTGTCACTGTAATGTTTGTACTCTTGACTGGAGAGCCGGAATCAAAAACAGTCAGCAGTAGGCTGTATAACGATTCTTCCTCGATGTTAAGAGACATATTGAGTCTCACTTCACCGGAGGACGATGAGACACTGAACTTGTTTTGATCATTTCCGTGCGCTATTGTGTAAGTGAGAACCGAATCCGAATCCGAGTCTGTACAGTTAGCTGTAAAAACCATTGTACCAACAACTGCAGACTCCAGCAAAGAAACTACCTCAGCAATAGGGCAGCACGAAGGCGCGTTATCGTTAAGGTCCAAAACAGTAAAGTTTACAGTCGCAAGGCTCCATTTTGTTAGGGGTGCAGGGGCGTTGTCACTTGCGATCACCGTTAGGCTGTATTGAGAAACACTCTCGTAGACCAAGGGCCTTCTTAGGGTCAAAGTTCCATCACTGCTGTCGAGAAGGAATACGTTCCCCAAGTTACCGCTTGATATGGAGTAGGTCACAATACCTTGGAGCCCGCTGTCACCATCTTGAGCCTGCACTGTCAGCAATGTTGTCCCAACAGGAGTGTCCTCGTTGACAGAAGCATTGTAGAAGCCGTTTTGAGTGAATGTCGGGGTGTATTCGTTAATGGCCGTCACAATTATGTAGATTGTTACTTCAGAAGAGAGGGTCGGAGAACCCTTGTCAGTGAGGGTGATGATTAAATCGTAGTATACCTGTGACTCCCTGTTGAGAGCACTCGACAGAGATACCACTCCTGTGGCGGAATCAACCTCAAAACTGGAATTTGTGTTGCCTGGAATTAACAAGAAACGGAGTTAAAGTGAAGTTACCAAGGCTTCCTGACTCTTCTTCTATCGTGACTTCCAATAGAAGAGCGAATTTCGAAAGCATCTGCACGAAATTTTACGGGTGAGGAGAGGGTCTAATAGAAATTAAAACATTAAAGTGACAACTGAACAAAGTGTTTATGAACAAACATAACCGCATACATTCTGACCAAGGATGAATACAAGACATCCTTGAATCTCGTTGTATCCCCTTTGTGTCAGTCATCAGTTAGTCATTATTTAAATATTCATTACAAATTGGTTACGTTTTACCTGAAGTTATGCTGTACGTAAAGGCCGCATTCTGTCCATGGTCAGCGTCACTGCACTGCAGACTCACAATCGTATTATTAACCGTAAAATTCTCAGCCACCTCAATGACGTAAGAGGCTTGGCTACAAAGCGGTGCGTTATCATTAACGTCCAGTATTGTAACATTAACAGCTGCTGTACTCGACATACTGGGGGCACCTTGATCTGTGGCTTGAACGGTCAGAGAATAGCTCTCCGTCGTCTCACGATCAAGCAACTTTCGAAGTTCGATTATGCCCGAGTTAGGATCGATTTGGAATCGTTCTTCCAAGTTACCATTGATTAGCGTGTACACGATGTTGCCGTCAGATCCGTGATCGTCGTCTGTCGCTGCTACTGTCGCAATCGTTGTACCGATAGAAGCGTCCTGTTGAAAAACAGAGAAAAAAAGTGCCTTCGATAACAGATCTTATAAAAAAAAAAATTCAATTTACGTCAAACGTTTATCGCGATAGCTTTAGTGAATGACCACACAAAGATTTATAAGCCATGTGGCCATTAAGTTGGCGTGGTACTCTGTGACTTTCCATCGCAAGCTGCATTGTAAAGCGAAAGGAAAATTGTTATTTGCAATTTTTTCCCGCAAGGCTCGGAGCTATCTTAAATTTTTGCAACGGTGACACCTTTCATAAACGTAAACGCTCTTAACACCTCTATGAAGCGTTCACTTGGGAAAGGTTCTCAATAATGTGAAGTTAAAATATACTTTTTCGCCTTGTTTACCCATTCCATTCCTTGAGAATTGAATCTTACAGTGGGCCTTGGTCACGCCCCGCCATTTTGTATGAAAACAAAAGATTTATCCCGCTAAGGGCCTGGTCGCACTACAGTGAGTCAAAAACAAAAATTAGCCCGTGCAAAAATCGAGGAAAAGTAAAGAAACCGCTCCGGAGGGACACTCTTTTTGTCATTTTGCACGGGCTAAGTTTTGTTTTTGACTGTAGTGCCACAAGGCCCAAAGCCTCGCAGTGAAAAAGATGAAAACGAGGTTAAGTGGGGTAAAACAAAGCATTTTATTCTCCGGGGAGTCACGTGGCCGTCGCGGTTGCTACTCTGCTTTATCGGTTTCTGTCGTATTGGTGTCTCGCAAAATCTACTTTTTTATGTAGTCAGATCAGCCTTGCAGTTTGTCGGTTATGTTGCGTCATTAAGGCCCATGTTATCATATTCACGTGAATATGAATACATTATTTTTAGACAGATAAAGGAACAATTCTAGATAACGTCATATAATCTGAAATTGGTAAAGAAACAAGCTAAGGTTAAAATGTTTATTTAAAGCATTATATGTGGCTACGAAACAACTGATTGTCCATCTACGAGATGTCCTTCAACGGAGGTTCGATTGTATTCTGAACGTTGATTATTAAACCATCTCATCTCACCTCTGAATGGCTGACTGTGTAGGTAGAATTACTAAAGACAGGAGGGAACTCATTTGATCCAGTGACCTGGACACTAACAGCTACGTCAGTGGTGAACTGGGGCGAGCCTCCATCCGTGATGGTTATTACGAGCAGATAGGACTTCACGGTCTCAAAGTCAAAAGCAGATAGACTAGTTACCAGGCCACTTCCGTCTACAGTGAACAGTGTAGTGTTACCTAAGGAGTAAATACCTGTTAGAGACCTGATTTCAAAGTTCGCACTACCACTCTATTGAACTGAAAAAGCAGCAATAACAGTGTGAATATGTGGTAAGAACGGAAATTGCCTTATTGACCGCTGAGCTTTCAAGGTTTAAATATGTGTTAGGAGAACTTTTGAACTTTCTTTTTGAGCTCTCATTTGAGTAGTCACACAAGTTAGAGCCATCTTGTAGACCATAATAAACGGTACCACAGTAAAGTACTGCTCAGTAACTTTTATTTGAATGGCCAAACCAGTAGGATTTCATCCACAGACTCAAAAGTTAGAGTCATATTAAATGACGGGAGGTTTGATCCTTGAAGTGAATTGGTTAATTTTTTTTGGCATTTGAGGTCAAGAGAGGGACTAGCTTGAAATTCAATATCATGTGATCTGACCTGTGGTAATGCCGTACGAGCTGATTATATTCGGAGAGAGATCGGCGTCTGAACAGCTCAACTGCGCAATCGTGGTTCCTATGGCAACGGACTCATTGATTGACGAACTATAAACGCTTGGATTGCAACTGGGCGCATTATCATTGATATCCGTGAGAGTTACAACAAGCGTGGCGGTAGACGACAAAGGAGAAACTGGATCCTGATCAGAAGCTTCAATAACAAGGCTATAAGAGTCGATTGTTTCTCTGTCCAACCGACGCTTTACAAAAACCATGCCATCAGCGGGCCTGAGTGAAAACATGTCATTGGAGTTCCCGGATGTGATTGCATAGGTAACTAGGCCATATACTGAGCCGATGTCGAGGTCAGTGGCGCTGACACTGGACACTAGTGTTCCGATTGAGGCGTTCTCGGCCACTAGGGCAGTGTATGAGCCACCATTTGTAAACTGTGGAGTGTACTCGTTGACATCTGAAAGAAAACAACGAGAGGAAGGAACAGTCAAATGACATTACTACTAAAAATAGTTTTTGAAAACTTTATTTCAGTCTCAATCATATGAGACTACAAAGAAACCAAAGCTTTGTCTTCGTGAGTTTCCGTGCAAAATTAGACGTGGCTTTTTTTTTCATCACTCGCACGGAGCATCCGCCTTACGCGCGGCCAGCAAAGTCATCAACAGACTTCCGGTATCTTAGTAATAACGCAAACAGTGACAGATAAAAACAGTTAAGCTCGGCGTGGCCGAGCTGGTATTGATACCAAACAGTCCGGTTGGAAGCCCAAAGGCTTCTTGGTTTTCTTACAGTGGACAAACCAACAAAAGTGAGTTCGATCCTAGTTCAACATACGCACAGTTATAAATAAATTTGAAGACGCTGTAACACAGCGCAAGTACTATGTTCATACCCGTTATAGTAATGGAGACTTTAGCCGTGCCAGAGAGAGGCTGGGTAGAGTGTCTGTCCGTCGCTGTGATCTCCAGCGAATAAAACGACGTTGTTTCTGCATCAAGTGCGGACGCCACGCTCAGATAACCTTCGTCAGTGATAGAGAATCCTGTGCCCGTATTTCCTATAATGAAAAAAAAATGTTGCACATTTTAGGCATTACTTTAAAGACAGACTCTGGGTATGAGCAACATTTCCTGCGTTCTGATTGGTTCCCTGCTACCAGACTATTAGCTCATATCCTGCTAGTAAAGATGTCAATGCTGCTGCTGCTGATGATGATGGTAATAATAATAATAATAATAATAATAATGATGACGATGATGATACTGTAAACAATCAGTGCTTTCGATAAATAGTCATAATGAGCTCTACAACGCAATATGACAAATTAAAAGCAAGTAATTCAAATTAATTTATTTACCTGACGTTATTGCCATAAGAAATTGTCCATTTGTTCCAGAATCAGCGTCCGCGCATGTCAAGTTCAGTATGTTAGTAGTCACAGCCGTATCTTCTGAAATGGTCACGCAATACACTGTTGGAGTAAACGTCGGTGCGTTATCATTCTCGTCACGCAACGTCACAGTAACATTAACACTTGTTGATTTGGGAGAGACTAAATCTCCATCAGTGGCTGTCACTGTCAGCAGATATGACACCACGGCCTCGTAATCCAACGCCTGCTTTAGTGTTATAGAACCGCTGATTGCGTCGATGTAGAACGGTGAACCGCTGGACAAGGTGAACGTAAGCTCGCCTTGTGATCCAGAATCACTATCGGTGGCGATGATTGACAGCACAGTTGTCCCAACCGCGGTATTTTCCGAAATCGTTACATTATAGGACGAATGGCTGAATATCGGCGCATGCTCATTCAGTGGTGCCACGATGACGTCAACATGAGACAAAGAAGCGTGCTGTGAGCTGATTGGCGAGCTGCTGTCACGTGCTTCTACTGTTAAGGAATATGACTGGGCGTCTTCAAAATCGAACTGCTTGGCTGTAGTGATTTGACCAGTACTTGAGGATATGCTAAAATAACTGTCAGGGTCACCATCCGTGATGCTGAAAACAAGTGCTGAGTTGGTGCCCAGGTCCTGATCGGTGCATTGCAGTTGAGTGATACTGGAACCAGCTGTTATGTTCTCAAAGACTTCGAGCTGCAAATAACGTTCAGTAATTCACTAGATCATTTCAACGATTATGTTAGTGACAAGAGAGAATCAGTTGATAATGGTTTCTTTTAACGAAATGTATTGAAACAAGAAAGATTTTCGAAACGTTATTACACTTGCGACACCAAGACCTAGTTGACTTCTCAAACTCATCAATAATTCATGAAGAAAATACAAAGGAAATTAATGTTTAATGAGTGTTTGGAAATCAGTTGAAACACTCCTCATTTTTGAATGCTTATTTCTCCTTCTAAAATCATTTTGTTTGAGAAGTGATATCAAACATTCGACACAGTATTTCATCACAAGATCAAACACTTGAAGTTCGTCAAAAATACTCAGCTGCGTGTCTTATTTTCAACTCTCTTCTCAGTGTTTGATCTTGTGATGAAACACTGTCTCATGTTTGATATATTACTTGAAAGCTATCTTACAAACTCAATTATTGAGTTTCAAACAGTGGGAAGCATAATGGCAAAATTAAAACAAAAATAAGGTTTCAGAGGTTCGTAGAATTTGACGTCACGCCCTCCACACCGTGGCCGCCTACGTAACACTAGATTCAACTGTGATAGTGACACCCGCACCTATATTACGTCTATGTTAACCTATATTACGCCTATGTTAACCTATATTACGCCTATATTAACCTATATTACGCCTGTATTAACCTATATTGTGCCTGTAGTAACCTATATTGCGCCTATATTAACCTATATTATGCCTACATTGACCTATATTGCGCCTATCTTAAGCTATACTATGCCTGCATTGACCTTTATTGCGCCTATATTAACGCACATTACGCCTCACCTGGTAATGATCAGGAGAGAACACGGGATCGTTGTCATTAACATCAGTCAAAGTGATAGTCACATTCACAGATGATGACTTTACGTCGGCGATGTTGGGATCTCTGTCGCTCGCAGTAACAGTTAAAGTGTAGTTATCTACACTTTCTCTGTCCAGACTTGTTTTTATGCGGATCACGCCAGTATTGGTGTCGATGTAAAATGGAGCCGATGAGGGACTCATGGTGTAACTTACTTCACCTTTAAAAAGTAGTTGATTGTTAACAATAACAAAGGTTCTCAAGTTCAAAATATAAAAAAAAAATTCTTTCATTTTCTAAAATACTGAGAAATTCCACAGAAACGTACTGCTCAGTAGCTTTCATTTGAATGGACATACGTCAGGATTTCATTCATTGACTTAAAATGTAGAGAGTCTTTGTATGGCGTAATTTAAAAGTACCGCAGAAACGTTATTTTCAATTGCATTGCATCGAATGCTTATATGATAGGATTTTGTTGGCAGACTCAAATTACTCTCAACCTTAATCAAGGTCAGAATGAAGATTAATTGTAATATGGACGCTGTAATAGCTGTACCTTGCAGTCCATCATCTTGATCAACAGCTGTCACTCTCAGAATTGACGTCCCAACAGAGACATCTTCAGCTATGCTAGTAGAATACTCAGCGGAGCTAAACACCGGCACATGCTCATTCACTGGAGTGACATCAATACTTATCTCCATGACGACGAATTTTTGAGATGAAGAAGGACTGCTCGAGTCACGTGCGTGTACTGTGAGAGCAAAACTGGGCGTGGTCTCGTAATCCAGCCACGTGGCTGTAAATAGGGTTCCGTTGGAATCGATAGTGAAGCTTGTGTTTGTGTTTCCAGATGTTATACTGTGACAATGAAGCGTAAAGAGTCAAATGAGTACAGACGAGAACGAGTAACAAGTGGGACGCTTATGATTTTACACATAGTGCAGGTACGTTAGGGCAGAAACGACCAGCCATCGTGTTGTAAGATCAAAATATTTAAAGTAATTTCTCACCAAAGTAAACAGAGACGGAGTAACTTTTGTACCTGTACTTTTTAGCTTATTTTGTGTCAGTAACCAAATTATGGCTGTTTCGTGGTGTTGCGGATGTTATGATCACCAAATTAAATGACGGAAACAAAGGATTCAAAAGACAGTGAACATTACCCCGGCACCACAACACGCAAACTTACCGACAATAGTTTTCACAACACCAAGAAATACCTCAATTTATATACGATAACAAATACTGAAAAGCCAAGTCTTTGATACAAATGATTTTTTTTTTCAAACACTCAGCAAGTCTTTTCATCATCATCATCAGGTCGAGGAAACACCTCGGACCATTTTAATTTCAACTGTTGTTTCGCTGTTAAGTTGTTGCTCGTAAGTTGAAATGAAGCCAAATTATAAGAACAAAGTAAGAAGCGACTTTTATACTATTATAAAACCAAATGATTGGAACAAAGAATGTTAGTTTTCTAAGCTGCAGTTTAACAAGGCATCCAGAGATATTAGGTAAGCAAATGTAATTGACGCGTGACCGTGACGTCACGTCTTACCTGTACACCAAAAGCCCATTGTTTCCTTCATCGTCATCAGAACACGTGACACTCAACACACTAGTTCCCAGGCCAACATCTTCCCTCACGGCGGTACTATAAGACGAAGGGCTACAGATCGGCTCGTTGTCATTGGCATCCGTCACTGTGATTGACACTGTGGCATTGACAGGGTTTTCTCCATCCGTAGCCTCGACTACAAGCGTGTATGAGGACGTCACTTCTCTATCCAGGCTCCTCGCAAGCTGTATTGCGCCTTTGTCAGCGGATATGTAAAAGAAAAAACCTGTATTTCCGGAAACGATGGAGTAAACTACCCTCCCGTGCGCATGCGCGGAATCGTCGGCATCGTTCGCTGTGACCCGGATAATCTCCGTGCCGAGGCTTGTGTCCTCGGGGACTGAGGTAGAGTATGCTCCAATGTTTGTAAAGATAGGGGCGTGTTCATTGACAGGAGAAACTGATATATGGACAGACACTTGACTGGACAGACTTGAGACACCCCCGTCTGACACGGTGATTGACAGTGAGTATGAAGTGACTGTCTCGTAATCTAATGTATCTGCAACACTCACTGTTCCATTACTTGATACGCTGAATTTTCCTGAATGAAAGAAAAAGCATAACAGTCAATTTCTCCTTAGGGTCACCCCTTTATTAAGGATAGGAAGAGTGAAGGAGGTTAGAGTCGCTTTTATGGAGAAACACTCGCTAGTTAAATTAAAGTGTGATTTAAAAGCGCTCCTTGTGTTTTTCGAACCACCATCCCTTCGCCAAGTCAGATTTATCACATTGGTGCACCCGCAGAAAGACATTTATTTATTTTATGCATTGACTTGGACTTGACGTTGGCCTGTACTTTTAACGTCAGACGTTAAAGCCAAGAGTCCTATCAGGCTGAGCGAGAGACTGAACTTGTAAGAATCACCGTCTAACATAGCGCGCGGACAATTTTTAAGGCAACATTTTGATTATCTTTGAAAAGTTGCCGCAAAAAATTGTGTTGAAAAGTATCGGCGCGTTGTTACACATTCTAAACTTTTGACGCAAAAAAAATTCTTCACCTTATTCAAATATCTAATGTTTCACTGTCCATATTCGCCAAACAAAATGCATGTATTAACTCTGATTTCTTACCATCTGAATTTCCTGAAGAAATCGTGTAACTTAGTTGACTGTTCACCCCAGTATCCTGATCGCTGCAATTCAATGTGACCACAATGTCCCTAACAGCAGCCGACTCAAGTATCGCGGGCGTCACTAATGTGGGAAGGCATTCTGGGTAATTATCATTGTAGTCCAACAAATTCACCGTCACGGTAGCCTGGGCACTAAGCGGACTTCCCGAGTCTCCATCCGTGGCAGTTATCGTGAGAGTAATCTGGGAACTAGTCTCGTAATCCAAACCATAAACCAGTTCAATCACGCCAGTTTTACTATCAATTACAAAATTCCCGTATGCATCTCCCGCGGTTATAACGTAGGTGACCTCGCCTTGCGAACCAATATCCGCGTCACTAGCCGACACGGTTATGACGTCATGACCTAGTGCCAGGCTCTCTGAGACATTCACGGTATAGGAGCCGCTGGGCGTGAATTGCGGGATGTGTTCGTTGACTCCAGTAATGGAGATAATGACGGTGGTGGTGGTTGTACGCGGCGGTGAGGCGGCGTCTGTGGCCCGTACAGTTATTTTATATTCTTGTGCAGATTCGTAATCTAAAGATGAGCTTGTTGTTATAACACCAGTTGAGGAGTTCACTGCAAAGTCTCCACCATCACCGGATATAATGCTGTACGTCACCTAAAAACATAAAGTTTAACATGTTTTACTGGCAGGTCACAAAATAATACGAGGCAATCAAAACTAGAAAGAGAAACGCATGACCAGAGCCTGGCGCCAGAACATTCCTGTACTGTTTATAATGCTGTGCAAGGTCGTTCTAACTTTTGAGTCTGTGGGTAAAATCTTAAAGTGCGACCATTCAAATAAAAGCTACTGAGCAGTACTTTCCTGTGGTACTGTTTATAATGCTGTGCAAGGTTGTTCTAACTTTTGAGTCTGTGGATGAAATCCTAAAGTGTGACCATTCAAATGAAAGCTACTGAGCAGTACATTCTGCGGTACTGTTTATTAAGCTGTACAAGGTGGTTCTAACTTTTAAGTCTGTGGGTAAAATCCTAAAGTGTGACCATTCAAATGAAAGTAATTCAGCGGTTTTTTCCCTAATTTTTGTAAAAGAGGGTAAAGGAGTGTAAACAGTAACAAACCTCTCCGTTTGAGCCGATATCCAAGTCAGGACATGTGACTGTTACTACTGATGTAGCTACAGCTGCGCTCTCTGCTACTGAGGCCGCATACACGGACTCCCCACATACGGGACTATTATCGTT
Source organism: Dendrophyllia cribrosa (assembly GCA_024195265.1). NCBI lineage: Eukaryota > Metazoa > Cnidaria > Anthozoa > Scleractinia > Dendrophylliidae > Dendrophyllia > Dendrophyllia cribrosa. The sequence goes on from JAJLRJ010000012.1 coordinate 32,636,519, forward strand.
AACGTCACTAACGGTGACGTTAATGGTAGCCAATGATGAGCGGCTCCCAGAATCCGTAGCGGTGAGAGTGAATGAATAGAAGTCCTGGGACTCACGATCCAGAAGAGCGTTGGTGGAAACAACTCCAGTATTTTCGTTAACAGTGAAGTTGACGCTGTCTGCTCCTGTAAAAGGGTAAACAAAGATTCCATGTAAGTAGAAGAGGCGGATCTAGGGGAAAGGCCCAGGGGAAGGGCCCGGGGTTCCCCCCCCTGCTCGCGCCCCCCTCATTTTTAGTGAATTTGCAGAGCATTGCTGGAATTACTTCGCAGAATTTGACATTAATAGTCAAGCCTTCAGAAACGTTCTGAAATGTTCGGAACATTCGTGCAACCTTCGGACAGTATTCGGAAAAATTTCGGAAATCTTCGGTAATTTGCTCAAAACTTCGTACTTGTCGTTTATATAATAAAAAAATAATAAATGGCTCTTGGATATCTGAGTGTCTCGTCGAGTGTTCAATTCGATGTATCACTCGTTCGCTGCGCTTACTCGTGAGATATCGAGTGGAACACTCGACGTTAAATTTCAAGTAGTCATTTCTTATCTTCTATATCTACCTGTTCGGAACTTAACAAAAAGCAAGCATGTTACAACCCACCTGACAATGTGTAAGAGATGACATCACCAACATCATCATCACTTACTGTCACCCTCAGCACACTCGTGCCTGGAGCGCTGTCTTCCAACACATTACCACTGAATGACGCACTGCTAAATACGGGATCATTATCCACAGCGTTTATTACTGTTATTACTACTGTTGTTGTACCAGTGTTATTTGCACCGTCAGTGGCTATGAGAGTAAGTGAATAGCCTTGTATTGTTTCATAGTCAATGTCACTTGCAGTTTGAATCAATCCACTACTAGTCACACTAAAGTGTGAGCTGTTAGAACCAGACAACGAGTACGTCAGCGTTGTGTCAGCGGCATCACCATCAGAAGCTGTCACAGTCATAACGGAGGATCCAATGACGACATTTTCTGTCACATGACCGTTATAAGAAGCGCTGTTGAATGTCGGAGTTTCATCATTGAGATCAGTAACCGTAACTGTGATAGTTGAAAGCGTTTTTCCATCGTTTCCATCATCCGCCTGTACGATCAGCACGTAAGACGGCGTGTTTTCGAAATCAAGAACCGCGGCGGTATTGACGTCGCCACTTGCGCTGTTTATGGTGAAATCGGAACTTGTAAACCCTACGAACGAGAAGGCGATAGCGTCGTTGTCCTGGTCGCTTGCTGAAACTTGGAAGACGCTGAATGAAGATACGGTACCTTCATTTACCGTAAGAGTGTAGGGTGCACTGGTGAACACTGGGGCGTCATTTATGTTGTTGACTGTTATCGTCAAGGGTGTGGTCATAGTGGCAGTACCGTCCGAAACTGAGATAGTCAAAGAGTATGAGCTGCCACTCTCAAAGTCAATAGCACTAGCGGTTGATATGATACCAGTTACAGAGATTGCAAAATGGGAGCTGTTAGTCCTGGAGAGTGAATACACGAGGGTATCGTTGTTGTCTTCATCGGAGGCAGACGCTTGCAACACTTGCGTTCCAATGTCGATGTTTTCATCAATAGCAGCGCTGGATGGCGCATTAACAAACACTGGCTGGTCATTCTGGTCAATAACCTCCACTGTCACAGTTGTGATGTTTACACCTCCGTCTCCGTCTGTCACTGTCACCGTTAAAACGTACAAGGAAACTTCTTCAAAATTCAGCGCTTGAGCTAAAGATATCAATCCAGTCTGGGAGTGAATCGTGAAATGAGAACTTCCGGATCCTGAAAGCGTGAAATAGAGCGTGTCGTTATCATCGTCGGAGGCGTTCACCGTGCTCACAGAAGCGGAAGCGTCGTTTTCGTTAATTTGAACAGAATACGGCGCGTCTACAAATTTTGGAGAATCATTTGCATCGGCGATACTTATAGTTAGCGGTTGACTCACTGTTGCAGTTCCATCGCTAACACTTACAGTTAGCGAATAATAGTTCAGAACTTCATAGTCCAGTTCCTGTGCGGTCAAAACCAGCCCGGTGGATGAAGAAATCTGGAAATAAGAGCTATTTGTGCCTGACAGGGCATAAGTGAGTGTATCACTACTGTCTTGATCGGTGGCTGTTATTTGAAGCACGCTGGTGCCATCCGGGACATTTTCACTGACAGAGGTAATATAAGGCGTTCCTTGGAATGCAGGTGAATCGTTCCTATCATTCACATTCACCGTCAAGCTAGTTGTCGCCAGTCCCCCACGGCCGTCACTGACCCGGACTGTTAAAATGTACTGGGGATATAGTTCATAGTCAAAGGCTTCTGTGAGGCTTATTACGCCTGTACTAGAGTGAAGGGAGAAGAAGCTGCTACCAGCTCCGAACAGTGAGAACGTAAGCGTGTCCGCTGGACCTGGTGAGAGAAAATTCATAAATTAAAAAAATTACAACTTTAAAAATGTCTTTTATTTGCCCTCGGCCGGAGAAACCCCTGTACTGGCCAAGGCTGCTACAATACCCCAATACCCCAATACCCCAATGCTACAATACCCCAATGCTACAATACCCCAAGAATCGTCGTGAAGTATTTTGTCGCGTGACAAATGATAAAATCTTGTCTTCGGAATTAGTTCATTTCCAGCAAATGATAGCTAAGCTTTCAGATCAAGCGGAACAAAGTCATTTGTTGAATACCGATAACTCCAACCGTTCCAACTGTCCAACTGAGTTAATCGGGGCCTGCATATAATTGAGATTTTACCCAATATGATCAATAAGGCATTCTAAAAATGATCTGTGTATCTTCAGTACTCTTACAAGCAAACAGAATTGAGAACAAAACTTACCGCTGTCTACGTCCACCGCAGTCACATTACCCACCGCAGCGCCAGCATCATTCTCGTCCACACTGACCGTGTACGGAGCATTGGTAAACTGGGGCGAGTCATTAGTGTCCACTACAGTGATTGTCAAACTTGTGTTCACACTTGCTGAACCGTCAGAGACACTTATGATGAGCGTATATGAAGTGACGGACTCATAATCTAGCACTTGAGCAGTGGTGACGACACCAGCTGAAGAAACTGCAAATTGATCGTTGTTAGTCCCTGATAAACTGAAAGATAACGTGTCGCTGGAATCCTCATCAGAAACTGCCGCTACGTAAACCGTGGTCCCGGTGTTTAAACTCTCTTCCACGCTTGCAGTGTATGGGCCACCTAGAATGACAGGTGGATCGTTTTGATTGACAGTTGTGACAGCGAGTGATGCAAAAGCCACGCCCCCTATTTCATCAGACACTCGCACCGTGAGTGAGTACAATTCCTGGATTTCGTAGTTGAGCTCCCTGTTCAAGGTTACCAGTCCTGTGGCTGAATTGATCAGAAAATCGTCACTTCCGGTTCCACTTAACGAAAACGTCATATTGTTGTCATCGGGATCAATTGCGGTGACGTCAATCACGGCAGCAGTGACGTCATTCTCTGCGACACTGACGTTAGCTGGTAGATTTGTGATGTAAGGTACGTCGTTCGTATTTGAAACAGAGATTGTTAAGCTTGTGGAGATGATCACTGTGCCATCGCTTACGCTAACAGTCAACGAATATGAATTAACTGTTTCGAAGTCAAGTTCTTGTGTCGTTTCAACGAGGCCAGTGGATGAACCGATCTGAAAGTGTCCGTTGTTTGTCCCGGACAAGCTATAGATCAACGAGTCACCATCAGCGTCGGTAGCCGCCACTTTAATGACGTCGCGTCCAGTTGGAAGATTCTCGCTGACCGTGGCTGAGTAAGGTGTGCCAAAGAACTGAGGAGAGTCATTTACATCCGAGACAGCAACAGTCAAAGAAGTGGTCGCAATTCCACCATTACTGTCCGACACACGGACAGTAAGAGTATACAGTGACGTCTCTTCGTAGTCTAATTCATTTGTCAAGGTAACCACTCCGGACGTCAAATGGATCGAGAATAACTCACTACCAGTTCCAAAGAGGAGAAAGTTCAAAGTGTCCGCGGTGTCTTGGTCAGTCGCACTCACTGTGAGTAGCGAGCTGCTTGTGGTGTTTTCTGGGAATGTGACGGAATAAGGCGCGGCTACAAAGCTTGGCACGTCATTTTTGTCGGTGATGCTGATAGTGAGAGCCTGAGTTATAGTCACGGTTCCATCTGTGACAGAAACTGTTAAGGAATAAGAGCTGATAGACTCATAGTCAAGAATAACAGCGGTGGTGACAATTCCTGTGTTTGAAGCGATGCTGAAATCAGAGCCGTTTTTCCCTGATAGGCTGTATGTAAGAGTACCCGATGTGTCTTCGTCAGTTGCCGATGTTTGCAGAACCGTTGTTCCTATGGGAACATCTTCATCAAGTGACACACTGTATGGGGTACCAATAAACACAGGGCTGTCGTTTTCATCAGACACTGTGACGGTAAGAGAAGAAGTCGCTTGGCCGCCACTACCATCGCGTACCATAACGTTAAAAACATAACTCGACTTCCTCTCGTAATCCAGCGCGTTGCTCAGCGAAACTAACCCAGTAGAGGGCAGGATGGAAAAGTCACCGCTACCTACCCCTGACAGGAAATATTCCAGTGTATCACCGCTGTCCGCATCAGTGGCACTCAATGTGTACACGGTAGCGCTCACATTATTTTCAGCCACTGTAACGGTATAGGGTGCACTATCAAACACTGGGGCATCATTGGTGTCTCTAACAGTCACTGTTAAAGCTTCTGTTACAGTAGACGTTCTGTCTGAAACAGAGATGTTTAGAGAATAACTGTTAACGGACTCGTAGTCTAACACTTGCGTTGTTGTGATAAGCCCTACTGAAGACACTGCAAAGTGCCCGGAATTTGTGCCTGCGATGCTATAGGTCAGTGAATCACTTGTATCCTGGTCAATCGCAGTAAGCTTTAAAACAGTGGAACCGCTAACTAGATTCTCGTCAACTTGAGCTGAAAATGGAGCGCTTACGAAGACGGGGTCATCATTTTGATTGACAACTGTCACATTAAGTGTGGTTTGAGTCATCCCACTGTTGGTGTCAGAAGCGGTGATGGTTAAGAGGTAGGATGACACGGATTCATAGTCGAGAGCCTGGCTTGATGACACAACACCGCTGACTGGATGAATGGAGAAGTCTGCACTTCCTGGACCGGATAGCAGGAAAGTCATTGAATCGCCTGAAAAACAAATTTAAAAAAATGTCTTAGAAACTTACGATACGGGAGTGCATCATCGATATCATGCCGTACTTGAAACCGTCTTATAATTTTTCTTGAAACTTCGTCTACAGCTAGTGATACGTAAGTACTGCAAAATTTGAAAGTTTCGTCATTGAGTGTCTGACTAGATTTCCGAAAAATGACATTGGCCGTTTTTACACTAGAGACGCATTATCCGTCCAGACGGATAATGCGTATGTCATGTTATACGTCTAGTGTAAAGACAGGACGAACAACAAGACGAACTACGGGAGACGAGCAATGCGAGACATTGCGCGCGGCCAGTTATAAAAAGGAATGAGTACTAGAGTTTTTGGCGGCAAAATTCAAGATAGCGGCCGTGTTGGTCTCATTTTTTATCGTTGTTCGTCTGTTGCCCGTCTTTATACACACGGACACATTATGCGTCTAGACGAACTATCTTTCGTAATGCGTCTTGAACGATGCACTACGAAAGAGAGTTCGTCTAGACGCATAATGCATCTTGTTCCCGTCTTTATACTTTAGACGCATAACCAGACGTACTACAAATGTTTGCCAAAGTTCGTCCAGACGGATAATGCGCCATTGTTTACAACAAAGAGCAATACGCTGGTGTTGCGATGGTAACTGCCGTTGCTTGGAAACCAGTAAAAAACAAAACTTTATCACATTTCATAAACTTGGCGAAATATGAAAGCAATCGAAGCATATCTTCCCTGAGAAATTTTGATTTCAAAACATACACCTCAACGCAAAAAATTAATTTTGCAAGCCTTCTTAAAAATTACCTGAGTCTTCATCTGTGGCGCTGACCGTGTAAATTGCGCCTGCAGCCTCGTTTTCATTGACGCTCACAGAATAAGGAGAATTAATAAACACCGGAGCGTCATTAGTGTCCCTGATACTGATGGTCAGCGGCTGCGCCACTGTCTCTGTGCCATCGGTGACGTTAACAGTCAGAGAGTAAGAGCTGGTTGTTTCGTAGTCCAGAGACTGTTAACGAGATTAACATGAATAGAAATAAGAAACTTGTGATATTTTTATATTACAGCTGCTAACAAGTTGCTAATACGACGAAATCATGGACGTACAATCGATAATAGTACAACTCTCTGGTAGGTAGTCCTTGAAGTTTTTTCTTGTAGGGGGGGGATGTAGCTCAGAAATCCTAACTAACATTTGTTCAAATCATAGTTATTCGCTTCATAGAAATTTATCTACCGCCTTTTGTATAACCAAAGCCTGGCAAATTAATGGTTGAGCCATTCCACCGCCATTCCACTATTCATAACCCTAACCCTAAACCCATGATCTCCTACAAAGTGTTACTGGGTCCCATCTACTGGGGAGAGCCATAACACTGATAACGCTGCACAGAGGACAGGGGTGAAAACCTCTGGGATAGAATTAACCCTTTCACTCCCAGAGACATGTAGTGTAGTTCTTACTTTTGAGTCTTTGGATGAAATCCTAAGGTGTGACCATTCAAATGAATCCTTTCCAGCAGTACTTTTGCATGGTACCATTTGTTCTAGCTTCTGAGTCTGTGGACAAAATCCTATGGTGTGACCATTCAAATGAAACCTTTTCGACAGTACTTTTGCATGGTACCATTTGTTTTTCAATATTTTACAAAATGAGATTTGGGATTTCTCTTGTTTTTTTTTTTTATTCTTTTTGGCACTCTTTAGAGTGAAAGGGTTAAGAAATAAATATAGTACCTGGCTTATTGTGATGATTTCAGTTGCTGAACCGATACTAAAATCATTGCTTCCAGTCAAAGTGAAGGTCAACGAATCACCGTCCTGATCTGAGGCTGTTAAAAGCAACACAGTGCTACCAACAGCAGCATCCTCGCTGATACTCGTGCTGTAAGGTGTCCCTAAAAAGGCGGGATCGTCATTTTGATTGACAACGTCAACATACAATGACGTAGTTGTCACGCCTCCATTTGCGTCACTAGCCCGTACTGTTAGCGTATAACCGCTGACTGTTTCGTAATCAAGCGCGCCTACTAACGACACGACACCACTGCTTGAGTGAATCAAAAATAACTCACTTCCTACTCCATATATACTGAACGAAATGGCATCACCGTCATCGTCGGTAGCACTGACAGTAAGCAGGTTTCCGCTATTGACGTTTTCATTAACGCTGGCGTTGTATGGCGCGTTAGAAAACGCCGGAGCATCATTAGAATTATCAACACCGATGCTTATTCCTTCAGAAACTGTGACGCTGCCGTCTGATACGGACACAGTCAGTGAATAAGAATTGATATTTTCCTTGTCGAGTTCTTGAGCGGTGGTGATAACACCTGTACTTGATCCAATGTTAAAGTGATTATTATTGGTTCCAGACAAACTGTACGACAGTGTGTCCGAGGGGTCCTGGTCACTAGCAACCGTTTTCATCACTGTGGTCCCCATGGGGAGATTTTCACCGATGTTGACGCTATAGGGTGTCCTTAGAAATTGGGGTGAGTCATTTTGATCCACAACTGTTATGTTTAAGCTTGTAGTAGCCACGCCTCCATTTGAATCAGAAGCTATGATTGTGAGATAGTAAACGGAAATGATTTCATAATCTAAAGCGCCTACTAGTGTAACCACGCCTGTTGTTGGGTTGAATGAAAAGTCCACACTTCCGCTTCCGGTCAGTGTGAACGTCATGGCATCACCATCGTCGTCTGTGGCGCTAACCGTGTAAACGGCAGCTGCCGCGTCGTTTTCAACCACGGTTGTCGCATACGGCGCGTCTGTGAACGTAGGCGCGTCATTCACGTTAATCACTGTGATCAACATCTCCTCAGTTACAGAGGCAGTACCGTCGGTAACAGTGACATTTAGTGTGTATGAGCCCACTGTTTCTTGGTCCAGCAGTTGTGCAGTCGTTACTAGGCCCGTGGACGAGGAGATTGCGAAGTGGCCACTGTTAGTTCCACCGAGTGAGTAAGTCAAACTATCACCACTGTCTACATCAAATGCTTTCACTTGTATCACGTTAGTTCCTGATTGGAGATTCTCTGCGATGCTAACACTGTAAGGCGTCGACAGAAAACTAGGAGATTCATTTACGTCGTTGACTGTTACATTAAGGTTTGTCGTTGCGCTACCTCCATTGCCATCCAAAACAATGATGGACAGAAAATACGAAGATGTTGTCTCGTAATCAAGAGCACGTGCAAGCGTAACAGTTCCCGTGGAAGAGTCTAGAACAAAATCTCCTGATCCTGAGCCCGCGAGAAAAAATGACAAGGTGTCAGCGGTATCCTCATCAGATGCACTCACGGTGTACACAGCTGCGCCCGCGTTGTTTTCATCAACCACTGCTGAGTAAGGCGCGTCAGTAAACACGGGCTCATCATTCTTGTCATTGACGCTGATGGTTAATGATGTTGTGACGGTAACTGTGCCATCTGTTACAGAAATTGTAAGGGAATATGACGTCACAGTTTCGTAGTCTAAGCTCTTTGCCGTTGTAATTAAACCAGAGCTGTTCGATATTGCAAAGTCAGCGTTATTAGTTCCCGAAAGGCTGTACGTGAGAGTATCTCCGCTGTCATCGTCGATGGCAGACGCTGTAAGCAAGGTGAAGCCACTTGTAAGCCCTTCAACAATAGCTGCAGTATACGGTGCCCCAAGGAATGCTGGGCTATCGTTTGCGTCAGTGATCCCGATTGTGAGGCTGGTGGAGGCGCGGCCGCCATTTCCATCAGAAACGTGCACTAAGGTGGGAAGATGAGGATAAGTTATATCATTATCTTTACGTCACGTAACTACAGAGATGCGTTAGGACTGGTTTACTGATCAACAGACTCCTCAGAAGAAAGATCAAAAGCGGAATCATAAGACCGTTCTGATACTGATAACAAAAATCATTATGATGGAAGCAAAAACGGAAGCCTGGCTTTAATGCTATAATCGTGGATTCCGTGATTTTCTTTGTCTTCTGCTTATGCTTCCATTCACGTTTTGTTTCCTTTGTTTTTATCAGACCGTAAGTGACGGAAGAAGAAGCAAAATCGAAGAAAATTAAAACCTTCTGAGCCTTCTGAGCCTTCCGATTCCAAATCAGTCGAACTTCACGATAAAGTTGATGACTCCGTTTCTTAGTTTTACTGTAGCGTAAGGCATTGTGCGTTTCCGATCCGACTCCGGTGGTGCATGTAAGGTCATGTAAACCATTCCTAATTCGCGATCAAGTGTAGACCAGTTTGCAGAGTACAGTATTGTCTTTAACTTTAACTTTAATTGAGATAATTGCCATTAGTACACTAATCTGGAAATGGCTGGTCAACGGCTATCTAAGCAAATACAATTTAAGCTTACATTGAACTGAATATACTGTCGACTAGAATAACAAATTACACCAGCAGCTGATAAGAACAGGAAGCTCATAAAATAACACTAATTAAGCACAATCCTAGCTTTGAAAAGGTTGACAGATGACGCATGTACCACTGAAAACGGAAGGCCATTCCAGACCGGGGGTCAATTCAATAAAACTTTTACAAGTGTAGCCATTGTTTTCAACCTCTGAAACAATGGCCACACTTGTAAATTACACTTGTAAAAGTTTTATTGAATTGACCCCGGGATTGTTCTAGGGAAGAACGAATATTTATTTGCATTTACTGAAACTAATAGGGGCATGAATTTACAACCATGTGACCTCCTAGTCCCCTGAAAACCTAGACTAATTTCTTTTAACTTTTAACTTTTAACATTTTCTTTTCTTTCTGGTCTCATACAGTCCAGAGGGACTGTATGAGATATTCACAAATAATATACTTAGAAAATTATGCATCAAACACAAGAACCGTTTCTCCCATATCTTTTCTTTTTCTCTGCCTGAAAAATCAATTCACTGATTCCACGCGTTGTGTTTGTTTATGACACACTAAATACTAGCGTACATTGCTCTTATTATCTTCATGTCAATTATTTACTCACCGGTCACGGAATACGAAGTCGTATCCTCATAGTTCAATGCCTGACTGGTCGTCACAATCCCCGTATTGGAATCAATCGTAAAGTGTGTAACACCAGATCCCGACAACGTATACGTCAGTGAATCACCGTCCTCATCGCTGGCGTCCACATCGTAAACACTTGTGCCTACGGAGACATCTTCGGCGACGCTCGTGGAGTAAGGAGAACTCGGCAGGGTCGGTGCGTCGTTTCTATCCGTCACAGTAATCGCAACAAACTCGGAAACGCTCGCTGATCCGTCGGAGAATGTCACCGTTAAGTTGTAAGTATCTTGACTTTCGTAATCCAAACTCACTCCCGAATTGATCCGAATCATTCCCGAGTTAAGAATCTGGAAATCAGAGCTCCCCGATAAGCTAAACAAAATTGCATGCCCATCTTCATCCGAAGCAGCCACCATTAAAACATTTGTTCCGCTAGGTTCGTCCTCCGCGATAGTCGCCGAGTAGGGGCTGCCGAGGGAGACTGGGGCATCATTCTGATTGGTTACCGTGACAGTAAGGGAAGTTTGCGTGACACCACCGTTACTATCAGATGCCGTGACAGTGAGAGAGTAGGAAGATGTCGTCTCGTAGTTGAGCGCATTGTTAAGTGTGACTATTCCGCTGGATGCGTGGATTGTAAAATCTGAGCTTTTTGAGCCTGATATGCTGTAGGTGACTGTATCTCCTGAAATGTGGATAAAAACATGTGCAGTAGCAGTACTAATTTAGTTTAATTATAGAACAATGAACGAAAGGCATTTTAAAATACAATATAGTGAATTCTACGCGCATTTTGATTGGTTATTTAACAATTAGACCCGTAGCCCGAAAGGGCTACGGGTCAATAGCCCATGAGGCGAAGCCGAATGGGCTATTGACCCGTGGCCCTTGAGGGCAAAGGGTCTAATTGTTTTAGTATCACCCAACTAATCGGACAGAAAAAGGCAATAATAAAAAAAAGCAATTGCAAGTTGAAGAAATATTTATTTGGGAATAAAACGAAAAATAAAACCGGCGAATTTCGCTACTCGATGACTATTACTATTAGACCCCTAGTAGCGTAGCCAATCAAAATGCAGGATTTGCATTAGTCCACTAGTTGGGTGATACTAATAGCTATGATCTATTCAGGAGTCCAGATGCACAGATAACGTCACGGAGAATTTGTTTTCTGTTTCGTCAAACATGGCGTACAATTTTCAAAATGTGGACGAGATTATTTCGTAATGGGCAAGAATAGGCATCGACAAAATGTTTAACTGAAGCTATTGACAATAAGAAAAAAACGAAAAATAGTTTTGTTGACGTGGAAAATGCCGAATTAGAAAAGAATCCCCTAACAGTCTGAATCATGAACACAGTCGAGTGTTACGAGGCGATTCGTTGGTCACATTTTTTGCGCTTACCACATTTTGATATCATCTGTGATCAATAACTGAACAGACGCACGGCAAAATGGAATCTATTTGTTAAAAATAACAATAATTTGTTTAAAAAATTTCGCTGTTTCACTGCTCGTTTTCGCAGCGAACACCCGCACTTTTTTCATAGAGCAGTTTTCAATTGAGTGTCGAAAGTAATTACACAATTGCTTTGGTTTTGCATTGCTACGCTTTGTGATTGGCTAAAAAATCTCGCGCCACTTTCTCGACCAATCAGAAGTAAAACCAAAACCAATCGTGACTTGTTCGCACGCGTTTTCCCGCGCTTGGCGCCGCCGACATGTAATTGCTTCGAGCTCTGATCGGTTCATTGGATTGTTTACGACTGCTGTGATTGGTCAGAGTAATTACTTTGGTTTTGGTTTTACGACACTCAATTGAAAACTGCTCTATTACAACACATAACGTATTTTTAAAACCACCGCCTACCGATAACTTACCGACAGTTCACAAACAGTTTATCGAAAGTCGGCCGACACTTTTTCCTATAACTTGCTAAAACCATGCCTTACTCCTTACCGTGTTTCATCTCTAAGGTTTTGTTGCTTCAAGAATAATGTGAATTATGTCGTAGTTCGTTTAGCATTAGCCTGTTTTGCCAGCTTGCAGCTTCCACGCTCGTTGAACGCGCCATTTTTGCATCATCATTTAGCAACTACGACGGCAACGGCAAGGAAAACGTCATGTATGAAAAAAAATAATCTGCGCTCTTTGAAACTACTATGCAATTGTTCCAATTTGTTGAATTTGTATGATGTGACTGAATTGTCCAGGAGCTGAATTCATAAGGACGGCTTTCAAGTTCATGTTCACGTTCTCCACAAAACCTATAATTTGATTATTTGACGTTGTTGTTTTGCAAATGTACCAAAATTATGTAAAACGCACGTGCAAAGGCATTGTTTTCGCTCATCACACCTTTTGTTTTGTGCCGTTCTCTCCAGGGGGGCGGGGGGGGGGGGGTACTCTGCAAATTTTTGGGTGGGGGTGTGCCGCTGGGACTCTGATACCCTTAACCTATACTAGACCATTTTAGCTGCATTTTGCAACCCTATTCTAGACTAAACACCGAATAACCCTACCCTATCCTAGACCTATTCCAGACTCGCTATTTTCCAGAAACTCGTTCACTATCACAGCTATTAGTTAACAGGGGTCAGCAAAAATGCCGTACTGTCAGCCGTACCGATTTTTAAATGCCATTTGGCAGTAAACCTTGTCTAGACTAAATTCTTCACGCAATTGATCGGCAGTTTAGCGGAAAATGATACCCTATTCTAGACCAAAAATCTCTGATAACTATACCCTATCCTAGACTAAACTGCCTGAAAACCATACCCTTTACAGCGGCACATACCTATATAGCTCATATATGGGAGTACCCCCCCCCCCCTCCCCCCGCCGGGCGTTCTCGCTGTCGTTCTCGGTGTGGCTGGTAAAGCCCCCTATTTCTTTGCGGATTCAAATTTCCATAAAGGTGGTCAGACACAAGGGGTCATGTAGCAGCGACATGTCGCAGCGACATCTAGCAGCGAGAAAAAAATTGTGTAGTACATACTGAGGGACATGTAGCAGGGAAAAAAATCATAGCGCTTGCACACCACATCAAAAGGTCGCAGGGACATGTCTCAGGGACATGTTGCAGCGACACGTCCCGCGTGTGAACTGATACTTTCACAATTGTGCAACACCAATTTTGGCAAGCGCTATGATTTTTTCCCTGCTACATGTCCCCGCTGCACTCCCTGCTACATGTCCCTCAGTATGTACTACACAATTTTTCTCGCTGCTACATGTCGCTGCGACATGTCCCTGCTACATGACCCCTCGTGTCTGACCACCTTAAGGCGATGTTACACCAGACGATTTTTAACGACAACTTGCAATGCAAATGAGGTGCTGAACCAATCAAATTTTGTGTAACCTCATTTGCATTGCAAGTTGTCGTTAAAAATCGTCTCGTGTAACATCACCTTTAAGCTTCACGAATACTCGCTAAAGAAGATCAAAATGCAAAAAAAACTGAAGACTTTCCTAAAGGATTAACTAAAATAAGAGTTACTGGTAAAGTGTGTTTGGTAAGTTTTTAAGACGTTTTAAAGTCTCGTTTCAGCCTGCTGCCCTGCTTTCAGTGTATTAAAATTTTTACCGCCATATCGCTTCTTTCTTTCTTTTTCGTTCTATTTGCGTGTTAATTGACATTTTACAAAGTATTTTACATAGAATATAAGATTAAACAGCCTTGGGCTTAAAAATGGAGTTTTAAACACAGCACAACAATAATTCAAAATATCAAAATAAATACTCACGTTGTTTGCCAAAGTAATAAATCCTTCTTCGCGTTGCGAACGGCAGAAGGCAAACGTGAAAAAGGGCGGGAAAATCGTGATCACGTGGTACTTTCTGCCGTTTGCGTCTGCCGCGATAAACGCGATGTTTAATCTCTTTGTTAACGAGACATTAAAAAGGAGAAGTTAAACTGTACCTGAATCTGGATCCGTAGCCGACACAGTGGCAACACTCGCTGCCGCGTCGTTCTCAGCTACTGTAGCCGAATATGCCGCCCCCACAAACGATGGGCTTTCATTCGCATCGCTGATAGAAATAACAACAGCTGTGGTGTCGGTCAGGGAGCCAGCGTCTGTTACTGTCAGAGTTAGCGAGTAGCTGGGTGTAGTCTCAAAGTCAAGACTACCAGCGACTTCTATAATTCCATTGCTTAGTACGTTAAACAGCGACGAACCTGAATGAGAGAAAATTCAGTAATTTAATCTAAAGTGGATGATACCTTGGGAACATATCTTGCCGTTCTTTTACAAAGGCGTCGACTGGCCGGTTTACGTTTCTTTTTTCATTTCCTTTTTTAAAGTCTGGGAAGCTTGTTTTAATCAGGCTTAACTAAAAGCTTACCAGGCTGTCAGATGACAGCCGTACCTTCGGCCGTATGCCATGGATGAATCTTTCGACAGGAGATAGCCTGTATAGCGTTGTTGGAGTGCGTGATGTTTAATTCGCGAGCGGCCAAGCCGCGATGAAAATGGAGAGGAGAAACCCGCCGCTCGCGAATTCAGCATCTTAAAAGGGGAGTATAAACTTAATAAATCACGTTTGCTAAATCCATATGACAATTTTAAAAATGTTTTTAGTCTTTTTAGTGTTCGCTTAACTTAAGAAAACGTTTTGGCAAGATTCACAAGACCATACAAAAAATAATAATAAGCTTTCTCGCTTGCAATGGTTGTTAGGGCCCAAAAGAAAGCTATAGCGGTTTTGCCTGTTAGTCCATACTCATGTGTAATACAAGTAAAAAGCCAACAACGTGAAAAATAGGGATAAAAAAATTGCGCTGTCGTTTATTGAACACCTCACCTGAGCCTGAGAGACTATAGGTCAGCGTATCACCGCTATCAGGGTCTGAAGCAGGTATAGTCATGATGTCAACTCCATTGGCGCTGTTCTCTGCAATAGTACCGCTGTACGAAGATAAAGTGAAGCTCGGAGCTTCGTTTACATTCACTACTGTGATAGTTACGCTTGCTGTTGCTGTTTCACCTTCAAGAAGTAAAAACATAATCATGTTTATAAATGAACGTATGCTCGTTGTTCTCAAAGTTGCAGTTTTAATTTTGGGGGTTTTGAGTGATTGACTGCCATAAAATACAACCATATCGACATAACGAAATTAATAATCATAAAAAATTCTTTATTCTGATTGGCTAAAAGAGAGTGCAGCTTTCATGAAACACGAGTGCAAAAATGTGTAACACGAGAGAAGATTACAAATTTGTTCTGATTGGCTTAGAAACAATAGAAACCAACGAAAGCCAATCAGATTAAAGCCGTTTCTACGGTAACGTATTGATGCAGAACCGTCAGGACTATATAATTTTTAATGCACGTGCAGAACTTTAGTTTTGCTTTTAACGCACGTGCAGAACTGTTGATTTGCTAATCAACTTTTTAATGCACGTGCAGAACTGTTGTTTTCCTAATTAACTTTTTAATGCACGTGCTAATTAACTTTTTAACTCGGACCTTAAAATGGATATTTTATTTTTCGTTTGTTTTCTCTCTATTTTTTCATGTAAATTATTAGTAAGTAATCATTGTTCTCGTGCAATTTGGAATAGATAATCAGTTGTAATTTTTTCAAAGACTACAAATTGCACGAGCCCGTTAGTAGAAAATTTACTCGTCCTTATTTAGTTTCAAATTGCACTCGAAATCATGTGATTACCTATACAAACTCGACTAAAAAGGCGAAGGTCAACTTGTGACAAGTCTAATAAAAAACAAGCACCTCGTTCCAAGCGTGGAAAACGCTTTACCCCCTCCATTTAGTTAAAAAAAAACCTTTTGTCTAGATTATTCAAAACACGTTGCACTTAATGAAGCTGACTGAAGTTATCATTTGTCATTCATCTTAAGTCTTGGACCCGCAGTAATTGCCTATGATGTGGCGGTTTCCCTGCCTCTCTCATTTTTATTTTTTTTATTTTTAGTGTATATATATATATATGTACAAGTTTGCGAAGCTAATAAAATAAAACAAAAGTTCAAGGCAAGACATGTGTTTCAAAGTTACAGTCCTATCCAAGTTGCTCTTTTTCCAGCTCATGACAGCGCAAAATCAAAGCAACATATAATATTTTGGAAAGGACGATTGAAGCGTATTTTCGTGAGACATGTGCATGTGATAAGCCTTGTTTTAACATGATCTTTTCCCGACGTATAATTAACGCTTAGTTAAAATAAAGCGGGAACAATGAATTTGTAGTCGCCGGCAATATAAAGGTACGTATTTTTTTCCAAGAAACACTCTGGGCGCTTATTACAAACTCAAATGCCTTGTGAATGGTTAATTCAAACTTGATCGATGACAAAACGGCTACATGGTCAGGCATGCGGATATTATTATCTTCTGAAAACATCTGCAAATATTTTTTTATCGTTCAATAAGGAGAGTGATGCTATGATGAGGGGAGGCGTTTATTCGATTAAATACGTACACTGATTTATTTATTTTCAAAAGTGATCATACAGCTGTAGTGATCAAGACCCTAATTTTGATCCCACCCTCTTTGGAAATTCAACCGAAAATAATTACGTCATCGCATGTCCCATCCTCACCTGCGGCCTCAGCCTGAACCGTGAGCGAATAAGAGTCCTGTGACTCGTAGTCAATAGCTAGGCCATTGGTTAGCACAGAGGTACCATCCCCGCTCAGTTTAAACGGTCCCGCTGAACTGATGATTGAATATGTGATGTTATCTCCATCGCTGTCAGTTGCTGTGAGAGTGATACCGCTGACCGTGGTGTCTGTGGCCACATTTTCGTTTACAGTGCCACTGTATGAGCTGGGGTTAAACACTGGCGCGGCACCTAAGCAAGGGAAACCAAGTAAAAAGGTCTATAGTTATTGAGTAAAGGCCCGTTTACACAGTCGATTTTTTTGTGCAATTTTTGTCGCGCGCAAGTTGCATCTTCAAATCGCCTGTGTAAACTAGCGGCGATTTCAGTGCGATTTGGGAGCGATTTGTCGCGCGATGTCGAAGAGGTTTCGAACATGCAACTTGGCGGCGACTTTTGGGATATCTTAGCAAATGTCGCACCTAAATCGCACAGAAATCGCCACTAGTTTATACTTGCGATAAAAGTGGCATTTGAGAGCGCGACAAAAATCGCATCGAAAATTGCATGTGTAAACGGGCCTAAGGAAGAAAGCTCAAATAGTCCTAACACTTTGAAACCTGATGGTGACCAAGGCCAAAATTAAAAACAAGATTAAAAATTTAATTTTGTAAAATAGTGAAAAACTAATAACAATAAGAATCACTGCTTTTAAAAACTTTTAATTTGAATAGTGACACTAGAGAATTTTGTCCAGTTCGAACCACCTGGTAGAGGTAAGTACTGCTCCATAGTTTTCATTTGAATGGTCACACTTTAGGATTTCATCCACAAACTTAAAAGTTAGAACCACCTTGTACAGCATAATAAACAGCACCACAGCAAAGTACTGTTCAATAGCTTTCATTTGAATGGTCACACTTCAGGATTTCATCCGCAGACTTAAAAGTTAGAACCAGCTTGTACAGCATAATAAACAGTACCATCGGAAAGTACTACTCAGTATCTTTCATTTGAATGGTCACACTTTAGGATTTCATCCACAAACTCAAACGTTAGAACCACCTCGTACAGCATAATAAATAGTATTACAGGAAAGTTCTGTTCTCAGTGGGATTTCATCTCCAAACTCAAAAGTAAGAACCACACTGCACGACGCAAAGGGTTAGGGTTACGTGCATCCAAAGACGTATTAATAATGTTCTTTCTCTCGTTTCAACAATCTAAAAAACCCTGTTAAACTGTCAGCTCGGATAATCATAAGTTACGTTTGATAGCAAGATGCTATAAAACAGGTAGTCAATGGATAACGACAGCGGGAATCGCCGAAGCACTATTACTTGACGAGAGTTCAAACTCCTCTGCTCGTTTGCGCTCAGTGCATGAACTCCGATGCGAATTTGCAGTGATTCTTGCGCGCTCATAAACAGTTGTAACCTCTTCAAATTTTCGTTTAGTAGAATGGATCGTATTTTAACCACGTATTTTGACCACAAACTGTCATGCGTATAATGATCGGCTATTTAATATGTCCTCTCAAAAAAATGAACTTGAACTCTCCCGCGCGCGGTTTTAAATATCCACCGAACGCGCATTTTACTGACAATCTGACGCAAATTTGCTTTGGAACTAAAACTTCTATCGTCGTGAGAGACAAAATGATCAGTTCTAAAAGCTTTTTAAGATCATATGGTGAGGTTAGAATTAATTATATCGAGATTTCATGAGAATGGAAAGTACATGTTTCAATCAAGCAGAAAGGCGCGCATTTTAATTAAGCACCACGTTTCATGCACGTTTCGTAAAAAGGACCGGCTAGATATGTGTTACATTTTATGGTTTACATCATTAAGCAAACCTTAATTGTATTAAAAAAAATACTTCGCAGCAGAGTTAATAAACACATATTGACACATTGCCTTTTGTAAATGGTTTCAACCCAAGAGTATCAGTGTATCGTGTAATGCGGTGCAAACTTTTAAGTCCGTGGATGAAACCCTTAAGTGAAACTATTCAGATAACAGTTATTGAGCAATACTCTCCTGTGCTGCTGTTTATATTTAAAGAAAAAAGATATTTAGGTTTGTTTTCAATGTTTGAAATTGTTTGCTCTTGGCAGTGAAAAGTGGAAAATCTTAACAATTGTTTGTTAACTTACCTTCGCAGTGCCGCGTCCAAGCGAAAGCCAACCAGACAATTAACTCAAATGCGTGGAAATACATCTTGTTCCATTACGAAGCATTTTGCTTTTGAATAATTTAACTTTTGCTAAAGAAAGAAGAAGATTCAGTTACTCTAGCTAAACGATTAACCTTTAAGCAAAAGCATCTGCCTTCTACAAGATTTACAACTCAAACTAAACGTATGTTTTCTTTGCATAATGATCATAATAGATTGTAGTTAGAAGATAATGAGATATTATGACGTTAAAGATCAATCAAGCAGAAATCATTGCACTTTTTGTATTGATTTTTCCTTCTCGACACAAAAGAAAAGACTGAAGACATTTGTTTAAGGTTCAGCAAGCTTTAACTGTCAATTGTTTTATAAACATAAAAAGGTTTTGTAATTATGGTGTCATGGATACACGCAATATTCAGGGCGGATTATTTGAACAAAGATTAGACCGGGTTGAAAAAAGCCGCGGTCTGAAGCACCGTTTATAAGAACGTTGTTTTATTTCTAACCGCATCGCTTCTGATAATTTACACGGCACCGTTTCAAGATTGTTGCTGAGGCCGTCTCGTTTTCAAAACACTTTAAAAAGTGGAGCGTTTTGAAAGTTACCGCGCTTTCATCTATCGCCAGTGTGAACACGAAAAGCGCATTGCTTTGATAGCGGTCAATGATGTGATCGAAAAATGTTGTTTTTCTACCACCGTAACTTTTTCTCGTCAATACAATCCATTAAATTGCTTCCATGTATACTGTTAAAACAGATGCAGTCTCGTGTCGTAGAACAGTGTTGTTCTGAATCTGTGTAAACGCTACCTAAGCCAGTTTAAGCAGGGTAGTGTGATCCGTCATTTTGTTTTAGCACGTTTACACTTTTTCCTCGTTTTTAGTTTGTGGCTGATACAAGTTTTAATAAATACCACTAAGACAAGCTTGGACATGAATTATGAAGTCCTAGGATACACCTCAACATGCTCAATTTAGCTTTATGTCGTGTCAAACACGACCCCTTTTTTTAGATAAATCTAGCTGGAAACGAAAACGTATGGCCATAAGCGTTTGGTTAACTGTTCTAAATTACTAGCATAGGGATGAGGGATAACCCCGAGTCTAGAAAAACAAGCATAGGGATGAGGGATAACCCCGAGTCTAGAAAAACAAGCCATTTTCTTCGGAATAAATGCGGACTTAGAGATTGTAAGCGGCATTTTAGGGATATATAAGGAAAACTTTTAAAAAGGATAAGAATAAAGGATAGCGAAGGCCTCAATACGGGTTTCTAGCCTTTCTCAGTTCATTTCCCGGGGATTATGGTTATGTCAGTAAACAACAATGTTTTAGTGCAGAATCTGGCAGGTAGCAACAATGTCCATCAGTTTGTGAGAGATTAGACCTGATTTGCAGATTCCCAGAAAGAGGGATTCATTTTTTGGTGAATTTTATAAGAATCTCATCCATTGATGAGTGCTGGATCATAAATGAAATGTCCCCTTAACATAGAGTAGCTACTGTCCAGTAAAGTTCGTTTGTAGACAACAACAAAAACTTGCACTGTCAACTGCTTTACAGATCACACTGTTCTATTTTGTCTTTATGATTAGTCCGATCTCTGCTCATAATATGATGGTAACTGCTAACTAGTCCCTATTTTAATTGAGAACGCATTGGCTTATTCTTAGATTGACAAAGTTAAGGTCTTCAATAGCTTACCGGCTGAACGCCATCAATCCTTCAACTAAACTTCTGTGTTTCAATTTCGTGAAAAATTAATGAAGAAAATCCAGCCTTATGTAAACCTCAGATTGAACTGTCTCCACTCCACCTTTTTTGATAGCCCTCAAGGGTCGTCCTGTATTATCAAGGAACAACGTTTCTTTGATAATAACTCGGCAAAATCAATCAACATGGCTTCCGTACTTACAGGTACAACATGAAGTTGTTTTTGGCCAGAGGCCACGCCGCTGATGACGTCATATCACGGCAAAGCGAAACAACATGGCGGACCCTTTGTATTGCATTTGTAGACAAGCGTATGATCCGTCGCAATTTATGATCCAATGCGATTCATGCGAGGAATGGTACCACGGAAGGTTGGTTTGACTGTTTCTTAAGCTGTAGGTGGTATTAAAATTAAGAATAATCTTAAAACTGTTTTGTTTTAGTTGTGTCGGGATCGAAGAATACCAGGCTTCAGACATCGAACGATACCATTGCCCTCAATGTGCATTACTACATGGTCCGTTGACCCGTAAGTATAAATCTTTATTCTGTTTACTACAAACGTGAATGATCGTTAAAAACACGGACTATATAGCGGTGGTTTTCACGTCTTCTTTAGCGCTCGAATTGGCAACGAACACGAACGAAACTTACTACGGCAAAGTTGAAATGTACAATTTTCACGCCAATAATCTTGACTCAATTATCGAGACGCTGAATGAAATTTACCCTTGGTTTGTTTCGTTAGTACCAGGATTGTCACGAAATGAATTGGGTGAAATGCGAAAATGTATCTTTCTTCACAGAATTTCATAAATGTGCTCATTTTAGTGGCCGAGGTTGTGAAAACACCTGTTAGATTGAATAAATCCGAGCCGAAATTCATAAGGCACGTTTTGTTTATGTTTAAGTTAAGTTATAAGTTATATCGCTAGTTTGTTTGGTTTCAATAAGCTTATATTTTATTCAGTTTCTCAGTATGCTTATACTCTGGAATAACGTTTATTTTAATCTGGATCTGCAATTTGTTTTCGTGAAAAATTGTTTTCAAGGTGGCTTGTCATTCTAAAGAATACCGATTATCTATTGAGTTACAATACAGTAGTATTCTTTTGAAAATACATCCATAGGCTGGCATTAGTTATTTATTTTACTGATTATTTAAATGCTGCTTGTTGTATTTTCCTAGAAATTGCCTCAAATTGTCTCGACATGTCTTCTTGTATACAAGCTTCTTTTAAAAGCTTTAAAAGCTTGTAAACTTGTCATCTCACAGTTACAATTTTATGGTCTTTGTAAAATTATTGATTTGTCAAATAACCTTATGACCTTTAATTAGTAGAACCACCTGTTAAGTAAATTATCTACATTATTCAGCATTTGTTTGTCAACAAAATACATTGATCTGTTGAATTGCTAGATTTTTTCTCGTCATTGGTCCACTTGGGTTGTTGTCACAAAGGTGATGTTACAGACAATAGGGAGCTTAAGCAACAACGACAGCAATGCCAAGGAAACTTTCAATTGAAAAAAGGATTCATGCTATTTTAAACTTCTTTGCAGTTGTTCCAATTTGTTTAGTTTGTCTAATGTGACTGGATTGTCCAGGAGCTGAATTTGAAAGGATGGCTTTCCAGTTCAAATGGAGAAAGAAAAATTATCCATCGTGTGTTTTGTGTTCTCCACAAAACCTATAATTTGATCATTTGACATTGTTGTTTTGCAGTAACGGCAAAGAAATGTACCAAAATGTACAACGCACATGCGGAGGCATTGTTTTCGCTCATTAAACCTATTGATTTGAGCCATTCTCGCTGCCTTCGCCGTCATGGTTGCTTGAGCTCCATAATTTTTTGAAGGCAGTTAAAAAACTTGCAACATGTAGCTGAAACAAATGTGGCATAAAAATCATCTACAGTTGCACTATGTTACATGAACCATTTAAATCCAACTTGTTGTCCTTAAAAATCACTATAGAGCAGTTCAAACGGTTGATGATCAATAAAAGAGTGATATATTTTTGGCTTAAATTGAGCCCGGAAAGGGGAGGGGGGGGGGGGGGGGAGTACTCTAATTTAAAACCAACGGAGATGTGCAAAGAATTTTTGGGGTTTGTTCTCCCATTAAGGGGTGACTTTCATTTTGTTCTATTGGTCTGAACCTGTCTATTTCTGTTTTGGTCTGAAATTCCCAGAAATTTGGATTGAATACAAAAAAATAATGTACATCATGCTCTCTTTCTAAGATATATCCACCTATGAATGGTGCACATCAACCATCTTATTCAGCTTAAAAATACTGTTTTTGTATTTCTAGTAAAGAAACGAAGGAACTGGCATCGCCATGACTACAGTGAAATTGATGATGGGTCAAAGGTAATACAATAATATTATCGCATTCGAAGAACGCAATCCTAATTTCGTGTTGGTTGTCCTGTGGTTTATGTGCAGTAAAATTTGAGATTTTTTGGTAGACGGTCTTCCAAATGGTCGCCCCTATTGGTTTTTTTCAGGGGCCCATTTCCGCCAGAAATTCCTTCGAAGGCATCTCCATAATCTGTGATTACAGCTAGTTGTACCATTAAAAATTACCAGATTGACCTTTGCTTGGAAATCCCCATCAATGTACACTGTTGTTTATTGGCTGTAATAAAATTCTCTTTCACCATTTATTTGATGTTTCAGGCTGTCCAGGCAGGGACAGTTGCGTTTATCAAGGAATTAAAGACCAGGAAATTCAAGTGAGTGTGCATGAATCTCAATCCAACATCACTTACTACCACTTTTGATCCTCGCTCATGTCATTAAACCTTTTACTTATGTAAGAAACAGTACCATCAGAAAGTACTACCGAGTTTTTATTTGAATGGTCAAAGTAACATTGCAAGAAGGAGAAAGGGGTATTTTCAAAGAAGTTCTTTTTCAAGTCATATGCTAGGAATCAAGAAATATGTACCAAAACTTTTCTCTGACCTGAATATTACCCAGCTTCACTCTTCTGTATCCCCCCCCCCCATAACTCACAATAATTTACTAATATTCAGGTGTCGTAAAACATAACTGCCGTCACCTTGATTTTCTACCTCTCTTATATTATTTGTTGCTTGATACTTAGAGAGGGCAACATTGTCCAAAAACTTGCAAATGGGAAAGACTTTACTGTGGACACCTTTGAGAAGAATGGCTTCAACAGGCCAATGCTTTTCGCAAACAAGGAAGGACTTGGAATGGTCGTACCAGACAAGAGCTTCACTGTCATGGATGTAGAGAGATGTGTTGGTATGTTGTTTTCATGTACATGTACAGTCAAACCTCTTCTTATGGACACATCTATAACATGGACACCTCTCTATTATGAACAGTTATCTTGGTCCTGGAGATACCAAAATTCATACAATCCATACCTCTATAATATGGACACCTCCATAATATGGACATGTCTCTATTACGAACAGTTCTCTATTACGGACAGCTCTCTTGGTCCTGAAGATACGAAAATTCATATAATCCCTACCTCCATAATATGGACACCTCTATAACTGTGGACACTTGGGTGTGTGTCTCACTTTAGTGTCTGTAAGAGGAGGTTCGACCATACATTAATGTCACAAACAATAGTAATACCATTATTGAAAGATCAGTTCCTTCAGGGCTCCCAAAGAAGGTGACATCATTATAATTTCAGTTTTTTTTTTTAATTATTGAAAGACACTCTTTTTGTATGGGAGAAGGTTGAGGATAAAGTAAGTTTTGTCCAGGACCCAAATGCTGCCTGTCACATTTGAGGCCAGTCCACGGCCGGGCGACCCTAGTGTCATCAAGTGGTATGTACGTGTAAGATCATGAGATCCGTGTCATGAGCACAGTGAATCTGAAAACAGTGAATGAGAAAACAAGTCCAATCAATGATTTCCTTTTTACACAGGTTCCATGAGGGAATTGGATGTGATTGATGTTTGCAGACAGGTAGGACCAGACATAATTCGCCATTTTCTTTCTTTTTTTCAAATTTGCCCAGGACTTGAGACTAGTTAAATAGGGTTTAGATTGACCAGGAATACTGATAACAGATTTCTTGCTTTAAAGTGTATGTAACCCTTAATTTTCAGAATGAACTCTACATACATTGAACAGTTGGATGGTGAAAGATTTCTTGTTTTGAATGTCATGTTACTGAGTTATAGAGATTTGAATTTGCAAAATGCTAATTAGATGATGTCAATTCAGGACTTTGTAATTTTTTTTGTCATTATTTGATATTTCTATGTCAATTTATAATGCGCAGTTTACAGCTTAAGGATAATCAATTTGATAAATACTAAATATAAACTGTAGATAGTCAATTGATTCGTTAAAAAATGTTACTTGGAGGTGAAAACAAGTAGTTGTATAATAAATGAATACTGGGTTGACATCATCTAATTAGCATTTTGTATATTCAAATCTCTATAACTCACTAATGCAACACTCAAAGCAAAAAATATCTCACTATTCAATGTTACGGGCACTTTAATCTTAAGGTGAAGTTACCTGAGTTAATTTTAATTTTGCAGGAAGATCAGCGTATGCGCATGAGAGAATGGACAGAATATTACATGAGTTCTGTCAAGAGAAAAATTCTGAATGTGATAAGCTTGGAGTTCTCTAACACGAGGTATCAACGTATATTTTCTCCCCACAATACTGAATCATTTTCAAGCAGACAAGTGATGAGAATTAAGACAATCATCAACTAGGGGATATTGTCTTGATGTTCCACCAAATTCTAGTGATCAACATCTAATTTCTCCTTCCCATATCATTACATTATCAAACAGACAGGTGATGAGAATAAAGACAATCATCAACTAGGGGATATTGTCTTGATGTTCCACCAAATTCTAGTGATAATTATCTCATTTCTCCTTACAATATCAGTGCATTGTCAAACAGACAGGTGATGAGAATAAAGACAATCATCAACTATTGTCTTGATATACATGTGCCACAAAATTCTTGTGTGATTAACATCTAATTTCCCCTTTCAATATCAATACATTGTCAAGCAGAAAGGTCAGCTTTTCAATCTTTTTCCTGTGGCCAATTTTCTTTTAAGCTCAGTCATTTTAAGTCATTTGAGTTGTAAAATATCTGACTGAATTATAAACCTCTAGATCTTTGTTCAATGTATTAACATTCTTGTTTTTTTAAGCATGTCACAGCTGGTTCATGCTCCTGCATTAGTGAGAGAAATGGACTGGGCAAGTCATGTGTGGCCTGCAGATCTTCCTGAAGATAGGTAAGACTTGACTCAAACATTTCTTACAAATATCCCAGAAATAATTAAAACAAAATGAAGGAAGAAGAAGGTGGGAACTACCATTTGCATCAAAAATCTTGAAGGTGGAGCAAAATATGGTCTATGTAACTTGTGAAGGACAAGTGTCCTCAGATAAACAGTTCATAAAAAAAGTGAAGTCCTGTGACTAAATGAACAATAAACAAATTTCAAACTGCATTTTAGCCACATCACACTGACATCATTGTCATTCACACCCTCTTCTCTCTTGTATCCTCCCCCCTTTCCCCTCCCCCCTTTCCCCTCCCCCCACTCCCTCCCCCCTCCTCCTCCCCCTTTCCTTGCCCCCAAAAGTCACGTACCACTAAAGAACATTATTCTCTCAAAGATAATATAATTTTTTTGCTTATTTTATTTGACAATTTGCAGTCCACACAAAAAGCCATTAGTGCAGAAGTACTGCTTGATGGGTGTAAGAAATTCGTACACAGACTTTCATGTTGACTTTGGTGGTACGTCTGTCTGGTATCATGTCTTAAAGGTCAGTCAATACAGAGCTGCGTCAGTCCATACAAAGTAAAATTTAAACTGACTCCATATCAACCCAGCTAACAAAGCAGGAAGCAGTTAAATCATATTGTTCAAGAACTCGTTAGTCCCTATTATTGGTTATAAGGATAAAGGAAATGAAAAGCAACAGGAGGTGCAAATGAAGCCAAAATTTACTACCCAGAGAAATTCGTTGGGTCACAACTAGACCCCAGAACATTCTAATGGATAAAAATAGTTAATTTGCCAAACCCAAAAAAAATCCCATGCATATTTTTGTATCCAAAACATACCCAGGAAATTTTAATATGTTACTGGTAGTTGTACATGTATGGCTTCATTAGTCTGTACCAATTACCGGTAATTAAATTTGACAGTGATCCATTTTATTTCCAGGGTGAGAAAGTGTTCTACTTTGTAGAGCCAAGTGAAGAAAACTTAAAACAGTATGAAAAGTGGGTGTCATCTGCACGTCAGAGTGAGGTGTTTTTTGGTGATATGGTCAAGAACTGCTACATGTGTTCTGTGAAACCTGGTCAAACGCTGTTTATCCCCACAGGTGCGTGGACATTAGAGTGTCAATTTATAAGCTCCATACAACAACTGTATTTTGATCCTTTCATAACCTGTGATCAGGCACCCTTTTTACAGAGCAAAATGCATAGAAGTGTAGGGGTTTTAATAAAATTTGAAGTAGCCAGCTGGTTTGAGTAGACTAACCGACTGACTTTTTCTAGTGGGGGAGGGGGGGGGGGGGGGGGGGGGGGGTCTTGAAATCTGAAAGCTCTGAAATGCGATTTCCAGCGTTCTGGGCACCAAATTGAGTACAAAAGATAAAGGAAGATTTCTTACCAACAGCAACCTTTTTTTCATTCATTTTTACAATACTAATGAGCTGAAAATGTTATTTCATTACATTTTCCCGCGGCTGGTAGACCATGTGACTATATCCAAAAATAATTGTGGCGCGGTTACATTGGCCTCAAAACGAGTTGAGTGGAAGTCGCAACCATTTCCGACCAAAATGGATACTGAATGCACAATTTATAGGCCCGATCTTTTGATAATTATTTTGAAATTGAGGTAAAAGTAAATTCATGTAAACCTTAAGTTTATGAAGATGAATTTTAATTTAGGTTTGAAAGAATCTTTCTTTAACTACTTCAATTTAGGGAAAAAAGTAGCCGACTTCTCTGAGCGAAGTAGGCGACGCTTTTCATCGGCCGTCGGTGCTAAATGAAAGCACTGGAAGTGCATGGAAAAAGGGGTGCGTTATTGCAGGTTAATCCTTTTGAAGCCCCCTTAGGCTTTTGCTCAACCTGTGTGCTTTGTAATATTTGTTCAGACTGATTTATAATAAAGCTTAATTTTTTTAATACTGACATTTTATTAATTATTTTTTAATTTGTTTAGGTTGGATTCATGCCGTTTTTACTCCTGTAGACTCCCTTGTGTTTGGTGGAAACTTCCTCTGCACTTACAACATAGAACTTCAACTAAGGTTTGTCTTGAATTTCACTTTTAAGAGTCGTAATGACACTTAAAATAAATTGAAAACGTCCAAAATATTTTTGCAAACTTACAATGAAGTGTAATTTAGCACAATTAAGGTTTGCAAGCATGATTACCCTTGAATTGTACAACATGAAGTCCAATTACTAATAATCATATCAATTACAAAATTCAAGATTTAAAAATCTATGTGGACATTTTTCTACTCGATAGGTCAGGGATACATGTATTTTCTATCAGTTTTGAAACCAGCAGGGAAACAGAAACCATTTTAACCCTTTCGTACCCAGAGTCAGTTATGGAGACATGACTATTGTAGTGTAGTTCTAACTTTTGAGTCTGTGGATGAAATCCTATGGTGTGACCATTCAAATAAAACCTCTTTCAATTGGCAGTACTTTTGTATGGTAACATTTGTTTTTCAATATTTAACAGCATGAAATTTGGGAGGTTCCTTAAATTTTGTTGTTTGGCGTTCTTGGGCATTAAAGGTGTGCCTGATTAACGCATGCACAACTTGAGTGTCCAATTACAGCTATCTAACTACAAAAATTGAAATTGGGCACCCACGTGACCACGCCTAAATTGCCTAAGAATGGAATAAGAATAGGCATGCAGGAGACCAATCACCATCAAGAATTTTATTGTTGATAGGATCAATTTAATTAAATCATCATTGCTTCTTTATTTAGGGTATATAAACTAGAAAGACAGCTTAAGACACCTGACAAATTCCTTCATCCATGCTTTGAGACAATAAACTGGTATGCTGCAGTGTACCTTCTGGACAAACTTAAAGGTGAGAAAACCAGGGCTGAGTTGTTTGAAAGCCGAATAGCACAAATCAGGGATTAAATGTACAGCAAAGTTTGTTATTTCTAGTTTAAAAGTGTTTTCACTGGGATTTTTTAAGTTTAAGTTTTTAAAGTGAAAACATAGAGAAAATGTAAGAGAATTCTCATATAATGTGTCGCAAATGAAAAAGCAGTCACAAAACATGTCTGCTTTTCATAGTATTCAGACATCAGCTCATATAAAAATAAATAAATAAATCAACTTTGTTTAACGAGGGTGACACTTAACAGTCATGTGACTGACAAACCTGTGGCCCTCAAAATCCAGGTCAAATTGGAATTTAGAAATGTTAATTTTTGATGAGGGAGGAAAAACCGGAGAACCAGGAGAAAAAACCCTTGGAGCAAGGATGATAACTAACAACAAACTCAACCCACATATGACGCAGTGTCCAGAAATCGAACCCGGGGGACATTGGTGGGAGGCAAGCGCTCTCACCGCTGTGCCATCCCTGCTCCTGCTCCCCCAAAAGAGTAAAGGTAAAGGTGCCACTAGACTTTCTCAAAGTCCGTTTTTCGTTTTCTCGTTTTGGGTGGTTGGGCTGAGAACGGACTTTTCTCGCCTGCAGCGCGCCATTTTCTACCGACCTGTTTTTAGGTCGGCAGTGTGTCGGGGGTGTGGCAGCATTGATGTCCAATCAGAGGGCGCTAAGTTCCATGACGTCATTTTGCGGGAAACTTGATAGAAACACAGAATTACAAAACAGCTATCATACTGGAGATTCAAATATTTGAAACCGGATGCAAATAATGGAGATACTGCCTAGCTCCGAGAAACACATTATATAAACTCTGAGGAGCTAAAAACAATTGCAAGATGCCACTATTCCAATATAGACCGTGACTATCGCATAAGACTTGGATCTTAGAAGTCGTGAAGAAGAAACACTATATCAGAAGTTATGCTAACCGCAGACTTGCGGTCACATTAAATCACGGACTGAGAAATGAACTGATTCTAAGCAGTGAATAACTCGTACTTAAGCGACTACTACTGATCTTGCAACTCTTTCAAATTGAGCCAAAGAAGCTCCATTGTAATGCCAAGAGCTAGCAAACAAACGATGGCGTAACTAAATATTCTAAACGGCTCTGGAAAGCGTAAATTTCTCCTGTCAGTATCACAGCTAGAGATTTTTTTCCTAAGATCAAAGAAACGACAACATTTAGGACAACAAGCCTGTTATATCTTTATTTTGATCTGAAAGGAAAAAACCCTCAGGCACGTTCTTGGGGTACAGTTATTCATATAAAGCTAGGCTGAAATGCTTTTAGCGGCGCGACGAGCAGAATTTCTGCTAGGCCTGTCATCCTGTGGAATTGAGACTATCCAGTCATTTGAGAAATGACATGTTTATTTTACCAGCCCGATGTGTGAACCATTACGTCATACCCATATTTTCGCGCCAAAAATATGCAAATTAAATTCGATTTCGTGCAGACGAAACAAGTCGACTCGCGACTTTGTCGCTCGTTTTTCACGACTTCGTCGCGCTCTCGGGGGCTTCGCAGTTGACTTGTGGCAAGTCTAAGGTGCCACTGGCTGCCGCTATCAGTCCAACAATTTGTACCCACTGTTACCCGTCCAATCCATGATATGTGAAGTGAACAAAAGAACAGCAAAGGCGAGACCACACACAGGAATCTATGTCCCCTACTCTTTTCGAATGGTTATTTGGTTCTTTGATGTCCCCTTCTGGCCATTTTTTAACTCGTGAATACATTCGGCTGTAAAGTTTTCTTGGTAATTCCGCTGAACATTACATAAGGCTTGAGCGTATATCAGGGTTCAAAATGGCAGCTGGCTGCTGGCGGAAGCCGGCACTTTGACCATACTTGCTGGCGACTTTTCACCAAAGAAAGAGAAAATTCATGTCATGCTTGGATCGGCCAACTGAAATCAAAGTCGCTGCAGTGGTATCCTGTAACGATAATTCAGGGTTCTCATAACACCCGGGGTGGTGCTACTAAAAATGCTTTGAACAGATTATAAGAAGTAGCCTACACACAAATAGCAAAAAGTGAAAAAAAAAATCATGTTGTTGACTGCTGAGGGTATGTGCTCATTCATTATTGACAGCCGGGAAAAAATGAGTCTAGACAAAAAAAGCCTACAAATCCAAGTTTAAAGCTGTGATTTTATTTTGAACTCTGTATATTTTGCATGTTCCAAATGCTTTGGGTAATGGTCACCTGCCTTACCCATGGGAATGGCATCGGAGGGAGGGGAGGGTGGGGATTTGGATGCAGAGGATTGGGGGAGGTGGGGGGTCGGTGGAGCAAAATATGCAGAAGAGGGGACTGGGTCAGAGGTTGTTTCATAGCCTTTGATTAATTATCAGTGATACAGACACTTGGGCAAAACAAAAAAGTTGTTTGACTGAATCAAGAATTTGATTTTGCCTTCAGTTACTTATTAATATTTCCATCTTAGAAGTATAACAGGAAAAAGAAATAATTGTTTAGCCTGCATGCAGACATCTCCTAAACAAAAGAAATAGGAGACGTTTGCAGCAGCCTCTGATTATTATGATTAAATGATTGGCAGGTGCACTTCATTTACTTGTGCCTATTGTGTTTCTTACCCAGCTTTCCTTGAGGCTGGTAGGAAGCCATTGGACAGCTTAGTGCGAGGATTAAATGCACTTGTGACAACACTCAAGTTGTGGAGCACCAAAGGAGAGGTAAGTGACATATGTTATGCATATGTTATGCACATATTATAGCCTTTATTATGCATATATTATGCACATATTATAGCATATATTATGCATATATTATGCACATCTTATAGTATATATTATGCATTTTCAAGCTGTCACTACCTGGTGTGCTGGAACAAACTATAACTGCAAAGAAGCACACTACACTATCCCCATACCTCCCGTCGGTATGGACATTACCTTACGCATGTGCACAACCATATCACCCGCATAGTGGCAGCAGCCTCAGTAGTAAATGGCAGGGCAATGATTTTCGATCAGACCCATATGCCTGGCTATCCCGGGGGGACTCCCATATGAAAATGGCCGGGATGCTCGTCTTACCTTTAAAGGGTCAAAATTTGTAGATTGGTACCACTTAGGGTGCTAAAATCTAAAATTACCACAGTTAGAATTATCGTGGCACCTTTTAGGGTATTGAGCCGAAAAAAATATGACAGAATATGAGATGTGTTGTTTTAGAATTGGTACCTCTTAGGGGTAAATATTATTATGAGCCACGCCCATCAAACAAGATTCTGGTACCTTTTAGGGTGTTTGTTAAAAATTTCCAACGAGCACCCCTGTCAATTTTATATAGTTCTAACCAGGATGAAACAGCTGTCCATGGCTTCCACTGCCCAGTTGATACATGTATGGTTGTTTGCATGTGTAAGGTAATGGCTGTACCAAGGGGACAGTGTAGTGTACCTCCTTGTAGTTAAAGTTTGTGCTGGAACACTCCATTGTTCAAGACATTTTATCCCGTGATTGATTTTTTAGCACTGATGAAACTTTTGCTCAAACTTAAACTCTGCAATTTTAAGTGTAATCGTATCAATAACAAAATTCTCGATTGTGATTGGTCATCCGCGCGCCTATTTATTATGTAATTGGCGCGCGATCACGTGGGTGTCCAATTACAGCTGTCCAATTACAACTTTTTGTAATTGGATAGCTGTAATTGGACACCTACGTTGCGCGCGCGTCAATCAGGTGCACTAAAATGAGTTCTTTTTCTCGCTGTTTCCTTCTGCTTTCAAACTGATAGAAAATATTCTTAACGTTTTGAGTACAAAAAACTCCACATAGACTTTTTAATCTCGAAGTTTGTTATTGATGCGATTAATTAGTAATTGAACTTCGTGTCGTACAATTCAGGGGTAATCATGCTCGTAATTTCAAATCGTCCTCGCGCTACGCGCTCGGCCGATTTGAAATTACTCGCCCGATTACTCCCTGAATTGTACTCCACTCAGTCCAATTACTATTACATATTGAATATATTGTCTTGTTTGATTTCACAGGAGTATACAAAGCAGCATAAGTTTTTCATCCCTGACAGTGTGTCACCCAGCAAGTTTATCAAATCTATCACCAAAGAACTGAAAAAGACTGAGGTATGTGTATATGAAAAGTCATATGTTTCAGTAATGTTAACTAAAAGTGTAAAAGTGATCGTGCTTTACATGTATGTTTGAAAAGTTTTCCATGTTTCTGCTAATTGTAACATATAATAAATGCATCATTAGTCGTCCAGTTAATCCAAAAAAATGTTAGTCAAAAAAGTGGCAGTATATGACCAGTAGTATAACTCGTAGTCTGTTCTTGCCATGAAAACAACTGAAAAATACCTTATTACAGGACATTTCCGTGACAGCTTAATTTCGGGACATCACATCACTGGTTAGATGAACCACAGGAAATACTTCATTAAGTTTACTTCTGAAATAGTTTGCACTAATGCTAGGACTGGAGCCGTCTACAGCCTGTGCAAATGACTAGACACTTGAAGTGCCCTAACTGCAGGCTGAGTGGTTGCTGTTGATGTTCAATATACTGATTTGTTCTGTGGTTAAATCTTCAATTTTCCTCCTGCAGAAATCAAACAAGGGTTCAAGGCCATCAACTCCAAAAATTGATGAAAATAATCAGAGACGTGGGAGCCCCGTGCCATCTACCTTTGTTGATGGAAGTTTACCCCGCCTGAAAATCAAAGCGCCAAAACCTGATAACTTAAATGAACATTTAAAATGCGAGCTTGATGACAATAAACCTGTGATTAGAATTGCTAATGCGGGATTAGATCTAAAACGAAAGGCAGACACGCTATCTACGAGTCTTCCATCACTCAAACTTAAGATTCCCAGAACCCAGGAGTCACAGGGATCTGATGCGGAGTTGAGCACGGGAAAGCTGCAGCTTACTGCGTCAGCTGATTCCAGCCTTAAGCTTGTTGTCTCGAATGGAAAGATTGTCAGGTAGGAACGTTGTGGAACATATTTTTATTTTTGTTTGGAGGTACCATGTAACTCTTTTTCAGCCGGGGAACAAACTTTCAGTGAGGTACATTGGTGGAACAAGGTTCTAACTTTTAAGTCACTCTGTGGACGGAATTTTAACTTCTGACCATTCAGATGAAATCTACTAAGCGATACTTTCCTGTGGTGCTGTTTATTATGCTGTACAAGGTGGTTCTAACTTTTAAGTCTCTAGATGAAATCCTAAAGTGTGACCATTCAAATGAAAGCTACTGAGCAGTACCTTCCTGTGGTACTGTTTATTATGCTGTACAAGGTGGTTCTAACTTTTGAGTCTGTGGATGAAATCCTAAAGTGTGACCATTCAAATGAAAGCTACTGAGCAGTATTTTCCTGTGGTGCTGTTTATCACGCTGTAAAAGGTAGTTCTAGTTTTTGAGACAAGATTCGATGATGTGACCATTAAATTAAAAGCTATTGTGCAGTACTTTCCTTTGGTACCATTAGTTTTTCAATAGTTCGCAACTATAAATTTTGGATTTTCTGTTTAGTTTTCACTATATTTTACATGGCAGTTAAATAAGTCACCGGTTACTTTGCCAGCATGCAAACTCTTATATGAAATGAATTTCCTGCGTCTGACACACCCTCAACCGTTTTGCTCGTCCATGTTTTTTCTGCAGCAACAACAATCGCAACAGTAGAAAAATAACTGGAAAGAAGTTCCAGCCACTGATGCAACAAGATACAGAAAAAACCGATGTTCCAGATAGCTCATATTCGTGTTCACCTTCAAAGCAAGGGCCTCTTCGGCTTAAACTGTCAAGTGAGTTTCAGTTCAGTATTTCCTACATGATGTATGTAATGAAGATATGTTCATCCTTCCTCTCCCAGAGTCAATAATCAGGCAAATTGAACGAGTTGACAAAAAATCGCAAAGTACTTTAAAATAATTGAAGGGGTCGGGGCATATCCAGCCTATGTTGCTTTTTGAGCGTTTTACGTTTTTTTCTCGCTCAGATTTGCCTAATTTTATCGTACAACGAATAATATCACAAACCCTTGTCGAATTTGCACTAATCCTAAGAAACTGGACTAATTTCACCTGAAAAAAGCAGAGTTCTGGTCTTCTAGTGGTTGTTTACATTCAGAGCGTAATTTCGACGCCATTACAGCAGATTGGCCGTGAGAATATGCGACCGCAATACTCCTGACCCGCGCCAACGACATGAACGAAAATACCGTTATTTACGCGCGCCTGGTTCGTTATCGATCGCGAGCTCGCTACGGCAAACACATCGTCTGTAGCGTGCGTATGAGCCATTATGTTTAAGGCCCGTCCGGTGATTGAAGGACATCATTAATTCCGGAAATCCGTAAGTCTCTAGCACCTCTCAAAGAAACGAGTCGTGTTTCTTGCCTAAATCTCTATTTCACGCTCGAAGGTGAAAATAGACGTTGGTGGACAAGGCGAGCCGGCGGGAAAGTCAGGAATCACTTCGGATCAGAAAAAGGGCAGCGTTGTGAGTTGTGGGCCATTTCCCATCCCGTGCCGTAGTCGAAATGCCCGATATCCGAAGTTGCTTCGAGACTTCTAATATTTTCCGTATTTCGTTTGGCAGACATTCCATTTTCGTTTTCGCCATTGATATCCCGACATGCTTTGCGACAGTGGCAGATAGGTCGGCTTTGCGTGGTCGTGCGGGAGATTGAAATACAGCGTTGGGCAGCTCAAAGTGAGTTCTTGCGGCCGGGTGAAATTCAGCAAGGCGGGCAAAGACTATGAGCCGGCAGCGGAGGACCGGGAGTGCTTCCTAAAGAAGGTCCGTAACGATAAGGGAGATGGCGCGAATCTAAGTGGCTGACTATCGGTGATAAAAATGAAGCGATTTTGAGGGAATGAACTTCGGGATTTATTTTTCTTGAGCGGGATTCAGCGGTACGGGCCCAAACTTGGCCATCTGAAGTGAAAAATCAGCGTAAAATCGAGAAATTCGGGTAAACCTTGGGATTCATTTTTTCGAGCGGGATTCAGCGGGAGACATGCAGATTTTTATTTTTTTGCATACGTTAATTCTCGAAAACGACGAAAAAAAAAACAAAAAAATCTGAACAATGTTTTGCAACGAATTTGTAGTTCACATGCCAAAAATGGACAAATCTGAGCGAGAAAAATAAAAAACGACCTCAAAAGCAACATAGGCTGGATATGCCCCGAGCCCTTCAATTATCTTTATAACTGACGTGTTTTTTAGTGTTTGTGTCATGTTTGCTAATAGGGATGATATCTGTTTACAAACATTCTTTTTGTTATTCAAATGTACCAACCACTGGAACAAAAGAACCCTTTGTTTTGTCAGCCAATAAGGCTCTGGTTGGCACATTAATAACAATTGGTGATGACATTGATATCTTCCCTATAGGGTTCCACTGTCACGAGACTAGTAACATTAGTAACATTGCACTTAAAGATACACTGTCCCGGCTGATATATCATGTTTTCATGATTATGACCAGGAGTTGCTTTAAGCTTAATTTATTGGCCGTTTTTATGCTACAGACGTTAATGTCGTCTGAGACGTTAAAGTCGTCTCGAGATGACTTTAACGTCTAGTATAAAAACGGAAAATAAGCCAGACGGATTTAACGTCTGACGACTTTAACGTCTTTTAAGTGTGTCGTTCAGACGCACTTAACAGACGACTTTAATGTCTCAGACGTTAAATACGTCTAGTATAAAAACGGGACAGCCTTAACAAGGACGAATATAGCCCTATTTGTATATTCGTGCTCTTAAAATTTATTTGGGGACGACTTCAGTCGTGTCCAGTTACTTCAGAGAATAGTTTTTGTTAGAAAATCTCGTGTTTTTCTCTGTGGCCATCTACTTTAATGCGTCCCGTTTTTATACCAGACGCATTTAACGTCTGAGACGTTAATTGCGTCTAGACTAATTTAACGTCTCTAGCATAAAAACGGCCATTATCTTGAAATTGGAAGAGACCATCGCCAAAAGTAATAGAAGCAAATAAATATGAAGTAAACAGACAAAATAACGGCTAGAAAAGTCACAATTGCATGCGAATGGCAAGTTTGATTTCTTGACCGCCTGTTATAAATCAAATTTCATGAACTGTAATCCACTTCAATCCTTGCAATCCTGCACTTTATCTCTTAACTACGTCTTTTGTTTTCCTCTATAAAATCTTTTTATCCAACTAAGTGGTATAAATTGGTGGCATTTGGCCATAAAAACGTAGAACAAGCAATATATTTAAACTTATGGCTGCTCTTGCAGTGAACAGCATGCCAAACAAGAGCGCCTCTTTCTTCCCATCAAACTCAACAGAGAGTGACAGTGATACATCTGACAACGAACTCAATTTCAGCCTCGGAGGTACACCCAGCCTCATTCCCGTGCAGTCGAGAACTACACAAGGGAGCATGGTAACAACTTATGGACTCCAGGCCACGGGGTCAGACCCTCGCACTCAACAGCCTGTGGCCGAGTTAGATTGGACCTCGTCAGCTGACCTAAAGTAAGAAAGATACTTTCAGTGTATCGATAATACTCATCCCAAGGCGTATTTTTAAACAATTCAAAATGCAAGGCTAGTTTTACTGAAATTAAAGGCAGATTTAATGGCCAATATTTTCACTAGTAGAACTTGTCTTCTAAAGGGCCAGTGTAAAAATAAAAATATATACAACAGCTCTTAAAATTTGCATTTTTATTATTTATTTAAATACAACCTAAAAGTCACTTTTTTTAAAGTAATGCTCCACATAAGAACGATAGCAAACTTCATTGTTCTGCGGCATTGGCTCTTTCCCACATAGAATATCTTTGGTTTCAAGAATAGAGGAGGAGCTGATGGTTAATAATTGTATTTCATTATAAAAATAAAGAAAATCCATTTGCGTAAAATAAATTTTAGGAAATGTTCGTGCTTAACCAATCAGAATAGAAGAAGACAAAAGCTAATAATTTTGCTTCTTTGATGAAGTTCCCCAAATACAATATCTTTTAAAAATTGCATGTTGTGCGATTGGGTCTTAAATTACTTGAAACCTTAAAAAAAAATTAGACAAAATGCACCTTGAACCTTAACTTTTTAGCGGTTTTTGAATCTAGGCCAATGAGATCACTAGTTGTAACAATGAAAAAAAGGTCGACATTCCATCATGCATTGCCATTCAGCGCTATCCTTCTTTTGCGGATCATTACTTAATATCTTGAACATTATTTCAGCTATTTTGAACAATAAGCCTCTTCTTGAAGTTATAGGTGCAGACTTGCTTAATGTTCCAAATATTCATTGTGTCACTCGCTCCATAGCTGTTGAATTGCATGATAAACTGAAGATGGCAAAGTTGTGTTGGCAAACTCAAGTTGGCGTGTGCGAACGTGACATGAACAGTTCCAAACTTGTTTCTATTGCCAACTTTTTCACCAACTTTTTTTTTTTAAGTGGGGCAAACCCGCATTTGACGTGTGAGCGTTCAGTTCAACTTCATTATGTGCAACGTTGTTTCACAGTGTCATCGCTCTTTCTCCCTCAAAAAAAATTGTCGTGCGAAAACAAGAGATTGGCAACGTTCTGTAGTTTATCAGCACGAGTTTACCAACTTGAGTTTGCTAACTTTTGTTTTTACTTAAATGCTTGTATATTCACTTGCCATTTTCAGGGAAGAAATCGAAGCAGCAAAAACCCTTTTGTTTGGATTACACGGAGGAGCAGGGATCGGAGCGCTTGGTTCTTCACCTCTCCACTCTATTCCCAGTACTACTCCTAAAACGACCGCTGCCCAGTCCTTCCAGGCCGCTGTTAAACCCAGTACATCTCGGTTAAACTCGAAACGAGCTGCAAGCGAGAGTAATTCTGATAGCGAAGAAGACAATATGGGGTTTGGTGACTCCGACTATTTTCACGACAATAAATACGGTAAGAAACTGTGTAGAGTAAAGCCCGAAATTTTGGCAGTGATTTTCTATCGCACACTGTTTCTGTTCCTTTTAGAGCAGTTTTGAATTAACTGTCGTAAAACCAAAACCAAAGTAATCACTCTGGCCAATCACAACAGACACAGACAATCCTATGAACCAATCAGAACTCGTTGCAAATACATGTCGCTGGCGCGGCGCCAAGCGCGGGAAAACGCGTGCGAGCAAGTCACGATTGGTTTTGGTTTTACTCCTGATTGGTTAATAAAGTGGCGCTAGATTTTTTAGCCAATCACAAAGCGTAGCAATGCAAAACCAAAGCAATCACGAAATTACGTCCGACACTCAATTGAAAACTGCTTTAGTATCTTGTATTAAAAGGATGGGCTTTGTTGCTGTTACGTTTTGTTCTTCTCTTTCCTTGAGAGAATAGAGAGTTTGTTCGCAGTCTGAGGCAATATTGTGTTTCTCTCTCTTGTAGTTTATCCACCTCTTGCTGATATGACAGATGAGGATAAAGCCACTTCATGGAAGCCTGGGCAGCGAAAGAAAAAAAGCGAAAAAGTCGACTCAACGTGGAATCCAAAAAGTAAGGACATTTTAAACCGTTACACTAAATTATCGATACTGAAATAGGGTCGAGTGCCAGTTGGGTTGTCTGTGCGTTCTTGGCTTTCTATGTGGGATACCTGTGGCGTCAGTGGATCTTTATGAACTATGCAGTGGAAACAATCCTTAAACATATTGATATTTGTTGTCTGTCTTGACATGACATTTGTTCGGCAAAGCTTTATGCTTTTGTTTTTATTTCAGCTAAATTACTTTACTCGCCAAAAGAATCAAGGCCTGTTCGCCAAACTGCGAGACGTAATACCGCTGGCAGTCTCTTGAACTCTCCATTGGAGGAAAACGCGCCCGCGGTAGGTCTCTTTTTTGAACACCTTCATGCTTTCTTTTGTTTTTAACAGAGTTACTACATTCACGTTTTATGCTGTCTTGAACTACTTTGGAGGTTCGAAGCCTTGAAATTGTCGGAACCTCTCGACGCGCGATCGGTAGCCCCGAAGAATTTCCGAGCATTTTCAATTCCAGTTGCACTGCCATAATATTTTCAAATTAGCAATGAATGACAAAATAAGGACTATAAATGCCCTTGAGAAAGATGTGTCATCGTGTCATGAGCGTGGGACAAAGAAAAAATTATGAGTTCCTGACAGGAATCGAACCCATGGCCTTCCGCACACCGGTCGGATGCTCTAACCACTGAGGTGCGAGAGAATTATAACGAGCTAGGCCATTTACTAGGTTCACACACCGGTCAGTTGCTCCAACCACTGAGGTACGAGAGAATTATGACGAGCAAGGCCATATACTAGGTTCACACACCGGTCAGATGCTCCAACCACTGAGGTACGGAAGAATTATGACGAGCTAGGCCATTTACTAGGTTCACACACCGGTCAGATGCTCCAACCACTGAGGTACGGGAGAATTATGATGAGCTAGGCCATTTACTAGGTTCACACACCGGTCAGATGCTCCAACCACTGAGGTACGGGAGAATTATGACGAGCTAGGCCATATACTAGGTTCACACACCGGTCAGATGCTCCAACCACTGAGGTACGAGAGAATTATGACGAGCAAGGCCATATACTAGGTTCACACACCGGTCAGATGCTCCAACCACTGAGGTACGAGAGAATTATGACGAGCTAGGCCATTTACTAGGTTCACACACCGGTCAGATGCTCCAACCACTGAGGTACGGGAGAATTATGACGAGTTAGGCCATATACTAGGTTCACACACCGGTCAGATGCTCCAACCACTGAGGTACGGGAGAATTATGACGAGTTAGGCCATATACTAGGTTCACACACCGGTCAGATGCTCCAACCACTGAGGTACGGGAGAATTATGACGAGTTAGGCCATATACTAGGTTCACACACTGGTCAGATGCTCCAACCACTGAGGTACGGGAGAATTATGACGAGTTAGGCCATATACTAGGTTCACACACCGGTCAGATGCTCCAACCACTGAGGTACGGGAGAATTATGACGAGTTAGGCCATATACTAGGTTCACACACTGGTCAGATGCTCCAACCACTGAGGTACGGGAGAATTATGACGAGTTAGGCCATATACTAGGTTCACACACCGGTCAGATGCTCCAACCACTGAGGTACGGGAGAATTATGACGAGCAAGGCCATATACTAGGTTCACACACCGGTCAGATGCTCCAACCACTGAGGTACGGGAGAATTATGACGAGCTAGGCCATATACTAGGTTCACACACCGGTCAGATGCTCCAACCACTGAGGTACGGGAGAATTATGACGAGCAAGGCCATATACTAGGTTCACACACCGGTCAGATGCTCCAACCACTGAGGTACGGGAGAATTATGACGAGCAAGGCCATATACTAGGTTCACACACCGGTCAGATGCTCCAACCACTGAGGTACGGGAGAATTATGACGAGCAAGGCCATATACTAGGTTCACACACCGGTCAGATGCTCCAACCACTGAGGTACGGGAGAATTATGATGAGCAAGGCCATATACTAGGTTCACACATCGGTCAGATGCTCCAACCACTGAGGTACGGGAGAATTATGACGAGCAAGGCCATATACTAGGTTCACACACCGGTCAGATGCTCCAACCACTGAGGTATGGGAGAATTATGACGAGCAAGGCCATATACTAGGTTCACACACCGGTCAGATGCTCCAACCACTGAGGTACGGGAGAATTATGACGAGCTAGGCCATATACTAGGTTCACACACCGGTCAGATGCTCCAACCACTGAGGTACGGGAGAATTATGACGAGCAAGGCCATATACTATGTTCACACACCGGTCAGATGCTCCAACCACTGAGGTACGGGAGAATTATGACGAGCAAGGCCATATACTAGGTTCACACACCGGTCAGATGCTCCAACCACTGAGGTACGGGAGAATTATGACGAGCTAGGCCATTTACTAGGTTCACACACCGGTCAGATGCTCCAACCACTGAGGTACGGGAGAATTATGACGAGCAAGGCCATATACTAGGTTCACACACCGGTCAGATGCTCCAACCACTGAGGTACGGGAGAATTATGACGAGTTAGGCCATATACTAGGTTCACACACTGGTCAGATGCTCCAACCACTGAGGTACGGGAGAATTATGACGAGTTAGGCCATATACTAGGTTCACACACCGGTCAGATGCTCCAACCACTGAGGTACGGGAGAATTATGACGAGCTAGGCCATATACTAGGTTCACACACCGGTCAGATGCTCCAACCACTGAGGTACGAGAGAATTATGACGAGTTAGGCCATTTACTAGGTTCACACACCGGTCAGATGCTCCAACCACTGAGGTACGAGAGAATTATGACGAGCAAGGCCATATACTAGGTTCACACACCGGTCAGATGCTCCAACCACTGAGGTACGGGAGAATTATGACGAGCAAGGCCATATACTAGGTTCACACACCGGTCAGATGCTCCAACCACTGAGGTACGAGAGAATTATGACGAGCTAGGCCATTTACTAGGTTCACACACCGGTCAGATGCTCCAACCACTGAGGTACGAGAGAATTATGACGAGCAAGGCCATATACTAGGTTCACACACCGGTCAGATGCTCCAACCACTGAGGTACGAGAGAATTATGACGAGTTAGGCCATATACTAGGTTCACACACCGGTCAGATGCTCCAACCACTGAGGTACGGGAGAATTATGATGAGCTAGGCCATATACTAGGTTCACACACCGGTCAGATGCTCCAACCACTGAGGTACGGGAGAATTATGACGAGTTAGGCCATATACTAGGTTCACACACTGGTCAGATGCTCCAACCACTGAGGTACGGGAGAATTATGACGAGTTAGGCCATATACTAGGTTCACACACCGGTCAGATGCTCCAACCACTGAGGTACGGGAGAATTATGACGAGCTAGGCCATATACTAGGTTCATGTATGACACGCGTCGTGTGTTCTGCTAGGATCAGCAACGTCGAAAGCGTGACGTGTCACTGTGGTGATTAATAAAGAGAGATGGTAAATTTGAATGTCCTTGTATGGCGCTTCTTCATTAACACGGTGATCATTACTTTGATGTGATTGCCCCTGTGCCCCTGATGGATGCCTCGCTATGATTGTTATGCCACACAACTGACTCTTATAATCTGTTATCCCCAGGGAATACCCACTTCTGGCGGAAGTACACAGGGACGCGATGGAGGTTCCGCTAGCGGAAGTAACGCAACAGCACTCAACGGAAATGAACCAAGCACAGCGTCAGATTCTACGCCCAGTGGATCAAAACCTGATAATAACGTAAAAGGTAGGTCTGATTATTACGTCTCTTTATAACTCGATTATATCTACGATTAGATGCATGTGTCCTTCCAAACCTGAATTTTGTATCGGACATTTTACAAAATTGGTCGGACATCCGCCATTTTGGATTTTCCCCGCTGAGACACAATCCGTTACCATACATGACGTGCTATAAGAAGTTTTACGGTTTGCATTGCATTATAGGGGGATTTCAAATCACACGGCCTTTTCTCAATTTTCTCGTTTTAATGTTTTTCTTGTTTTTTTTTGTTAACAGCCCAGTCAAAACGAGGACGGCATAAAGCTGTCACAACAACTAAACAACGTCTTGCTAAAATCCTTAAACTGGACAAGAGTGGTAGATATATGAGATGAGTGGATATAAGTCAAAACAAAACAACATTTTATTAATATAATAACATATCAATTACATTTTTGTAATACTTTACCTCAAAGTAGATATTTTAAAAATTATCGTTTTGAAACAATTGATGAACCGACAACAATATAGTGTTTTCACTCACGTGACCGGCGGTCATATTGGAGTGCCAAAACAATAGAAAATATTTGAATAAGAACAGAGCTAAAGTCCCACAGGATTCGTTTAGGACACCAATATGGCCGCCATTTTATTGTTTTGGGACACCAATATGGCCGCCGTGACGTCACGTGGAAACGCTCTATAGAAACAAATGGCTGAATACTGAGCTTTCATAGGCCTTTATCACGCGGCGGCC
The DNA here is from genome assembly GCA_024195265.1 of Dendrophyllia cribrosa. Taxonomy (NCBI): domain Eukaryota; kingdom Metazoa; phylum Cnidaria; class Anthozoa; order Scleractinia; family Dendrophylliidae; genus Dendrophyllia; species Dendrophyllia cribrosa. The sequence continues at coordinate 32,680,414 of JAJLRJ010000012.1, forward strand.
ATGTTCGCTCCCCGGAGAATAAAATGTTTGTTTTTGCCAGCTCAGCCTCACTGTGAAAAAGTGGAAAACGAGGTTGGGCTGGCAAAAATCTTTTGTTTTTATACAAAATGGCGGGGCGTGATAAAGGCCTATTGGAGTGGAGGGTTTCACCTTATAGTTTCATATTTTTTCTAACTATGACGTGTGCCCCTTAACTGATACTTAGAGGTTTCAATACAAGAGACCATAACAAGGAGAAATCACATTTGTTACACGATATGGTCTTGAGCGATCTATTTTTAGACTGATTATTAATTTTGTGCCCAATCATAACAATCTTAGTAATAAATAACGGGAGATAGTTTGTGGTATTTCCTCGTATATTAGTAAATATCTACAATGTCAGGTTTCTTGTGTGATGAAAACAATCCGTGTTATGAATATTTGTCATTTCTAATTATCAATAATAATTCATATAAAAAGTTGAATTTTGTATTATACATTTCTAATTTATCTTAAGATATTGAAAACTGTCACCTTTTAAGTTTCAAAGGAAAGCATTATGTTTTGCATAGTTGGAATTTTTTGATACGCTTTCTACCTTTGAATTTTTTAATCGCTCTTTTCCTTTGTCTACTTACTAACCCACCCCACCCGCGAAATTTGGTTCCCAGGCTTCTCCTTTCTCCCTTCATGGATAAAGAAATAGAAGAAGCCTGGAAACGAGCAAACGTCCTGCCACGAGGAAACGTCATGTTACAGAGACACGTAAAACGCGAGCTTAGAACATGTATAATTGCTAACGAGTTCCCCCCTTTTCTTTTACTTTTTTTTCTTGGGGGTGGGGGGGGGAGTGGTGGTGGGGATGGGGATGGGGGTGGGGAATAAGGTGCACCATGTTGCTTTGCAACTTGGTGTTGGAACATCCTCCCCAAGATCTCTAGGAACGAGAGTCCCTGTGAATGAGGTCACGCAACAATGCGTTCCTCCAAACATACGTTTTAGACGACAGTTAGCTGTGAATTTAAATCTTAATTGGCGTTTGCTTGAATAAAGAGGCTACGTCAAATCAATTCTGTAATGCTATGTCACCAAGCGTGACAAAATAGCAGACACTTTTGTCAGGCTAGGTCTCGCCAAGTTAAGTATTTCTTTTACGTCACGCTAGGTAACGCTCTTGGAGATAATTTCGCCACCTATTGACACGCAATATAAGACAATAAGTTTACGCTTAGTCAAGCTATTTTAATTTCAAATGCCTAAACAACGTGACTCAACAATAGCTTTTATTTGATTAGGCACGCTTTAGGATTCCACCCATGCTCAAAAGTTAGAACCACCTTATACAGCATAATAAACAGCACCACAGGAAAGTACTACTCAGTAGTTTTCATTTGAATGGTCACACTTTAGGATTTCATCCACAGACTCAAAAGTTAGAACCACCTTGTACAGCATAATAAACAGCACCACAGGAAAGTACTACTCAGTAGTTTTCATTTGAATGGTCACACTTTTGGATTTCATCCACAGACTCAAAAGTTAGAAGCACCCTGCACAGCACAATAAACAGTACCACAGGAAAGTACTGCTCAGTAGCTTTCATTTGAATGGTCACACTTTAGGATTTCATCCACAGTCTCAAAAGTTAGAACCACCTTGTACAGCATAATAAACAGTACCACAGGAAAGTACTCAGTAGTTTTCATTTGAATGGTCACACTTTAGGATTTCATCCACTAACACAAATGAACCAAATCACATGATATAGAGCAGTTTTCAATTGAGTGTCGTAAAACCAAAACCAAAGTTATTACTCTGACCAATCACAGCAGTCGTAAACAATCCAATGAACCAATCAGAGCTCGAAGCAATTACATGTCGGCAACGCCAAGCGCGGGAAAACGCGTGCGAGCAAGTCACGATTGGTTTTGGTTTTTCTTCTGATTGGTCGAGAAGGTGGCGCGAGATTTTTTAGCCAATCACAAAGCGTAGCAATGCAAAACCAAAGCAATTGTGTAATTACTTTTCATACTCAATTGAAAACTGCTCTGGGTGGAAAAGGTTTTAACAGAAACGAGAATGGGTATTGGTGTTTTGTGCTAAGTATAAAAAAATAAAACTTCAAAATCTTCAATTTTTGAGGAATAATTAAAATGTGTATTTAATTGTATTTATGGTAATATTTATAAACGTATGCATGAATCTGCTTGTCAACTTTGCTCCGCAAAACGTGCTTTCAATCGTACTCGATTACGTGTGTTTGAATAAACATTTTTTATACAAATAGTTTCATAGTCATTTCTCTCAGGGAAATCTATAGTTGGAGGTTTGAAGTGAAACAAGGACAAAACAGTAAAAAGCAATGTGCGAAGCCAGGCATAGGTTGCTAGCCCACGGGTTTTTTTTTTTTTGCACTTGACACCAGTCACGTGGGTGGGGTTTTTTTTCGCACATGAATCCGCTGGCATGTTTCTCGCCCGTTTTTCCCGCGCTTAACACTGGTTGCGAGTTGCATGTTTTTTCGCGCTTGTCACCAGTAACCTATTTGTGCACTCGTGACGCCATATTTTCTTCCCGCGCTCAGCACCGGTTACACATTTTACAGCGCTTGGCTTGAAAGAGCGAGTCTGTTTTATTTTATTATGCGCATGCGTATCTTACTATGCTTGCGTTTGCATCACGCGTGTGAAAGAGCTTTTAGGTTTGAGTATGAGAGCAGTAGAGTTTGTTTCAGTTCCGCTAGATTCGTAAAGCGGCGTTTACACAGGATAATTGGCGATATTAACTGAGATTTTAAATCGCATGTGTAGATCACCGGCGATTTTCTTAGCAATTTTTCTGTTGATTTGCCTTTCAAGCAAAATGTCGCGTCATGGAGATTGGGGACAAACAGCAGGAATTCAAAGGTTTATAAGATAATTGTTAATTAAATTTTGATGCACTGCTTTTATTTCCGAAGTTTCTGTCACTGGGAAATTAAAGTTGTATAGGTAAAAACGGCCAACTGATCCTTACGGCAAGAAGAAGAGATCGAGACAGAAGTGAAATAAAACGAAAAGAAACTGGGTTTTATTTCACTTCCGTCTCAATCTCTTCTCCTTGTCGTAAGGATCAGTTTGCCGTTTTTACCTGTACTATTTCAAGATTTTTACTGATCCGGGTCTACCATAGATCCGGCACTCTTCATTGGTTTGTCGCTGTGGTTTTGCCGTTATTATAGAAATTAAAGTTGTCCCGACAGAAATACAAAGACGCCGTACATTTCAGGAGGCTTGTTAAAAATATATATTTACGTCATAGATCGCCTTCAATTTTAATGCGATCGTTTGCCGTAAAATTATAGACGATCGCATCCTGTCGTGTGACGAAGATCGAGAAATGAGCGTGAAGGGGCGCGCGTGAGGGAGCTGGGAGCGAGCGCGAAGCGCGAGCGGTAGGCTCGATTTCCGCCGCTTTCTCGCGTCCGGTCTCTGAGCCTGCTCGTTTCCCGAACAGCGGCTGGTAATCGAACCTACGCGAGCGGGGTGATGGCAAGGAGATAGGTTCGCGAGCGACTGGGGACGAAAAAGGGCCGATCCTATTCATTTTTTTAAAAAACGTTGTCCCTAAAAATTCCTCATGACGTCATTTCGCCGCACCTGTGGTGACTCGCACGTGTTGATATTAATTTATATTTACTGACGGCAGCTGGAAAGTAAAAGGACGCTGTTTTGAAGTCAGTCATCCAGGTTTCGCTGACACGCGTGTCGAACAGCAAGAAAAAAGTATAAAAACCCTTGGATAATATTTCACCAGGAACAAGGTATGTGAAAACATACATAATGATTAAAATGTTTACTCCGGGTTTATTGCTATTTTGACTTCATTCTATTTATAGTATTTTATTCCGTGCACCAAACAGATGAAACATGAAAACGCACATATCTGTATATTGTTTTCTTCTCTTTCGTAAAAGGTTTTAATTTTTTTGAAACGGATATCCCAGCTGCACAAATGTGACCAATTTGCTTCTACCTGGATAAAACTGAAAATTTCACACACCGAAGTGTAATTATTTTCACAGAAAGATTAAAAGACATTAGTCAAGTTGTTTCAGAATTATTATTGCTATTAAATTTGTTTGACATATTTTTGCGGTTTTTAGTGAACGATCGATGTTATTATGTATATGGAAATTAAATTTCGAAATTTAGTTTCCGTGCACTAATATAATATTTTCAGTGTTGTTTTTTATTAAACAAGAAGCAAACAGAAACCGTGAACGTATTGTGGTTGCGGACCCATAAATAAATTTTGCGGTGACGTAAACCTAATACTGTATATTTGGCTGCCTTTCCTTAGGGTCACGCGTAACGCAACACTCTTAGTTTTTCAATATTTCACAAAGTTAAATTTAGAATTATTTATCCAGTATTTTAATTCGTATGTTTTTTCACTTGGGAAATCTTCTAAATGAAAGTCAGTTTGACTATGATTAGCAACAAAATTCGTCGAATTCGTCGGTAATTCTCATAGAAAACTTCGCCTTGAGAAGATGTGGCGGCAAAGCGGATTCGCCGTTGTTATTGAAAGAGTCATTGTTGTTTTCGGCTTAAACGTAAATCAGTCAAGTGTTTTCATCCGGTGGGTGTATCACGGAAAATCCTGGCCTCAGCAAAAATCGTTTTCGGCTTAAACTTAAATCAGTCAAGTGTTTTCATCCGGTGGATGCATCACGGAAAATCCTGGCCTCAGCAAAAATCGAACGGGACTATGGCTGAATATTGGGTTTTAATTTATCCTGTGGTTCATTTTATATTACCAAATACGGTTTTTCTTTTTACTTCCGGTTCTTTCTTGTCCTGTCATTTAAAAATATGATTGACATTTACTTGAAATGCAGGTACTTGGCCATAGTTATGAAAATTTATACTGAGTTTTAAGGATAAAAGTGGATTGCAAACAAATGTCACATTATCTAATTCCTGTCAAGAAAGCTTCACATTCTTTGTGATTTTTTTAGAGAAAACGAGCCGGAAATACTTCTATAGGTTTTCCGTTGTGGCGCATTTAATTAGCAGTGTTCAAAAATATATATATATATATATATATATATTTACGATAATAATAAATAAGAATAAGAATATGCCTCTTGAAAAACGTGTGTGTTGTCAGTTTTATCAGCTAAACAGTGTTTACATTTTGTTATTACAAATTCATAGCTGAACATGTGTGCGAAGAAAGAGAAACAAATATTCCCACGTTTAAGACATTAGAACCAAGATCGGGAAAGCAATTCTCGCCACTCGTTTATATACATTGCTTTTTACATCAGTTCTAAGTTAAGAATTTAGAATTGACTATGGAGAAAATAATCGTTGATCATAGCTTATTAAGTGAATGTAAATATATTAAGATACAAATCTCAGTTTGAAATTCTCCTTTGCAATGAAATTTGTTCAATAAAAAATGTTGTTGGATGACATGGTTACATATACAAACGTACCGTAAAGTAGGAAAACAAGTAGGTGTATGTAAGGAAACGGTAACAGTATACGTATGACTCACACTGTCACGCTTTGCGTCACGCAATTGTAACAAGATTCCAGACTCCCTGTTTACTCTCATAACAAGTCCATTCGTTTCTAAAGAAGCACTCAACATTAGTTCCATTCAGTTTTGTGTTTCTCTTTCCTGTCGATTTTTACTGATAAATCGTCTCTACTCCTCAAAGGTTTGGAAATCACCGGCCTCGTGGAAGAGAAAGATCATTCCAAATCGCCGTAGAAACTTTGTATTTGAATAGACACCGTGTAAAAAGCAGAGCTTACTTATTCAAGCAAAAAGATCCCGTCTGGATATCTGGGATATTCCTTATCGAAGCGAACATCTACAGATCTAAGATGTATTCTAAAAGGATGTTGGCCTTATCTGCCGTGTTGGGAGTTTTTTTCGTGATACAATGTCTTTCCACCTCAGGTAAGCGTATCTTTAAATTGAAAATAAATTTCAAATTACAGGTTTAATAATTGCGTGCAGTAATTTGTCCTGACTGAGAGTTGGCCCGGTTTCAACGTGAACCCGGCGATTGACACATTAGCGGTAGTTTTTGAAGGATAAGGCCTTTTTATGTTGTAAAGTCGCCGTTATTAGCAGTTATGTTTCAGGTACAATACCTAGTAATCGGGAATTGTAAAGGCGATTGTTAGAGTTTTGTCATAAGCATAGCACTGGCTAGTCTCTAGGTCTCTTGACATAAGATGAATATATATATATATATACTGTATATATACATATCCGCTATATTCTCAACACAGAACTAATACTAGGCCCATAAGTTTGTCGGTGTCGCTTAAATGTCCCCTAATCAATATCGCCCTAAGCTCTTTCAGAACAACATTTATTTTTAGGAATAGTAATTCGAAAATTTTCCATGCGCGCCTACACGTCGGCACTTCTCCGAGAATCTACATTTTTACTTCCCAACATTGTCAGCCTGTAAGTTTATATAAAAACTGAACTCCAATCCTCGATGTATCATTATAATAAAACTATTTCAGACTTCGCTTGTGACCTTTGCGTTAGCAAACATGTATTACATGTGTTTTCATGTCACAAACTTGCATGTTCAAAATATCAAGTACTCTTCACTTTACATTCAATTACTTTGTTCCGAAATATCACTTCAAAATTAGTCTCTGGGGAATCAAAGGCGGCAATTTTTCTCAAAACTTGCATCTAAGGTAATGAATTACAATGGACAGATCGATAATTTCTAATCTCTTTTCTTTTATTCAAAATATAAAAGCGACTACCGTTTGCCGAAATTGACAACTCGAGCAGTCACGCGGAACTCTGACGAAGATAGAACAACAGTGATACATTTCTAGAATTCTCGGCTGTTAAAAACAGCAGCACTTTTAAAATGTCGTTTATAAGGTGAGAAAGGCACAGAAATCGGCAATTCCGCTCTAACCTTTGATATATTGTTGCCGGATTAACGACCAAATGTCGTAGTATTTTGTAATCCTCTTCAGTTCTACGTCAAGTTTAAACATACACAAGATAAACATTCGTTTGTTTTTCTGAAATTATTGAAGTCGTTTAAAGTTTAATATTATCATGAACACGATCAAAAAGGTATAAACTTTATGTGTGGGAATTAAGTCGCTACATTTTCAGTAAAAATTATTTCGGTACGACAACTTGATCGACGTCTTCCTTGTATACGTGCGTCATTGGTTTCGTTTCAGACGAATTCCTTGGTGTGTCAGTGTCGTAAACAGCATGAATGAAAACATGAACTTGAACCTTCTCTTGAGGAAAATTATTCTTGATTGTTCGGTTTTTAATAAACAAAAGGGAAAACTGGAATATAACTCAGTGATACAAGGTGTTCTTGATTCCTGCTATAGTTCTCAACCCTTCCGACCTCGTCGTTGGACAGTTTAATGTTCATCCTTAGGGTGCGGGGCGTTCGGGCCCCCCCGAGGATAGGTTGCTGTATGTAGGCTATTTTGTCAGTTGCAATTAAAATTTACAGCAGTGACAATTACTAACCACGCGCTAATGAAAGTTTTAAATAGCATGCTAAGAGCTTTAGTTATTAATTAAGAGTAGTATGAAACTATCTCGGAAAATAGTCACGATTGTCCAATTTCATCGGCATGATACACTATGAGTAGTTTCCTGCTAAAACGAAAACTTCCGTGTAATTTCATGAGAGGAAAATAACAGGCCAATTTGTCCCTTCACTTTTACATTTTACGTCTCGCTTGACAAATCAAGGGAGAAGACGGACTGCTAGAATAGTCGACTTACAGCTAATATTAGATTCGAAAGTGATCAAAAATGCGGTATAAAACAAAAACAAAACGAAGAGTCAATGATACCGAATTCTGCGAATTTATGCTCGGGTGTTACGTTGTCTTGACAATGGAAGAAAAGAAATAAAAATGTTGTTTTATTAACGTCAAAGATTTTAATGAAGTCATGGTAACTTTACATGTAATAGTCACGTCTCACGGGAGAGAATAAGCTGGAAACTTTTGTGATATCGAGACTTCGATTTGCTGAAAAATTAAGCTCTTGGTATTAATTAGTTGAACTAATTACCTGTAATTACAAGCCAATTTAACCTGCGATCAGGGGCGCTCTTTTTTTTCGGAGCGGGAGAGCGCGAACGCCGACTTTCTCTCCGAAAAAAAAAGAGCAACTGCGTCGTTTTCCGCTTTCAAAATGGTGGATCGGGTGCAGAACGCCTGGACATGTCACGTGACACACGATGCAATGGGGTTTTCGTTATTTCTAACGATTGGTAGCCGTGTTTGTTTTCTAACATTCTGAAACTGTTATTCAAAGGAAAAGAAGGCATTTCATCTTGCTTTACGCGACAAAACACGCCAGTAGTGCTATGCTATGCACTCGTGAAGGGCTATGTTTATTTCCCAAGTTGGGTTACAGCCAAGCTGACCTGAAAGACTTTCCTGAGAAGGACTTATTTAGGTTTTGTCTTTCAAGTCAGCTAGGGCTGCAACCTTAGAAACAAAGAAGTCCAGTGACTAACACAGATCATTTTTCTAGATTAACAGCTAAACCTACTTTTCTGTTTATGTTACATCACCGACTAGACAAATCCAATTGTGGTTGGGCGGATATTGTTATTAACCCTTTAACACCCAAGAGTGCACAAAATCAAAATTCAAGAAAAATTCCAAATTTCATTTTGTAAAATATTGAAAAACAAATTGTATCATGCAAAAGTACTGCTGAAGAGGTTTCATTTGAATGGTTACACCATAGGATTTCGTTAACAGACTCAAAAGTTAGAACTACACTACATGTCTCCATAACTGACTCTGGGTGTGAAAGGGTTAATAAAGGAAGTCGTATCAAAATCGAACTTTCTATTGGGCAATGTTCCAGCACGGTCAAGATTACTGAATGTTAGTTAAACATGCCAATCTACTACACTCTTTTCTTTACCATGTCTAGAACTTTAAATATGAAACACCAAAATAACAAGATTTTAACTTCGTATTGGACGGTAAAGATGAGAACGAAAAATACATTAAAAAAATGCGTTAACTCTGTCCTCAGCTTCGTTTATGTCTCAAGATTGCACAGAACAACTACAATTAAATGGTCCCAGAGTTACAAATTTTATGGTTGGTTTGCCAAGGGCACGTTGAACCAAGGTTTCTCTAACATTTTCTAAAAGTAAAGACCTAAGCTAAGGAACCAACTTTTGTTCTTGTTTCGGCCAATTGCGACTGTAAAACTTCCACACTTGATGACTCCATTTCCTTACAGTTGAATACTGAACACTCCTGTGCAATCTGAGATTTGATTTCCTTGTCACGTCCTCCTGAAAAAACTGTTACTTCCCTTTAATTAGTAAGATTGTCAATTCTTTGGCAAAGCTGTGTCTTCAAAACAGTTGTCGCATTGTTTTTAGCAGTCAGTTACTACCGTGTTGGGTGCTTTAAAGACCTAGGACATTCGCGAGCTATGCCCAAGAGGCTTGGTAGTTGGCCAAACGACAATAAACTTATTCAGAAGTGCGCACAGGCAGCAGAGCAAGCTGGGTACTCAGCGTTTGGAGTGCAGTACGCTCAAGAGTGTTGGTCAGGACCGCTGGCTCACATGACATACAGCATTCACGGAGCCTCGAACGCATGCGTCAACGGGACCGGGGGAGACTGGGCACAAGATGTATACATGTTTGTCAGTAAGTGTTTTCGTGACGTCACGTTCTCAAACATACGTGTATTGCGTCATCTCAAACCTTGAGAGCATAGAGCGAGGTGGTATACTAACCCAACAAAGACTAAGTGATTTCAGTTACGTAAATCTCCTAATGTCCTTAATACATTCGATCTTTATAATTACTGATCGACAATCTCCTTATTCATACCTTACAAGAAATCAGTGTTACATACTTTGAAAAAAAACTTGTAAAAAGTTGCAGTGATCCGTTCTTGCAGTTTTAATTCATAATTAATAAGCGTTAATGTTAACAAGCGGAACATTAAATAACAGCGCGTGTTTAACAAAGGTGTGTTTTTTAATAACTTTACTTACTAAAAGAATTTAATAAAATTGATAACATTCTGCTTCAACGTGTTTTGTACCCTTTACTAATATTTACCGACCTAATTAATTCTTGTTACTCTATTTTAGGTACTGTTTCATACAAAGCCTCCTTACCCCTAATCCTTTTTACCACGTTATCCAATAAACTATTAAGTACACCCATTTATTGACACCGTTTTAACCTGGTTTAATCTAACATTAGTTGATTCGAAGAAGAGGGCATAGACGGGGTTTACTGTTAAGTGTTTAAAGACCGAAATTTAAATGTCTAAGTAACTGTTATATTAGGAGTTACAGGCAAGCGTTACAGGTAAGCGTTACAGGTAAGCGTTACAGGTAAGCGTTACAGGTAAGCGTTACAATGCATCCTAGATACTAAATAAAACAAGAAAAATAAAATATAAAACAACAGAAGTGAAGTTATTTATGAAAATTTTCTCATAAACATGCATAAAACGCTCTAAAGGGAAAACATCTGTATTTACTTCGAGTTCTAATTGGTTTATTGGATTGTCCGCGTCTGTTGTGACAGTTGGCCAAAGAATAAATCACTTTGGTTTTGGTTTTGCGACACTCAATTGAAAACTTCTCTATAGCGAGCTACCACAAGCTAAGCTGCACGTTTATTTATTTGTTTTCTTTGCTTCCGTTGATAGCCGGATGTTATTACTTTGGACTTTGATTTGGATACAGCCGTTTTCAAATGAGTGTCTCAAAACTAAGACCACAGTTATCACTCTTGTCAATCATAACAGATGCAAACAATCCAGTGAACCAATTAGAATTCGAGCCAAATACATGTAGCCACCACCAAGCGCGGGAAAACGCGTGCAAAAAGTCGCTTCTGATTGGTTGAGAAAGTGGCGCGTGTCATTTTAACCAATCACGAAGCAAAAACAAAAAAACGGCTCTTACTTCGTGTAGAGGACACAAATGACGTAAAACAAAAGGAAACAATGCTTCATCAAAATTCTTTTACCCAAAAACAATGACCGAAAACAATGTTTCCTATTGTTTTACGTCATCTGTGCGGTACACGAAGTAAGACCCAAAAAACTCGTTATGAGAGACTTTATGGGTCGTGAATCATAGTGAAGGAATAAAACTTATTTTTCTTGTCTCGCTTTTTTTGGACTGGCTACTAAATATTTTTCTGCTTTGTAAGTGTGGTAAAAGTTTTACTGAACAGTAATCTATTGAGTCACAATAGCGGCCATGTTCGATTTCCAACTTTTGTTGCTGAGAAACAAGTAACAGGAAAGGAAACTACTATATTTGAACTGCTCTCATTTGAATGATGACAAATGATATATTCCCGGTTTATTCTGGCTTGAAGTACGTTGGAACTGCACTACATGATCCAAGTTTTAACTGTATGTTCCTACCAGTCGCGTATGGCAACAATGTTTGCAATAATAACACAAGGTATTTTGTTTTATTTCAGATGCTAATCGAATAGGAAACTACGACCTCAAAAGATGCTACAAAGTGAACATCACATTCCACTATCAATTCCCTGGCGGACTTAAGAGAGGCACTATTACGCAAGTAGAAAGTCTATTCACAAAGTTATTCACAGTAGTGGCCAGTCTTCTTGATAGCGTAACAGAATGCAGTGGAGTAATTATTGTAAATGATGACGTCGTAACCTCGCCAACAGGAGTAGAGAGTGTGTTCTTTAGAATACCTACAGTATTTACAGCACCAAATGATGTAACTGATAGCCAAGTTTCTTCCAAGCTTACAACCTGCATAAACTATTTAATATCTAATTATAAAGGATTTCTAGATACCAATACACCAAGCATCTCTCAAGGAGGGGTTACCAAAGGAAGGTTCAATGATTCTACCATAACCAAGGAATCATGCTGCGGTGGAGATATACCGCTGCCTTGCTGTGCTGCGGGCTCAATCAAGGTGTCCAGCACTAAATGCGGTAAGAATGATGTACCCGGTGATGATAAAAATCATTCGTCCCCAGGGCTTTCTCCGATTTCAAAATGGCGGGACGGGCGTAGAATGGACAAGAAGGTAGAGTCTACCTTCTATAGCTCAGAAGGAGGTCGGACACTTATTGAGAATTATATAACGTAATGTCGACACTTAGAATTTTATTTTCAATCAATTTTTAAGTGTAAAAAAGGAAACCTAAAATCCCCTCTGAGGATTGAACCTGTGACCTCAGCTAGGCTTAAACTTACATAGCCTATCGTACCACTGTACCACCTAGCTTCTCTGGTTGCTTAGTCCTAAATTTAACTACATAAACTGCTGACCCAACCTCAACTGAAAGCTAACCAGTTACTCCGTTATATAAATCTCAATAAGGTGTCCGACCTCCTTCTGAGCTATGGAATCTAGACTTTACCGGACGAGAATCGTGAGTACAGTGGAACCCCGCCTTACGGTCACCTCGTTAATACGGTCACCTCGTTATTACAGTCACTTTTTTTTGTCCCGGCGAAACGCGCGCCCATACATTTTCTTATAATGAAACCCCGTTAATGAGGCCACCCCGTTAATACGGCCAAATTTTCATGGCCCGTTGGTGACCGTATTAACGGGGTTCCACTGTATTTTGCCACGTGACACGATGAAATGACGTTTTCGGAGGGTTTTTCAACGATTGGCAGCCGTGTTTGTTTTCTGAACTGCTGAATATCTGATCTGAAACCGTTGTTCAAACGAAACGAAGATATTTCATCATGTTTTACATGACAAATTGTTTCAGGACTTTTGGAGTATTTTGGCAGCATGTCCAGGGGTTTCTTCGCCCGCCATTTTAAATGTCGAGAAGGACCTGGGGTCGAGGTTTGAAAAAAACCGATCTTTTAAACGAGTTAGCTAGTCTATACTGATCTTGGCCAATGTACAACTATTTTCTAATACCTTTGGATAAAGAAAGAACGTTAGCTAACACTTAGACCTGATTGACCCTACGTCGCAAAGAGTGTTTGAAACAGCATATGCGAGTTGCTGGTGAAACACAATTTTAATGACAATTAGATGACATTGAAACTAATTGAGAGCGCATGCGTGATACGAGAGTTGCAGAATTAACGAGAGTAATAGTTTGATACAATTTTGGAGATATTTCGGGAAACTCTGTGAGAGCGAACTGAATGAGAGGTACGAAATAAGCGAGAACTGTTTTCACTATCGGCACCCTCGTTGCCGTTTTGTTTTAAGCCTTGTCGCCATTTCTTTACAGGTTGCGTGCCTGGGTTTCGTTACGTTCCCAACAAGCTTTGCGTTCGTTGTCCTTCTGACACTTATCAGGAAGATCAGGGACAACAGAAATGTGACAGATGTCCAAAGAAAAAGAAAACGTTTGGAAAAACAGGGATGACAAGCGAGTCAAACTGCTCAGGTATGACGACTATAAAATATTGGCAGTCTGAAATGAAAGACAGAAAATTACTACTCATATCATATCACTCATTCTCGTTACCAGAGCCCTTAGTTATGGTGCACGGAACTCGCCATGCTCACCATCCGTCACTACCTTTATTATTCAATATGTACATAGTAACTTTCATTTGAAGATATACACTTCACGATATCACACGCGGATGGAAAAGTTTGAACCACATTGATTTACTTCATTAACACTCTATGGGAGGAGAGCAGTTATTTTTTGTTATTCTTTATTACAATGCTCTCGTGAATATTTAGCGGTCGGGAATCCTTATGCGATATAAGGCCAGATTGCGTTTTCTGAACTGATTGCGAACAGGACTTTGAGCGAGATGCTCAACGAGTTTGCCAGATATCAGGAAGGTCTCTGAAGAGTCGCTTGGCAGCGATGAAACAACAGTTGTCAGACTAGCCATTACAGTTTTCACAAGTTGAATTTACACAAGTTATTCACAAGTTTTCACAATTATTCTTTCTTATATTGTCATCGAAATTTACAGAAAGGTAGCGATAAAGGACTTCTCCATGTCACCCTTTAAATAGACACATCCGTAGTTTCAACATATCACCTGTTCTAAATTAAACGTTTGACATACGGCTTTTATCCATTTTTAATAAATGAACTAAACTTTTGTCATTTATAAACACTGTCCACTTTTTTTGCAAATACTCATGATATTTCACTTTGCATGAAAAGTCTTATATCCCGTATTATCTTCCTTTTATTTTACAGATACCAATCCTTTACAGCTTCAAATAAAGACTTTCCCTTCCCTGCCTCATAATATCAGAGCGGATACTGTGGTGGGAAATGTTACCGTGACAGGAAACCTTGCATCGCTGGTTCCACCTTTCTTGTATTATCTTGACAGTGTCACGCAAAGTCGTCAAAGACCTCCATCGCGAGGGCAGTCACGCATTAAGCTGAAGCGCCGACGGCGTGACAATGATGACATTTGTGAAGAGGCGGGCGCAATCAAACCACTAAATTACTTTTGTGTTCATCGATTGAGTGGAAACATAAAAGTCACAGAAGATTTCGTTTTCGTGGACGGAGAGGAATTTGAACTGGCAGTTCGCGCGACAGACAGTGATCCTTGGGGAAAAACTGAGAACAAAGTCATCGTTAAAATGCTTTTTAGCGACCAGTGTAAGGAGATTCGAAGATTTTCTGACCAAGCTGCGACATTTTGTAGCAATGTGTCTTCAGCAGCCAATGGGAAGGCTTTTATGTGCCCGAGTATGAACTGCTTACTGCCTTTGTTTAACTGGCAGAGGGCACTGAACAAATCAAGTGAAAAACTGCAACAAGAATGCTCTATTGATCCGAAAAATCTGGAAGCTACAAAGCGGCACTACTCGAGTTGTTTTGGTAAGTTACTAATCCTGTAGCCCAGACTGATTTCCTCACAGTTGACTTCTCCAGGCGCGAGAGGAGTCTTCTATGTAATCTGCAACTATGGTACAAACGTTTCTACTCTCCAGGTACATGAAGGTTGACTGACTGACTGACTGACTGACTGCCTGACTGATTGACTGACTAACTGGAGTGATTGACTGACTGATTGATTGACTGACTGACAGACTGATTGACTGACTGATTGACTGACTTATTACTGCCTGATCGAGTGACTGAGTGACTGACTGAATAATTGGCTGATTGGCTAACTGACTTACTGACTGATTGACTGACTGACTGACTGACTGACTGACTCCCCTTTTAAAACAACAATGAAACAGATGTGTTGGTCAAGTCTGCGAAGTCATTGCTTGTGGACTTTTATTCAAAGGTGTCAACATTATCATTTTGCTCTCTGCAGGTCCACCAACAGTTACATTAAACCCAGTCTCCCTGCATGTGGCAAAAAAAACTTCAATGTTGCTTTGCATTCTATGGCCCGAGAGAATATGGAAATTTCCATGTTCCTTTGCATTCAGTAGCCCGACGGAATATGGAAATTTCCATGTTCCTTTGCATTCTAAAACCCGACGGAACATGGAAATTTCCATGTTCCTTTGCGTTCTAAAGCCCAAAGGAACGTGGAAATTTCCATGTTCCTTTGCATTCTGTGGCCCGAGGGAATATGGAAATTTCCATGTTCCTTTGTATTCTGAAGCCTGACGGAACATGGAAATTTCCATGTTCCTTTTGGTGTCAGAATGTAAGGGAACATGCAAATTTCTATGCAAAGATTTTAACCCATAAGGTACTAGATTTATAGTCGCTGCTCAGACCATTTCGAAGAGCACTGCTTCTTGGAACGCGCTTTAATTTCGAGGGAGGTGCAGTACCAACCATTTGGAAGAAATTTCCAGCAGAAAAGAGGGTTTAACAGCGAGAAGTCAATGGAATTAAGGTAAGAGTTAGTTTTATTGTAGCTTAGTCGTACTTCTGTTGAATATAACTCGACTTTTCGAAGCTTTTCGGGAGTCTATTGCCAGAAAATCATCTTTTTTATTGTGTTACTTAAATAACAAAAAGGAAATCAATCCTTCTGGTAAGCACCATAGGAAAAAGCCTCTCAACAGCTTCCATCTAAAGGTTTCATCTACAGACTCGCAAGTTAGGACCCACTTTGTATTTCATAATAAACAGCACCACATGAAGGTACTGCTTAATAACTTTTATCTGAATTTCATCCACGGACTTCGATGTTAGAACTGCCTCAGTTTACAGCATAATAAACAGCACCACAGAAAAGTACTGCTCAATAACTTTTATCTGAATGGACACACTTTAACCCTTCATTCACGGACTTAAATGTTAGAACTGCCTTTACAGCATAATAAACAGTGCCACAGGAAATTGTATTTTCCTGCGTTTGACTTGGAATTAGCAGGAAACTATGCTCTCATCGGTTTCTAAGGTTTGGCGACGTACGCGCGCTGGGTATTTCATGGGGGTATATATAGGTGTGAAAGAGCAGGTCTTTCATCTCGGTCTCGGGTTAATTATTATTATTATTATTATTATTATTATAAAAATAATCCAAATCTTTTGATAACAAATTAGCTAACTAAAAGTCTTATTTTACAATTAATTTCACTTAAAAAACTATTCAGTCAAAGCACTATATTTACATTTATTATCAATTAAAATATATTATTACATTTATTATCAATTATATTATCACTATTTACATTTATTATCAATTATATTGTTATTATTGGGGTTTTTTTCTGAATTTTCTTTTTTTTTCAACTTTATTGGACACAAACTTACAAAAATAATATGGAACAAAGGCTAAAGATGAGAACGGGAGGTGTCAAACCCCATGCGAGACGACTACCAAAGAAACTTCAATTAATATAGTTAAATAAAGGACTAAAATTTAGTAACCAAATTAAGTAATTTTATTAGAGTCTCAGGGGCAGGTATTTGTGTGTTTTTTTCCTTTTTTTTTCTATGTTGATTTTTGCAGATGTTTTCAACTCGTCTATGTGGGCAAGCCTTCAAGCTGTTATTCCCCAGGAAAATAACGCTTTATCATTGCTTGCAAATTGTCCTCCGCCTCCTCCAGGTATGGCGCTACGTACAGTAGCTGGAAAACTTGGGCCTGGGATCATAAGCGTGACGTGTCACTGAAGAGAGATGGTAAATTTGAATGTCATTGTATGGCGCTTCTTCATTCAACACAGTGATCATTACTTTGATGTGATTGACCCTGCTCCTGTGCCCCTGTGCCCCTGGCCTGATGGATGCCTCGATCGCTATGATTGTTTTTATGCCACACAACTGACTCTTACAATCTGTCATCCCCAGGGAATACCCACTTCTGGCGGAAGTACACAGGGACGCGATGGAGGTTCCGCTAGCGGAAGTAACGCAACAGCACTCAACGGAAATGAACCAAGCACAGCGTCAGATTCTACGCCCAGTGGATCAAAACCTGATAATAATGTAAAAGGTAGGACTGATTATCACGTCTCTTTATGACTCGATTATATCTACGATTGGATCCATGTGTCCTTCCAAACCTGAATTTTGTATCGGACATTTTACAAAATTGGTCAGACATCCGCCATTTTGGATTTTCCCTAAGACACATCCATTAATTAGCACACATGACGTGCTATGAGAAGTTTTACGGTTAATTGCATTGCATTATAGGGTGATTTCAAATCACACGGCCTTTTCTGAATTTTATCGTTTTAATGTTTTTCTTGTTGTTTGTTAACAGCCCAGTCAAAACGAGGACGGCATAAAGCTGTCACAACAACTAAACAACATCTTGCTAAAATCCTTAAACTGGACAAGAGTCAGGTAGATATATGAGATGCGTGGATATAAGTCGAAACAAAACAACATTTTATTAATATAATAATATTATAATCAATTACATTTTTGTAATACTTTACCTCAAAGTAGATATTTTTAAAATTATCATTTTGAAACAATTGATGAACCGACAACAATATAGTGTTTTCACTCACGTGACCGGCGGCCATATTGGAGTGCCAAAACCAATAGAAAATATTTGAATAAGAACAGAGCTAAAGTCCCACAGGATTTGTTTAGGACACCAATATGGCCGCCATTTCATTATTTTGGGACACCAATATGGCCGCCGTGACGTCACGTGGAAACGCTCTTTTGAAACAAATGGCTAAATACTTAGCTTTCATAGGCCTTTATCACGCGGCGGCCATGTTCACTCCCCGGAGAATAAAATGCTTTGTTTTTGCCCGCCCAGCCTCACAGTGAAAAAGTTGAAAACGAGGTTGGGCTGGCAAAAATCTTTTGTTTTTATACAAAATGGCGGGGCGTGATAAAGGCCTATTGGAGTGAAAGGTTTCACCTTATAGTTTCATATTTTTTCTAACTATGACGTGTGCACCGTAACTGATACTTAGAGGTTTCAATACAAGAGACCATAACAAGGAGAAATCACATTTGTTACACGATATGGTCTTGAGCGATCTATTTTTAGACTGATTATTAATTTTGTGCCCAATCATAACAATCTTAGTAATAAATAACGGGAGATAGTTTGTGGTATTTCCTCGTATATTAGTAAATATCTACAATGTCAGGTTTCTTGTGTGATGAAAACAATCCGTGTTATGAATATTTGTCTTTTCTAATTATCAATAATAATTCATATAAAAAGTTGAATTTTGTATTATACATTTCTAATTTATCTTAAGATATTGAAAACTGTCACCTTTTAAGTTTCAAAGGAAAGCATTATGTTTTACATAGTTGGAATTTTTTGATACGCTTTCTACCTTTGAATTTTTTAATCGCTCTTTTCCTTTGTCTACTTACTAACCCACCCCACCCGCGAAATTTGGTTCCCAGGCTTCTACTTTCTCCCTTCATGGATAAAGAAATAGAAGAAGCCTGGAAACGAGCAAACGTCCTGCCACGAGGAAACGTCATGTTACAGAGACACGTAAAACGCGAGCTTAGAACATGTATAATTGCTAACGAGTTTCCCCCTTTTCTTTTACTTTTTTTTCTTGGGGGTGGGGGGGGGGGGGGGGGGGGGGGGGGGGTGGTGGTGGGGGGGGGATGGGGTGGGGAATAAGGTGCACCATGTTACTTTGCAACTTGGTGTTGGAACATCCTCCCCAAGATCTCTAGGAACGAGAGTCCCTGTGAATGAGGTCACGCAACAATGCGTTCCTCCAAACATACGTTTTAGACGACAGTTAGCTGTGAATTTAAATCTTAATTGGCGTTTGCTTGAATAAAGAGGCTACGTCAAATCAATTCTGTAATGCTATGTCACCAAGCGTGACAAAATAGCAGGCACTTTTGTCAGGATAGGTCTCGCCAAGTTAAGTATTTCTTTTACGTCACGCTAGGTAACGCTCTTGGAGATAATTTCGCCACCCATTGACACGCAATATAAGACAATAAGTTTACGCTTAGTCAAGCTATTTTAATTCCAAATGCCTCACAACGTGACTCAACAATAGCTTTTATTTGATTAGGCACGCTTTAGGATTCCACCCATGCTCAAAAGTTAGAGCCACCTTATACAGCATAATAAACAGCACCAGTAGTTTTCATTTGAATGGTCACACTTTATGATTTCATCCGACTCAAAAGTTAGAAGCACCCTGTACAGCACAATAAACAGTACCACAGGAAAGTACTGCTCAATAGCTTTCATTTGAATGGTCACACTTTAGGATTTCATCCACAGTCTCAAAAGTTAGAACCACCTTGTACAGCATAATAAACAGTACCACAGGAAAGTACTCCTCAGTAGTTTTCATTTGAATGGTCACACTTTAGGATTTCATCCACTAACACAAATGAACCAAATCACATGATATAGAGCAGTTTTCAATTGAGTGTCGTAAAACCAAAACCAAAGTTATTACTCTGACCAATCACAGCAGTCGTAAACAATCCAATGAACCAATCAGAGCTCGAAGCAATTACATGTCGGCAACGCCAAGCGCGGGAAAACGCGTGCGAGCAAGTCACGATTGGTTTTGGTTTTTCTTCTGATTGGTCGAGAAGGTGGCGCGAGATTTTTTAGCCAATCACAAAGCGTAGCAATGCAAAACCAAAGCAATTGTGTAATTACTTTTCATACTCAATTGAAAACTGCTCTGGGTGGAAAAGGTTTTAACAGAAACGAGAATGGGTATTGGTGTTTTGTGCTAAGTATAAAAAAATAAAACTTCAAAATCTTCAATTTTTGAGGAATAATTAAAATGTGTATTTAATTGTATTTATGGTAATATTTATAAACGTATGCATGAATCTGCTTGTCAACTTTGCTCCGCAAAACGTGCTTTCAATCGTACTCGATTACGTGTGTTTGAATAAACATTTTTTATACAAATAGTTTCATAGTCATTTCTCTCAGGGAAATCTATAGTTGGAGGTTTGAAGTGAAACAAGGACAAAACAGTAAAAAGCAATGTGTGAAGCCAGGCATAGGTTGCTAGCCCACGGGTTTTTTTTTTTTGCACTTGACACCAGTCACGTGGGTGGGTTTTTTTTTCGCACATGAATCCGCTGGCATGTTTCTCGCTCTTAACACCAACTCCGTTTTTCCCGCGCTTAACATTGGTTGCGAGTTGCATGTTTTTTCGCGCTTGTCACCAGTAACCTATTTGTGCACTCGTGACGCCATATTTTCTTCCCGCGCTCAGCACCGGTTACACATTTTACTGCGCTTGGCTTGAAAGAGCGAGTCTGTTTTATTTTATTATGCGCATGCGTATCTTACTATGCTTGCGTTTGCATCACCAGTGTGAAAGAGCTTTTAGGTTTGAGTATGAGAGCAGTAGAGTTTGTTTCAGTTCCGCTAGATTCGTAAAGCGGCGTTTACACAGGATAATTGGCGATATTAACTGAGATTTTAAATCGCATGTGTAGATCACCGGCGATTTTCTTAGCAATTTTACTGTTGATTCGCCTTTCAAGCAAAATGTCGCGTCATGGAGATTGGGAACAAACAGCAGGAATTCAAAGGTTTATAAGATAATTCTTAATTAAATTTTGATGCACTGCTTTTATTTCCGAAGTTTCTGTCACTGGGAAATTAAAGTTGTATAGGTAAAAACGGCCAACTGATCCTTACGGCAAGAAGAAGAGATCGAGACAGAAGTGAAATAAAACGAAAAGAAACTGGGTTTTATTTCACTTCTGTCTCAATCTCTTCTCCTTGTCGTAAGGATCAGTTTGCCGTTTTTACCTATACTATTTCAAGATTTTTACTGATCCGGGTCTACCATAGATCCGGCACTCTTCATTGGTTTGTCGCTGTGGTTTTGCCGTTATTATAGAAATTAAAGTTGTCCCGACAGAAATACAAAGACGCCGTACATTTCAGGAGGCTTGTTAAAAATATATATTTACGTCATAGATCGCCTTCAATTTTAATGCGATCGTTCGCCGTAAAATTATAGACGATCGCATCCTGTCGTGTGACGAAGATCGAGAAATGAGCGTGAAGGGGCGCGCGTGAGGGAGCTGGGAGCGAGCGCGAAGCGCGAGCGGTAGGCTCGATTTCCGCCGCTTTCTCGCGTCCGGTCTCTGAGCCTGCTCGTTTCCCGAACAGCGGCTGGTAATCGAGCCTACGCGAGCGGGGTGATGGCAAAGAGATAGGTTCGCGAGCGACTGGGGACGAAAAAGGGCCGATCCTATAGCTTATTATATAATTCATTTTTTTAAAAAACGTTGTCCCTAAAAATTCCTCATGACGTCATTTCGCCGCTCCTGTGGTGACTCGCACGTGTTGATATTAATTTATATTTACTGACGGCAGCTGGAAAGTAAAAGGACGCTGTTTCGAAGTCAGTCATCCAGGTTTCGCTGACACGCGTGTCGAACAGCAAGAAAAAAGTCTAAAAACCCTTGGATAATATTTCACCAGGAACAAGGTATGTGAGAACATACATAATGATTAAAATGTTTACTCCGGGTTTATTGCTATTTTGACTTCATTCTATTTATAGTATTTTATTCCGTGCACCAAACAGATGAAACATGAAAACGCACATATCTGTACATTGTTTTCTTCTCTTTCGTAAAAGGTTTTAATTTTTTTGAAACGGATATCCCAGCTGCACAAATGTGACCAATTTGCTTCTACCTGGATGAAACTGAAAATTTCACACACCGAAGTGTAATTATTTTCACAGAAAGATTAAAATACATTAGTCAAGTTGTTTCAGAATTATTATTGCTATTAAATTTGTTTGACATATTTTTGCGGTTTTTAGTGAACGATCGATGTTATTATGTATATGGAAATTAAATTTCGAAATTTAGTTTCCCTGCACTAATATAATATTTTCAGTGTTGTTTTTTATTAAACAAGAAGCAAACAGAAACCGTGAACGTATTGTGGTTGCGGACCCATAAATAAATTTTGCGGTGACGTAAACCTAATACTGAAAATTTGGCTGCCTTTCCTTAGGGTCACGCGTAACGCAACACTCTTAGTTTTTCAATATTTCACAAAGTTGAATTTAGAATTATTTATCCAGTATTTCAATTCGTATGTTTTTTCACTTGGGAAATCTTCTAAATGAAAGTCAGTTTGACTATGATAAGCAACAAAATTCGTCGAATTCGTCGGTAATTCTCATAGAAAACTTCGCCTTGAGAAGCGGTGGCGGCAAAGCGGATTCGCGTTGTTATTGAAAGAGTCATTGTTTTCGGCTTAAACTTAAATCAGTCAAGTGTTTTCATCCGGTGGGTGTATCACGGAAAATCCTGGCCTCAGCAAAAATCGTTTTCGGCTTAAACTTAAATCAGTCAAGTGTTTTCATCCCGTGGGTGTATCACGGAAAATCCTGGCCTCAGCAAAAATCGAACGGGACTATGGCTGAATATTGGGTTTTAATTCATCCTGTGGTTCATTTTATATTACCAAATACGGCTTTTCTTTTTACTTCCGGTTCTTATTTGTCCTGTCATTTAAAAATATGATTGACATTTACATGAAATGCAGGTACTTGGCCATAGTTATAAAAATTTATACTGAGTTTTAAGGATAAAAGTGGATTGCAAACAAATGTCACATTATCTAATTCCTGTCAAGAAAGCTTCACATTCTTTGTGAATTTTTTAGAGAAAACGAGCCGGAAATACTTCTATAGGTTTTCCGTTGTGGCGCATTTAATTAGCAGTGTTCAAAAATATATATATATATATATATATATATATTTACGATCATAATAAATAAGAATATGCCTCTTGAAAAACGTGTGTGTGGTCAGTTTTAAACATATCAGCTAAACAGTGTTTACTTTTTTGTTATTTGAAATTCATAGCTGAACATGTGTGCGAAGAAAGAAAAACAAATATTCCCACGTTTATGACATTAGAACCAAGATCGGGAAAGCAATTCTCGCCACTCGTTTATATACATTGCTTTTTACATCAGTTCTAAGTTAAGAATTTAGAATTGACTATGGAGAAAATAATCGTTGATCATAGCTTATTAAGTGAATGTAAATATATTAAGATACAAATCTCAGTTTGAAATTCTCCTTTGCAATGAAATTTGTTCAATAAAACGATGTTGTTGGATAACATGGTTACATATACAAACGTAGGTGAATGTATTTTTAGGAAACAGGAAACAGGAAACAGGAAACAGGAAACAGGAAAACAGGAAACAGGAAAACAGGATACGTATGACTCACACTGTCACGCTTTGCGTCACGCAATTGTAACAAGATTCCAGACTCCCTGTTTACTCTCATAACAAGTCCATTCGTTTCTGAAGAAGCACTCAACATTAGTTCCATTCAGTTTTGTGTTTCTCTTTCCCGTCGATTTTTACTGATAAATCGTCTCTACTCCTCAAAGGTTTGGAAATCACCGGCCTCGTGGAAGAGAAAGATCATTCCAAATCGCCGTAGAAACTTTGTATTTGAATAGAGACCGTGTGAAAAGCAGAGCTTACTTATTCAAGCAAAAAGATCCCGTCTGGATATCTGGGATATTCCTTATCGAAGCGAACATCTACAGATCTAAGATGTATTCTAAAAGGATGTTGGCCTTATCTGCCGTGTTGGGAGTTTTTTTCGTGATACAATGTCCTTCCACCTCAGGTAAGCGTATTTGAACATAAATTTCAAATTACAGGTTTCATAATTGCGTGTAGTAATTTGTCCTGACTGAGAGCTGGCCCGGTTTCAACGTGAACCCGGCGATTGACACATTAGCGGTAGATTTTGAAGGATAAAGCCTTTTTATGTTGTAAAGTCGCCGTTATTAGCAGTTATGTTTCAGGTACAATACCTAGTAATCGGGAATTATAAAGGCGATTGTTAGAGTTTTGTCATAAGCATAGCACTGGCTTCTATTCAGGTGAGTCTCTAGGTCTCTTGACATAAGATGAATATACATATATATACATATCCGCTATATTCTCAACACAGAACTAATACTAGGCCCATAAGTTTGTCGGTGTCGCTTAAATGTACCCTAATCAATATCGCCCTTAGCTCTTTCAGAACAATATTTCTTTTTGGGAATAGTAATTCTACAATTTTCTTTTTATTGATTCCATGCGCGCCTACATGTCGGCACAATTGTGAATTACCTTCTCCGAGAATGTACATTTTTACTTCCCAACATTGTCAGCCTGTAAGTTTATATAAAAACTGAACTCCAATCCTCGATGTATCATTATAATAAAACTATTTCAGACTTCGCTTGTGACCTTTGCGTTAGCAAACATGTATTACATGTGTTTTCATGTCACAAACTTGCATGTTCAAAATATCAAGTACTCTTCACTTTACATTTAATTACTTTGTTCCGAAATATCACTTCAAAATTAGTCTCTGGGGAATCAAAGGCGGCAATTTTTCTCAAAACTTGCATCTAAGGTAATGAATTACAATGGACAGATCGATAATTTCTAATCTCTTTTCTTTTATTCAAAATATAAAAGCGACTACCGTTTGCCGAAATTGACAACTCGAGCAGTCACGCGGAACTCTGACGAAGATAGAACAACAGTGATACATTTCTAGAATTCTCGGCTGTTAAAAACAGCAGCACTTTTAAAATGTCGTTTATAAGGTGAGAAAGGCACAGAAATCGGCAATTCCGCTCTAACCTTTGATATATTGTTGCCGGATTAACGACCAAATGTCGTAGTATTTTGTAATCCTCTTCAGTTCTACGTTTAAACATACACAAGATAAACATTCGTTTGTTTTTCTGAAATTATTGAAGTCATTTAAAGTTTAATATTATCATGAACACGATCAAAAAGGTATAAACTTTATGTGTGGGAATTAAGTCGCTACATTTTCAGTAAAAATTATTTCGGTACGACAACTCGATCGACGTCTTCCTTGTATACGTGCGTCATTGGTTTCGTTTCAGACGAATTCCTTGGTGTGTCAGTGTCGTAAACAGCATGAATGAAAACATGAACTTGAACCTTCTCTTGAGGAAAATTATTCTTGATTGTTCGGTTTTTAATAAACAAAAGGGAAAACTGGAATATAACTCAGTGATACAAGGTGTTCATGGTGATTGGGCATGTTGCAAAATTTCCTGCTATAGTTCTCAACCCTTCCGACCTCGTTTGGACAGTTTAATGTTCATCCTTAGGGTGCGGGGCGTTCGGGCCCCCGCGAGGATAGGTTGCTGTATATGTAGGCTATCTGACAGTTCGAGCTATCGGTAGTAACCGTATTTTGTCAGTTGCAATTAAAATTTACATATACAGCAGTGACAATTACTAACCACGCGCTAATGGAAGTTTTAAATAGCATGCTAAGAGCTTTAGTTATTAATTAAGAGTAGTATGAAACTATCTCGGAAAATAGTCACGATTGTCCAATTTCATCGGCATGATACACTATGAGTAGTTTCCTGCTAAAACGAAAACTTCCGTGTAATTTCATGAGAGGAAAATAACAGGCCAATTTGTCCCTTCACTTTTACATTTTACGTCTCGCTTGACAAATCAAGGGAGAAGACGGACTGCTAGAATAGTCGACTTACAGCTAATATTAGATTCGAAAGTGATCAAAAATGCGGTATAAAACAAAAACAAAACGAAGAGTCAATGATACCGAATTCTGTGAATTTATGCTCGGGTGTTACGTTGTCTTGACAATGGAAGAAAAGAAATAAAAATGTTGTTTTATTAACGTCAAAGGTTTTAATGTAGTCATGGCAACTTTACATGTAATAGTCACGTCTCACGGGAGAGAATAAGCTGGAAACTTTTGTGATATCGAGACTTCGATTTGCTGAAAAATTAAGCTCTTGGTATTAATTAGTTGAACTAATTACCTGTAATTACAAGCCAATTTAACCTGCGATCAGGGGCGCTCTTTTTTTTCGGAGCGGGAGAGCGCGAACGCCGACTTTCTCTCCGAAAAAAAAAGAGCAACTGCGTCGTTTTCCGCTTTCAAAATGGTGGATCGGGTGCAGAACGCCTGGACATGTCACGTGACACACGATGCAATGGGGTTTTCGTTATTTCTAACGATTGGTAGCCGTGTTTGTTTTCTAACATTCTGAAACTGTTATTCAAAGGAAAAGAAGGCATTTCATCTTGCTTTACGCGACAAAACACGCCAGTAGTGCTATGCTATGCACTCGTGAAGGGCTATGTTTATTTCCCAAGTTGGGTTACAGCCAAGCTGACCTGAAAGACTTTCCTGAGAAGGACTTATTTAGGTTTTGTCTTTCAAGTCAGCTAGGGCTGCAACCTTAGAAACAAAGAAGTCCAGTGACTAACACAGATCATTTTTCTAGATTAACAGCTAAACCTACTTTTCTGTTTATGTTACATCACCGACTAGACAAATCCAATTGTGGTTGGGCGGATATTGTTATTAACCCTTTAACACCCAAGAGTGCACAAAATCAAAATTCAAGAAAAATTCCAAATTTCATTTTGTAAAATATTGAAAAACAAATTGTATCATGCAAAAGTACTGCTGAAGAGGTTTCATTTGAATGGTTACACCATAGGATTTCGTTAACAGACTCAAAAGTTAGAACTACACTACATGTCTCCATAACTGACTCTGGGTGTGAAAGGGTTAATAAAGGAAGTCGTATCAAAATCGAACTTTCTATTGGGCAATGTTCCAGCACGGTCAAGATTACTGAATGTTAGTTAAACATGCCAATCTACTACACTCTTTTCTTTACCATGTCTAGAACTTTAAATATGAAACACCAAAATAACAAGATTTTAACTTCGTATTGGACGGTAAAGATGAGAACGAAAAATACATTAAAAAAATGCGTTAACTCTGTCCTCAGCTTCGTTTATGTCTCAAGATTGCACAGAACAACTACAATTAAATGGTCCCAGAGTTACAAATTTTATGGTTGGTTTGCCAAGGGCACGTTGAACCAAGGTTTCTCTAACATTTTCTAAAAGTAAAGACCTAAGCTAAGGAACCAACTTTTGTTCTTGTTTCGGCCAATTGCGACTGTAAAACTTCCACACTTGATGACTCCATTTCCTTACAGTTGAATACTGAACACTCCTGTGCAATCTGAGATTTGATTTCCTTGTCACGTCCTCCTGAAAAAACTGTTACTTCCCTTTAATTAGTAAGATTGTCAATTCTTTGGCAAAGCTGTGTCTTCAAAACAGTTGTCGCATTGTTTTTAGCAGTCAGTTACTACCGTGTTGGGTGCTTTAAAGACCTAGGACATTCGCGAGCTATGCCCAAGAGGCTTGGTAGTTGGCCAAACGACAATAAACTTATTCAGAAGTGCGCACAGGCAGCAGAGCAAGCTGGGTACTCAGCGTTTGGAGTGCAGTACGCTCAAGAGTGTTGGTCAGGACCGCTGGCTCACATGACATACAGCATTCACGGAGCCTCGAACGCATGCGTCAACGGGACCGGGGGAGACTGGGCACAAGATGTATACATGTTTGTCAGTAAGTGTTTTCGTGACGTCACGTTCTCAAACATACGTGTATTGCGTCATCTCAAACCTTGAGAGCATAGAGCGAGGTGGTATACTAACCCAACAAAGACTAAGTGATTTCAGTTACGTAAATCTCCTAATGTCCTTAATACATTCGATCTTTATAATTACTGATCGACAATCTCCTTATTCATACCTTACAAGAAATCAGTGTTACATACTTTGAAAAAAAACTTGTAAAAAGTTGCAGTGATCCGTTCTTGCAGTTTTAATTCATAATTAATAAGCGTTAATGTTAACAAGCGGAACATTAAATAACAGCGCGTGTTTAACAAAGGTGTGTTTTTTAATAACTTTACTTACTAAAAGAATTTAATAAAATTGATAACATTCTGCTTCAACGTGTTTTGTACCCTTTACTAATATTTACCGACCTAATTAATTCTTGTTACTCTATTTTAGGTACTGTTTCATACAAAGCCTCCTTACCCCTAATCCTTTTTACCACGTTATCCAATAAACTATTAAGTACACCCATTTATTGACACCGTTTTAACCTGGTTTAATCTAACATTAGTTGATTCGAAGAAGAGGGCATAGACGGGGTTTACTGTTAAGTGTTTAAAGACCGAAATTTAAATGTCTAAGTAACTGTTATATTAGGAGTTACAGGCAAGCGTTACAGGTAAGCGTTACAGGTAAGCGTTACAGGTAAGCGTTACAGGTAAGCGTTACAATGCATCCTAGATACTAAATAAAACAAGAAAAATAAAATATAAAACAACAGAAGTGAAGTTATTTATGAAAATTTTCTCATAAACATGCATAAAACGCTCTAAAGGGAAAACATCTGTATTTACTTCGAGTTCTAATTGGTTTATTGGATTGTCCGCGTCTGTTGTGACAGTTGGCCAAAGAATAAATCACTTTGGTTTTGGTTTTGCGACACTCAATTGAAAACTTCTCTATAGCGAGCTACCACAAGCTAAGCTGCACGTTTATTTATTTGTTTTCTTTGCTTCCGTTGATAGCCGGATGTTATTACTTTGGACTTTGATTTGGATACAGCCGTTTTCAAATGAGTGTCTCAAAACTAAGACCACAGTTATCACTCTTGTCAATCATAACAGATGCAAACAATCCAGTGAACCAATTAGAATTCGAGCCAAATACATGTAGCCACCACCAAGCGCGGGAAAACGCGTGCAAAAAGTCGCTTCTGATTGGTTGAGAAAGTGGCGCGTGTCATTTTAACCAATCACGAAGCAAAAACAAAAAAACGGCTCTTACTTCGTGTAGAGGACACAAATGACGTAAAACAAAAGGAAACAATGCTTCATCAAAATTCTTTTACCCAAAAACAATGACCGAAAACAATGTTTCCTATTGTTTTACGTCATCTGTGCGGTACACGAAGTAAGACCCAAAAAACTCGTTATGAGAGACTTTATGGGTCGTGAATCATAGTGAAGGAATAAAACTTATTTTTCTTGTCTCGCTTTTTTTGGACTGGCTACTAAATATTTTTCTGCTTTGTAAGTGTGGTAAAAGTTTTACTGAACAGTAATCTATTGAGTCACAATAGCGGCCATGTTCGATTTCCAACTTTTGTTGCTGAGAAACAAGTAACAGGAAAGGAAACTACTATATTTGAACTGCTCTCATTTGAATGATGACAAATGATATATTCCCGGTTTATTCTGGCTTGAAGTACGTTGGAACTGCACTACATGATCCAAGTTTTAACTGTATGTTCCTACCAGTCGCGTATGGCAACAATGTTTGCAATAATAACACAAGGTATTTTGTTTTATTTCAGATGCTAATCGAATAGGAAACTACGACCTCAAAAGATGCTACAAAGTGAACATCACATTCCACTATCAATTCCCTGGCGGACTTAAGAGAGGCACTATTACGCAAGTAGAAAGTCTATTCACAAAGTTATTCACAGTAGTGGCCAGTCTTCTTGATAGCGTAACAGAATGCAGTGGAGTAATTATTGTAAATGATGACGTCGTAACCTCGCCAACAGGAGTAGAGAGTGTGTTCTTTAGAATACCTACAGTATTTACAGCACCAAATGATGTAACTGATAGCCAAGTTTCTTCCAAGCTTACAACCTGCATAAACTATTTAATATCTAATTATAAAGGATTTCTAGATACCAATACACCAAGCATCTCTCAAGGAGGGGTTACCAAAGGAAGGTTCAATGATTCTACCATAACCAAGGAATCATGCTGCGGTGGAGATATACCGCTGCCTTGCTGTGCTGCGGGCTCAATCAAGGTGTCCAGCACTAAATGCGGTAAGAATGATGTACCCGGTGATGATAAAAATCATTCGTCCCCAGGGCTTTCTCCGATTTCAAAATGGCGGGACGGGCGTAGAATGGACAAGAAGGTAGAGTCTACCTTCTATAGCTCAGAAGGAGGTCGGACACTTATTGAGAATTATATAACGTAATGTCGACACTTAGAATTTTATTTTCAATCAATTTTTAAGTGTAAAAAAGGAAACCTAAAATCCCCTCTGAGGATTGAACCTGTGACCTCAGCTAGGCTTAAACTTACATAGCCTATCGTACCACTGTACCACCTAGCTTCTCTGGTTGCTTAGTCCTAAATTTAACTACATAAACTGCTGACCCAACCTCAACTGAAAGCTAACCAATGAATGGGGTTAGTTTCTAGAGAAACTGTGGTGCTGCGTCGGTGGGGGGATGAAACACGAGAATTTAGTTTTATCGACTGAGTCGATAAGGTAAATTGACCACCGTAAAAAGATTCAAATAGCTGACGTTTCGAGCGCTAGCCCTTCGTCGGAGCGAAGCGCTCGAAACGTCAGCTATTTGAATCTTTTTACGGTGGTCAATTTACCTTATCGACTCAGTCGATAAAACTAAATTCTCGTGAAAGCTAACCAGTTACTCCGTTATATAAATCTCAATAAGGTGTCCGACCTCCTTCTGAGCTATGGAATCTAGACTTTACCGGACGAGAATCGTGAGTACAGTGGAACCCCGCCTTACGGTCACCTCGTTAATACGGTCACCTCGTTATTACAGTCACTTTTTTTGTCCCGGCGAAACGCGCGCCCATACATTTTCTTATAATGAAACCCCGTTAATGAGGCCACCCCGTTAATACGGCCAAATTTTCATGGCCCGTTGGTGACCGTATTAACGGGGTTCCACTGTATTTTGCCACGTGACACGATGAAATGACGTTTTCGGAGGGTTTTTCAACGATTGGCAGCCGTGTTTGTTTTCTGAACTGCTGAATATCTGATCTGAAACCGTTGTTCAAACGAAACGAAGATATTTCATCATGTTTTACATGACAAATTGTTTCAGGACTTGGAGTATTTTGGCAGCATGTCCAGGGGTTTCTTCGCCCGCCATTTTAAATGTCGAGAAGGACCTGGGGTCGAGGTTTGAAAAAAACCGATCTTTTAAACGAGTTAAGCCTGCCGCACACTTGAGGAAAGTGCTGAGCAAAATTCCTCGCGAGGCAGTTAGCTCAGCTGTTTCCGCAAGTGTGCGCTGGATTTTTGGTGAGTTTTTCGCCTCGCGAGGCCGTGAGGCAAATATCTGTCGTGTTTGATATTTTTTGCCTCACGAGACAAATTCCTCATCGTGTGCGGGCGCCGTGAGAATCTGGCTGAGCCAAATTAATCGATTAGCCAATAAAATTGCATCGCGAGCTCACGTGATTTCAAGCTCGACATTCAAGATGGCGGACAGGAGTGTGGTTAACGAAGTTATCCTAGAGGATAAACTTGTCGAGTTCAGTATGCAGCCTTGTATGTTGCATGTTTACTGTATTAAAATCTAATAAAATGCTAAATTTAAATTACACCTAATTACAATAACGTTGTCATAGAAAAATGAAAAATAGAAAAACGGAAAATGGAAAAAAGGCCAATAGGAATTAATTAGACACACAAATAACAATAGCCGCTGCACGCTTAATTTAAATTAACAATAGCCGCTGCACGCTTAATCGTGCCGCGTGTCGCTGTGAATGATGATTAAGCTAATTAATTCCTATTTGGCTTTTTTATTTTTCATTTTCCTTTGACAACATTACCGCAATTAGGTGTATATCCTAAGAATATTCTAAAAAAGTGGATATTAAAACTTTGATTTAATATCAATTACAGCAATTGCAGTTATACAAATGCAATATTACATTTTGTATACTCTGAGTGGACCACAAACAAACGGATAAGAAGAGCTACGACTGGATTTTAACATCCCGTCGTCCGCCATCTTGAATGTCGAGCTTGAAATCACGTGAGCTTGCCATGCAATTTTATTGGCTTATCGATTAATTTGGCTCAGCCAGATTCTCGCGGCGCCCGCACACGATGAGGAATTTGTCTCGTGAGGCAAAAAATATCAAACACGTCAGATATTTGCCTTACGACCTCGCGAGGCGAAAAACTCACCAAAAATCCAGCGCACACTTGCGGAAACAGCTGAGCTAACTGCCTCGCGAGGAATTTTGCTCAGCACTTTCCTCAAGTGTGCGGCAGGCTTTAGCTAGTCTATACTGATCTTGGCCAATGTACAACTATTTTCTAATACCTTTGGATAAAGAAAGAACGTTAGCTAACACTTAGACCTGATTGACCCTACGTCGCAAAGAGTGTTTGAAACAGCATATGCGAGTTGCTGGTGAAACACAATTTTAATGACAATTAGATGACATTGAAACTAATTGAGAGCGCATCACAGTCGACAAGAGCGCATGCGTGATACGAGAGTTGCAGAATTAACGAGAGTAATAGTTTGATACAATTTTGGAGATATTTCGGGAAACTCTGTGAGAGCGAACTGAATGAGAGGTACGAAATAAGCGAGAACTGTTTTCACTATCGGCACCCTCGTTGCCGTTTTGTTTTAAGCCTTGTCGCCATTTCTTTACAGGTTGCGTGCCTGGGTTTCGTTACGTTCCCAACAAGCTTTGCGTTCGTTGTCCTTCTGACACTTATCAGGAAGATCAGGGACAACAGAAATGTGACAGATGTCCAAAGAAAAAGAAAACGTTTGGAAAAACAGGGATGACAAGCGAGTCAAACTGCTCAGGTATGACGACTATAAAATATTGGCAGTCTGAAATGAAAGACAGAAAATTACTACTCATATCATATCACTCATTCTCGTTACCAGAGCCCTTAGTTATGGTGCACGGAACTCGCCATGCTCACCATCCGTCACTACCTTTATTATTCAATATGTACATAGTAACTTTCATTTGAAGATATACACTTCACGATATCACACGCGGATGGAAAAGTTTGAACCACATTGATTTACTTCATTAACACTCTATGGGAGGAGAGCAGTTATTTTTTGTTATTCTTTATTACAATGCTCTCGTGAATATTTAGCGTCGGGAATCCTTATGCGATATAAGGCCAGATTGCGTTTTCTGAACTGATTGCGAACAGGACTTTGAGCGAGATGCTCAACGAGTTTGCCAGATATCAGGAAGGTCTCTGAAGAGTCGCTTGGCAGCGACGAAACAACAGTTGTCAGACTAGCCATTACAGTTTTCACAAGTTGAATTTACACAAGTTATTCACAAGTTTTCACAATTATTCTTTCTTATATTGTCATCGAAATTTACAGAAAGGTAGCGATAAAGGACTTCTCCATGTCACCCTTTAAATAGACACATCCGTAGTTTCAACATATCACCTGTTCTAAATTAAACGTTTGACATACGGCTTTTATCCATTTTTAATAAATGAACTAAACTTTTGTCATTTATAAACACTGTCCACTTTTTTTGCAAATACTCATGATATTTCACTTTGCATGAAAAGTCTTATATCCCGTATTATCTTCCTTTTATTTTACAGATACCAATCCTTTACAGCTTCAAATAAAGACTTTCCCTTCCCTGCCTCATAATATCAGAGCAGATACTGTGGTGGGAAATGTTACCGTGACAGGAAACCTTGCATCGCTGGTTCCACCTTTCTTGTATTATCTTGACAGTGTCACGCAAAGTCGTCAAAGACCTCCATCGCGAGGGCAGTCACGCATTAAGCTGAAGCGCCGACGGCGTGACAATGATGACATTTGTGAAGAGGCGGGCGCAATCAAACCACTAAATTACTTTTGTGTTCATCGATTGAGTGGAAACATAGAAGTCACAGAAGATTTCGTTTTCGTGGACGGAGAGGAATTTGAACTGGCAGTTCGCGCGACAGACAGTGATCCTTGGGGAAAAACTGAGAACAAAGTCATCGTTAAAATGCTTTTTAGCGACCAGTGTAAGGAGATTCGAAGATTTTCTGACCAAGCTGTGACATTTTGTAGCAATGTGTCTTCAGCATCCAATGGGAAGGCTTTTATGTGCCCGAGTGTGAACTGCTTACTGCCTTTGTTTAACTGGCAGAGGGCACTGAACAAATCAAGTGAAAAACTGCAAGAAGAATGCTCTATTGATTCGAAAAATCTGGAAGCTACAAAGCGGCACTACTCGAGTTGTATTGGTAAGTTGATGTTGTACCCAGATCTCCACATTTCTTCTGGCGCGAGAAGATCTGGTATAAGTCACGTGTTAGCCTGTGTGCGGACGTCTCCTATTTCATTTGTTTTACGCGTCTTCTGTTTCCTTTTCGTGTGAAGTGAAGGAAAAAAGGGACATCTGCGCGCAGGCTAGTCACGTGATAGACTTGTACCTCATGTACTCAAGCTAGTGAGTACCAAAGCTTTTTTCTATGCGCGCAATGTTTACGATAAAGATTAAAATTTTGTTAGTTTTGAAAGCTAAGCAATAAAATTCTAAGTTGACGAAATAAGTCGGGCTGGTTTGTGGGCTAAAAACTACACCACTATTCAAAGGATTCTGATTTTAATATCTAGCTCGGGGACCCTGACTGACTCACTGACTGACCTCCTTCCAGACCCTGACTGACTGGACTGACTGACTGATTAACTGTTGACTTACTGACTCACTCACTCACTCACTCACTCACTCACTCACTCACTCACTCACTCACTCACTCACTCACTCACTGATTAACTGCTGACTGACTGGTACTGACTGACTGACTGACTGATTGACTGACTGACTGATTGACTGCTGACTGACTGACTGACCAGTGACTGACTGACTGACTGACTGACTGACTGACTTGACTGACTGACTGACTAACTGACTGACTGTCTGACTCACTGACTCACTGCCGGGCTTACACCTTTTAAAACAACAATGAATCGAAACACATGCGCTCGTAAATTCCGTTAAGTCATTGCTTGAGGGCGATTATTCAAACGTGTAAACATGTATCATTTTGCTCTCTACAGGTCCACCAACAGTTACATTGAACCCAGTCTCCCTGAATGTGACAAAAGGGGCGGCAGCTGTGCTAACGTGCAATGCCAGTAGTCCACTTCACGTGAAGATCACGTGGTTTAAGAACGGACAACAGATCGGATCTGGAAGCCGATTGCAGATAGATAATTTTCAAAACAAAGATCAAGGCGACTATTTGTGCAAGTTCTCGACAGATTTGACGAGTGTTTACTCTAAACCAGCTTTAATCCTTTTAAAAGGTTTGTTCTCCAGTGAATCCACTATTCAATAAAGTTTTGATTAATTTCAGGTATTATATCCCGTTACATCCAACTTATACCCCATTCACACCAATGCTTAAACATGTTTAAATGTTGTTTAGTTTAAAACAGGTTTAGAAAAATATCTCCTAACCTCCGGTAATATTTGGAGTGAAATGTTTACTAAAATAAACTTTATTGACTTTACAACCATTCCAGGTAGTTTGAGTCATATACATTTAAAACTTTTCAAGATAGAGGCTAAAAACCTAGTTAAACTAAACAACATTTAAACATGTTTAACCGTTGGTGTGAATGGGGCATTAGATCCCTTGTACAGATGTGCGTTTTCGTTTAAAACGCAAACTTTTCTTTGCGTTTTGTTGTAACGTTCACACAAATGCGCATGGAAAACGCACATTTTTAAAAATGCATCTGTACGGTCAGCGATAAGTAAACTACTAGTTATGACTAGTGATGTGATTATGTGGGTGATGTAATGTTCTTTTGAGTTTCAAGGATTGTATCGAATTCTTATCATTTTCATGCGGAGAATTAAAACGATCAGAGAAACTATCTTTTCAGTCGACGCAGGAATTTTGTCCCGTTTTCGATAGAACGAAAACATTTCAAAACGCATACATATAAACTGTCTGCTTACTCACGACAGGTGGTAATAAAGGTATAGTCATCTTGTTGTGTATCATTCAGTTTCTTGAGAAAATGTCATTTCAGACACGCTTATACCTTTTATCTTTACTTTCAGATATGATAACGTCAATCGTGTCATTTAGAATTGTAAATCGAAAATACAATGATGACTTATTGGACTCGAGTAGCTCGAGATACTCGGACATGCAGGTCGACATTCGGAGAAACGTAAGTAAATGTAGAACCACCTTGTACAGTATAATAAACAGTACCACAGGAAAGTACTGTTCAGTAGCTTTCATTTGAATGGTCACACTTTAGGATTTCATCCACAGACTCAAAAGTTAGAACCACCGTGTACAGCATAATAAACAGCACCACAGGAAAGTACTGTTCAGTAGCTTTCATTTGAATGGTCACACTTTAGGATTTCATCCACAGACTCAAAAGTTAGAACCACCTTGTACAGCATAATAAACAGTACCACAGGAAAGTACTGTTCAGTAGCTTTCATTTGAATGGTCACACTTTAGGATTTCATCCACAGACTCAAAAGTTAGAACCACCTTGTACAGCATAATAAACAGTACCACAGGAAAGTACTGCTCAGTAGCTTTCATTTGAAAGGATTTCATCCACAGACTCAAAAGTTAGAACCACCTTGTACATCATAATAAACAGCACCACAGGAAAGTACTGCTCAGTAGCTTTCATTTGAAAGGATTTCATCCACAGACTCAAAAGTTAGAACCACCTTGTACAGCATAATAAACAGTACCACAGGAAAGTACTGCTCAGTAGCTTTCATTTGAAAGGATTTCATCCACAGACTCAAAAGTTAGAACCACCTTGTACAGCATAATAAACAGCACCACAGGAAAGTACTGCTCAGTATCTTTCATTTGAATGGACACATTTTAGGATTTCATTCACAGACTCAAACGTTAGAACCACCTTGTACAGCATAATAAACAGTACCACAGGAAAGTACTGCTCAGTAGCTTTCATTTGAATGGTCACACTTTAGGATTTCATCCACAGACTCAAAAGTTAGAACCACCTTTTACAGCATAATAAACAGTACCACAGGAAAGTACTGCTCAGTAGCTTTCATTTGAATGGTCACACTTTAGGATTTCATCCACAGACTCAAAAGTTAGAACCACCTTGTACAGCATAATAAACAGCACCACAGGAGAGTATCGCTTAGTAGATTTCATTTGAATGGACACACTTTAGGATTTCATCCACAGACTTAAATGTTAGAACCACCTTGTACAGCATAATAAACAGCACCACAGGAGAGTATCGCTTAGTAGATTTCATCTGAATGGTCAGAAGTAAAAATTCCGTCCACAGACTTAAAAGTTAGAACCACCCTGTACAGTATAATAAACAGTACCACAGGAAAGTACTGCTCAGTAGCTTTCATTTGAATGGTTACACTTTAGGATTTCATTCACAGACTCAAAAGTTAGAACCACCTTTTACAGCATAATAAACAGTACCACAGGAAAGTACTGCTCAGTAGCTTTCATTTGAATGGTCACACTTTAGGATTTCATTCACAGACTCAAAAGTTAGATCCACCTTTTACAGCATAATAAACAGTACCACAGGAAAGTACTGCTCAGTAGCTTTCATTTGAATGGTCACACTGTAGGATTTCATTCACAGACTCAAAAGTTAGAACCACCTTTTACAGCATAATAAACAGTACCACAGGAAAGTACTTCTCAATGGCGTTCATTTGAATGGTCACACTTAATCCACTGACAGGCTCAAAAGTTGCCACATGGCATAACCCAAGGTTTGCTTCAAGACAGAAAACACTTTACTGCATTGTTTTAACATTATCATCTGTTATTTTATTCTAGATGGAAAACTATTTCAATAGTGGAAACCCTTCGTGGAGTTATGAAGTTGACTTCATTAAGTTCAAGTAAGCATTTACATCTTCACGCCCAACCGTACATCGTTCACAGGCTCTCTGAAACCAATTGGGCGGATCTCGGACAGCCTGCACAACAAGAGCTTATACTGATGGGCTTTTGTTGCGCGAGCGCAGCGCATGCAGAGTACCTCGCGTTCCGCGCTCGTTGCTCGCGCTTCGCGTTCGCACACCGAAAAAGCGCCTGTTGTTAAAGCTAATCTCTGACTCATTTTTTTGTTTTTATTGATACAGGGACTCCTTCGGTAAAGTTGGTGTGGATATTATAGTTTACAGCCCGGCTAAGATGGAAGATTTCACCTCTTACTACAGCAGACTCAAGACACTATTGGCTGACGACAGTGAAATGAACAAGTTGTTGAAGCCTTTGCGAGTGTCACGCAAGAGCGTGACAATAAGGAGTGCTGGTAAGTGCTAACTAATAGAACTGTTTGATAGAATATCGTTTAGAGCAGTTTTAAATTGGGTAGCGTAAAACCAATACTAAGGTAAATAATTTGAACAATCACAACTGATTCAGACAATCCAATGAACCAAAACACCCGAAAGACATATACGGTCAAACCTGTTAGTGTATTAAACGGACACCCTCGGGACCCTCGTTAGTGTCCGCTTAATACAGGGTGTCCGCTTGATAGAGGTTCTGATATATTGCTCAATAATAGTTAATCATTAATTCTCTTATATCTCCACGTTTATTATACTCACACATTTTAATTCATAAACCTATAGCTGGCAACTGTCTGTTTTGAGTTAAATTACTCTTTACTTAAAATCACGCCTTTAGAAGTAGACGGTTATCCCACATTTTAATAAAAATGCATTCTAAAACACTTGCAATGTCCGCTTAATACAGGTTTCGTGTAACAAAATGGCCTAACTTTAGTGTCCGCGTCCGCTTAATAGAGGGTCTGCTGAATACAGGTTCGATTTACAGTAAATATGGAAAGAAAATTACGGGACCCAAGCTGGTGTCCGCTTAATAAAGGGTGTCCGCTTCTTATGGGGTCCGCTTAATACAGGTTGAACTGTATTTATCATATATTGCACTTTTCTATCTTTCAGCTTACTGCCTACCAAAGGAAACTGGTAAAAAGTCCATAATGGGAGTCTTTGACTGGAAGTTAACTGTGATTGGTCAGAAGTCGCCATCCGTAGAGTGCCCGTATGGACCGCCAGCCGCTACTGCCACGCGCCTTTGTGGCGGGAATTTTTCGACTGGTGGTGCGTGGAAGGACCCGGATGTAAGCAGTTGCAAGTACAAGTCGGAAAGAACAAATAAACTTAACAATCTTGCTAAGGTGGGGCACAAGTTTCCTGATGAATATGCAAAACGTTTCTTAGGTTGTGTTTTTTTGGTAGCATTTCAGAAAAATTAACTGACCGTGTTCTTACTAGACTCGTATTGACAAGCAAAATGTTGCCAAGGTAACCAGAGAAGTGAAAGATTTGACGTCTCAGGCTGATGACATGAACGAGGCTGACGCGGTGCTGATCGCTGACGTCATAGGAGCTGTTGTCTCATTGGAGGATTCGTTGAATGAGGTAAAATAAAACTCCGTTGCCAGATGTTGTTTATCTGGATCTTTCTCCAGATCAACACGGGAAATTTTGAATCAGAAATAAAAAATATGAATAAACTAACGGAAGTAAACGTTTCTATTTGATATGACCTCATCGATAATTGGTTATAAAATTGCTTGTTTTTCTGCAGACTGCTCAAGACGTTGTGGATGTTATCGACAATGTAATGAATATGAAGAAAGAGGATTTGCAAGAAAGTCAGCGATCAAGCAAAGCTTCTACAAAGTAAGAATTCACCTGATTAAAACAAGTTGTCTGGTAAAACGTTTGAAGCATGAACGATACGATCGAATGGTTTTCTGGGAAATGGAAAAAACGTCTTGTGTTCTAAAAAAAATCCACATTATTTTAACACTCAGTTTGCCCCAAATCATCCTCTGAGAATCTTTTATATAGTTGCCATAAATTGTAATAAATAATGTTAACAACCCTTATTTGCCTGTTCACAGAATATCATCATTTCTACTTTTCAGGTTTGTTCAAGCGCTGGACAAAGTAGCCAAAAATCTTCCTCTGTCGGCTAACGAATCGTCCAGGCTCCTTGTTGCTCCAAGTTTAGCGATCCAATCAAACCGAGCAGACCCAGAATCTTTTTCGGGCATGTCTCTTGCTGTTAAACCACCTGCCGCTGACCCAAACAAGTTGACACCCGATAGCATGGTTAGCGACGAACTTCCGATGGCCGATGTCCAAACGTCAATCACATTACCGGAAGTTATGTTTGAAAGTCAGCCCCCTTCTGGTAAAGCAGTGAAAATTGGCTTTGTGATCTACCAGAATGACAAGTTTTTCCAACCGGTTATCCCGGATGATGTCGCGAGTGACGTCGATGCACCTTCAGTTATGAGTCGAGTTATGTCAAGCAGTGTCCAGGATATGACGTTTGACAACCTTACCAAACCGGTTGAGCTTGTTTTTGAGCCTGTAAGCAAACTGGACGAGGACAGCGAAGAAGCCGTGTGTGTGTTTTGGGACTTCAGTGCAATGGGTGAGAACTTTGTTTTGTTTTGCTTTTCAACGATCTGTCTTCTGAGTATGTTTAACTCGTGGATACGCGAAGCGTTGAACGAGTGACAGCAAGTGAAGACAATATTCAATGGGCTGTTAACATTGAGCCCGCGATATGTGATGGTCACCTGTCTTACACATGGGGACGGCGTTGGAGGGAGAGAAGGGTGGGAAGTTGGATAGAGTGTGTGGGAGTGGGGGGGGGGGGGGGGTCAAACGTTTTGTATTCACGAGTTGGCTCATTGGGGCCTTTGATGTAGCCTGCATATCAGGTGCAAGACTAACAGAGAGCACGATGCGTGGCGGGCGTTTGGGTTTACTCCCCAACTCCATTTTAACTTTTACGATCTCATGAAAATCTGTTTGCACTAAACATATGCTGTGTTCACACTCGGGCGAAACATGTACATGTTTAGTCTGATCGCGAATGAAACATGTTTCACTATGAAAAGTGTTCACATCAGGCGGCGCATTGCACGAATCATGATCGAAATATGTTTATAGTGAAACATGTTTCACTATGAAAATTGTTCACATCAGGCGGCACATTGCGCGAATCATGATCGAAATATGTTTATAGTGAAACATGTTTCACTATGAAAAGTATTCACATCAGGCGGCACATTGCGCGAATCATGATCGAAATATGTTTTAAGTTTACTCTGAGCATGATTGAAACTGCTTCACGAGGTAGTTTCGATCTAAGCCAGACGAAACACGTTAGCGCAAATTACTCTAAACATGTTTTGGTGCTGATGTGAACACAGCATCAGATCGTTACAATTTATATTTGTTGTGTAATCTTGTTTCTCTCGGAATTTCCTGGGAAATTCTCGGATATGTTCGAAAATCTTTGAAATTCTTCAGAAATGTTCTCTCGACTGATTGACGCTTCATCTTATCTTTTTAGGGGGCCTGGGTAACTGGTCAGATCGAGGCTGTAGTCTTATGAAGACAGAGGCAGGACGGGTGAAATGTCAATGTGATCACATGACCAATTTTGCCGTGTTATTCTCTGCTTCTGGTCCCAAGACGCATCAACCTAAACACGCCTTGGCCTTGTCAATCATTTCTTACATTGGCTGTGTCATATCATTGGTTGGACTCACACTCACATTAATTACGTATTCGCTGTTCAGGTTTGTGAGTTTGCTGTTAAGTTAAGACTCCTCTCAGCCTGCGTAGCTGGCGGGTTTTTTCGTTGGCGCGTGCGATGCTGAATTCGCGAGCGGCGAAGCCCGCGAGGGGAGAAAGACCATTCTCCTCTCCATTCCCCTCGCGGCTTCGCAGCTCGTTTTATTGGCTTCACCGCTCGCAAATTCAGCATCGCGCATACACATACATACACATTTTATTTACTCATCCCTGATGAGGCTTTTCATAGTTAAATAATTATACTTAAAACTTATAAATACATATTATGAAAATACTATAAATAATAAAATTAAAGTTAATTAACTTAAGAATTTCGTTAAGAGTTGACGCTTTAAGGATTGTTTAAATTCGCTCTGAGATTGGCAAAGTTGAAGTTTAGGTTTTAGAGAGTTCCAAACACTGAGGAACA
The DNA here is from genome assembly GCA_024195265.1 of Dendrophyllia cribrosa. NCBI lineage: Eukaryota > Metazoa > Cnidaria > Anthozoa > Scleractinia > Dendrophylliidae > Dendrophyllia > Dendrophyllia cribrosa. The sequence continues at coordinate 32,722,574 of JAJLRJ010000012.1, forward strand.
AAACTGCCAGCTACGCAGGCTAAGACGCCTAAAGCAGTTATTTTCTTGGACGGCGCCGCGCGCGATTTGTTGAAAATGTCGCATTGCTATCGCGCGGCGATGCGACTACCTATTGAATTTCTTGGGGCTTTCTTCTGCGATTTTGTTTTCAGCTGTCATGTCGCGTTTGCGAGGGTGGTTACAATTTTTAAAAACATTGCATTACAGAGTACAGCGATAAATCGCGCGAGGGGCCGCCATTTTAGACCTGTTCCCCGTTGCATTGTTGGATTTTAAAAATCTTTCGTCCTCTTGTCTCTAAGTAATGATCGTTACATCAATTTTTAGTGGAAGTTTTGAGTTCGATTTGCAAGAACACTGGCAGGTACTGCCAAAAAAGATGATTTAGTTAAACTATTTTAAAGATTTGTAAAAAAAAGGTGAAGAAATCGAAGTTTGTAGATATCCATAGAGAGGCTAGTACATACACCTTGTTGATGGTTCATTTGTTCTCCTAGAGACCAAAAATTCAATACAAGTGCTAACTGTTGTCAAACTTACTTTTCTCCAACTTTCCCACAGGAATTTACGCAAAACAAATCAACAGCCAATCTTAATGAGCCTATGCGTGTCACTCATGTTACTGCTGATCGTATTCATCGCGGGAGCAGCACGAACAGAGAATCTGATTGGTTGTCGTATTGTGGCGGGTCTGCTGCACTACTTTGCTCTGTCATCCGTGATGTGGATGGGAGTAGAGGGTTATAACATGTACATGTGTTTTGTGCAAGTCATGGCCACATATCAAACACAGTTCATGCTTAAGGCGTCCGCGGTGGCCTGGGGCGTACCAGCTGTGATAGTGATCATAACTGTCTCCGCAGCAACAAGTTACTATGGAAACGAAGACTTGTAAGTATCCATTAAATATTTCCGTCCTTGTGCAATTCATTGGAATAGATTATTACAAAACTCAGAGACAGTGTTCAAGAAGAATGTCAGAGCCCCTAATATTATACAATGTTCCAATAATAACTGTAGATCTTAAAAAATGTTACAGTTATTAAAGCGTTAGACTACAGAGCAGGAGGTCGTGGGTTCATAATCTGGTCAAACCATCAACCGGGGTTTTTAGTAAGTAGTAAGATCATGTCGGCTGTGCTTGCGTAATTAATTTATCGGTGACGTTAAGGCTTTGGCCTTGTAAACCTCTCATACTATTAAGGGATGATAAAGGACCCACATCAACTGTTAACAGAATAGAGTAGTAGTAGTGGTGGTGGTGGTGGTGGTGGTAGTAGTAGTAGTGGTGGTGGTGGTTGTAAAACTTTATTTAAGTGTCAGTGGTTCTAGCGTTTACACACTAATAGTCCTTTTTACAGTTGTGTGCTTGGTGACCTTGCCTTTGAGTGGAAGCGAGGCTGGAGGTGACCTTGCTTTGATACAGACCTTGGAGATTTTCAGATGTAAATTTAGCTAGTTAGCATGAGAAAAGCGTTATTAACATATGAAAGGCAGAAAGGTTTGTATCAAAGCAAGGTCACCTCCAGCCTCGCTTCCACTCAAAGGCAAGGTCACCAAGCACACAACTGTAAAAAGGACTATTGGTGACACTATGTTACGATAAGAAATGCATTAAGAAAAGTTACAACTGATCTATTTTCTAAATAAAAAATCTAGAAGGGAAGTGAAGTATCCGTGTGTGATCGGTCCCTTTTTATAAAGTTTCTATCTATCTATCTATCTATCATTTACTTTACATGCCATGGCTTAACTGATTATTTGTATTTTTTCTTTATTATTCACAGCTGCGTACTGCACGGAGTTCCCTTCCAAGCCGCCCAGTTCGCTCCAATACTCGCCATAATTATCATAAACTTCGTCATTTTCATCCTCGCCATTCGCGCGCTGAGCAAAAGTGGCGCACTTGTGTCAGCGGAGAAGAAATCCTCTTCATACCAGCGTGCGCGCACAGCCATCGCCATTTTGCTTCTGTTGGGTCTCACGTGGTTATTTGGAGCGCTGGCTGTCTCCCGCGCGCAAATCGTCTTTGACTATTTGTTCTGCATTTTTAACTCGCTTCAAGGCTTTTTGATATTCTATTTCCACTGCTTAAGACAGCAAGAGGTTCGGAGTCAATGGAAGGCCTTCTTGAGTGGCAAAGGACTGCGTCGGCAAAGAACGCAGACGGCTTCTAAAACCGGATACCCCAAGACACATTCCCGGGGGCAAAACTTGTATGAAGTGGGTACCCCGAGCACTTCGTTAGCGATGCAAGGGCCTCCTCAACAAAGAAAAGAAACGATGACGTTTTCTGTTAGCGACAATTCTCCAAAGGTCCAGCGTCAACCAGAAGTTGTTCCGGCGGAAGTTTGAGGAGGGATGTCCAAATAACAATGGTCACGTCCGCTTCAGATAGAACTGTTCTGGATGGAGTGGGGGAAGGTGGGGGAGGTTGGGGGAGGGGTTTAGCAATTGGCATACCGTATTACAATGACGTGACATGGCCTAGGGTTAAAATCTCCCTCATATTCGTTCTTTTTTTAGGTCGCCAAAAATTTTGCCATAATTTACCCATAATTTAATGCGAAATGAAGCAAAGAAGGTGTCATCCTTTCTATTGAGGAACTACAGTCAAACGTGGTTCCACTTACCTCCATCTCTTTTCAGTGGCCATGTTAACTTGTTCCAAACTCTATCGAATCTATTCTCTCGAATTCTCTTATTGGACGTTACCTTTTCCCGTAACGGTCACCTCTCTACAACGGCCAGAAAATTCTGAGCAATGGAAGCCGTTGTAAAAAAGTAAGTTTGACTGTAATTTAAAAGAACAAGTTCGTTTTAAAAAGTTATTTCTCTAATTTTCTAGAATCAAAAGAGGCGGAAGAAATAAGAAGGGAAAACCTTTGCGTCTTGAAAACATGCCGTATTTGTCTATTGGTAGATCGTGGATGCGCCTTCTTGGTTATTTTTTTCGAGTTGAAATTCGCTCATTGGAAGCATATCGTTATTTATTCAAATTTGATTACATTACTTGGGTTTTAATTTTACGACATGGAGTACTTATCAAGCAGTTTTGTTAGCAAATTTAACTTGTTAATTGTTACAACTAAATAACTAAGAGAAAGGTGAATTTATCTAACTGTATGACATCGTTAGTACTGTTCACGTAGAAAGATGTGTTCATTATAAAGGTTAAGTAATGATCCGTATAAGAAGGAAAGTGCTAACGGCAATGCACGATGGAATGTCAACTTTTTTCATTGTTACAACTAGTGATCTCATTGGCCTAGATTCAAAGACCGCTAAAAGGTTAGGGTTGAAGGTGCATTTCGTTTGATTTTTTAAAAGTTTCATGTAATTTAAGACCCAATCGCACAACATGCAATTTTTTAAAGAAATTGTATTTGGGGAACTTCATCAAAGAAGCAAAATTATTAGCTATTGTCTTCTGCTATTCTGATTGGTTAAGCGAACATTTCTTAAAATTTATTTGACGCAAATGGATTTTCTTTATTTTTATACTGAAATATAATTATAAACCATCAGCTCTTCCCCTATTCTTGATATCAAAGACATTCTATGTGAGAAAGAGCCAATGCCGCAGAACAATGAAGTTTACCGTAGTTCTTATGTGGAGCATTACTTAAAAAGGTAGCGTTTGTACGTGGCTGAGACCTTCACTGAGTTCCTGCTTAGGATAGATGTCCCTTATAGATGGCACATTGACTTCTAGGGGGCTAAAAATGTATAGTTTGTATGTGACCGGGATCATGACTGAGTAACCGCTCAGGAGATGTCCATTTATGAATGAAAAATGTAGTCGGTTTCTTTGTGGCTGAGGCCACGACTGAGTGCACGCTTATATATGGAGGGCTCAACTTCGATTCGTCCCCAGTAGGAGTTTAGATAATATGGCGCTATTAAAAATTGCGTTTTAGTTATCAAAAGACGAAGAAAAAACGAATGGTACCAATACATTACAAACTAGAAATTAAAGAAAACAATGAGATAACTAGTTCCATTAAATGGAACTTCGAAAACATTACAATGTAATTTTGGAATATATATGTTAATAGTAGCAAATTATTTAAAGTTCATGTAGTTATTTTTAATGACAGAAAATAGTTTGTATATATTCTTTATGATTAAAGTAATTTTAACACCGTAATGTTTAATGTTGGTCTTCAAGTTGGAGCCATTATCGTGTCCTTGTGTGTGACGATCACTTGTCGTCTACTGCAGAATCAACGCGGATGATGATTTCAAAATGACTTAGACCCGGTTCACACGGATTCGTTTTCATTTGAAAAGGAAAGCTTTTCCTTTGCGTTATGCGTTCACGCAATGCGCGTCAAAAACGCAGCTTTAAAAACGCGCATGTATGGGCAGCGAAAATTAAAACCAGTTTTGAAAACACATTCGTCTGAGCAGCAAGAACGCATATTTTTGGAAAACGGTCTCCAGAATGGACATAGCCTGCGAGCAAGCTCTCGGGGCCCAGGGGTTCTCTTCCCCCCCCCCCCCCACCCCACCCCCCCCCCCCCCCCCCTCCTAACGTTTTGGAGTGTGTGCGGGGGAAGGAAGCTGAAGAATGCAAGAGAAAGATTAAGTAATCTCCACAGAAAGGCCACAACATTCACTGCCAAAAGAAGCCGAAAAGCCATAGACATCTGTTTCGTCTTTGTTAGACAGGAAATTTAAAGACCCCTAGCTCCCAATAAAAAGTAGAACCAGGAGCCTTGGTATTACTTGAAAGTCCCTGATAGACTTTGCACTGGAGATGTAGTGTTTGGTTTCTTGTCAGGGGATAGGAGGACTGAAGTAGCAGGAGATAATCTATTGGAGTGGCTTTTGAAAAAATATCACAGCCGGAGAAATTATTTCGTTTGTATTCCCCCCAGGGTCATTCACTCCTGGTTGAAATACGGTTAGTTCTCTATTCTAATAATGCAAATTTTGGAATTACTAAATAACATTTCTTTATTTCTGTTGCATTTTTATTAATAAATGTCATAGATGGCAAAAGCAAATTCTGAATAACGGCAAAAATTAACGAGTGTTGCAAAATAAATGAAAGAAAAAGAAACTGTCCAATCACAACACAATCATTGTATCACGTGATAATTTTAAATCCTGCCCGGGAAGATCTGAGACGATGGAACAGATTTGAACGAATTTCAACTTCATCGCAGGCTGTCACGGATGCTTGTTCCACTTCTATTCCAAATTTGTTGGTTTTACTCGATAAACTAATAGAAAAGGCTGCCAGAATCTTAAGGAAGCACAAATGGCAACAACAACTTGTGAAGGTGAGTTTGAACGGCGGTATTTAGAAAAGATGTTTGCTTTTAGACATGGAGGTTTGTGAACTTTTGTTCCATGTTTCGACAAGCTTGTTTGCACGATCTCAAAGTACAAGAGCCCTAGGCTTGCTACGATAAAACAATAATATCTTGCCATTTCTTTCTTTCCTTTCGAAACCCTGCTTGTACAGAGCAGTACAGTTATCTGAGAATTAACGTACATGAACGTACGTCACAGCTTGCTCCTAAAAGTAAAAACGAATCTAAATAAAACTAAAAACAGCAAGTTGTTTACCCATACTGTTGACATTGATTTTGTTTCTCGCGTTATTTTCAAATATATTTCACTTTTTGCCCGATCATTGATCAAGTTTAATGTTTTCCTGCTTCTTTAGCATTTTCGTGTAGAGTGGACGGTGCCTTCGATCTGATAGAAGATGAAAAGTTCGATTTTGACATACCCATCTCTCCGACTGAATATGATGTCAGGTAAACTTATTTTCCTTATAAGGAGGCTCGTAAGGGTTTCTTGCTTTCAATAGTGTGTCTAAATGATGAACTATTAAAAAATAATGCAACCGGTAATATGGACAACTTATGGATATAAATATGACACTATTATCAGGCAATACTTTAAGGGTGCTAATGACGTCAGAGCCATTACCATGGCATTACAGTACAGCTCTCTGAAAAGAGCCTCTAAAACTCAGTTTTCACTAATTATTTATAAAACTAACCCGGTCACCTATTAGTTTTTTTTTCTCAATTTGGAAAGCACAATTTATTTTATTTTCTTTTTGGCATTATAGCAAAAATCTATCTAGATAGTGGAAATCAAGTTATTTCCAAAAAGGTTGTTGTCAGATAAAAAAAAAATTCTGCAAGATAATTTTTTCTCAAACGTTGTTATTATAATACTTTATTCAAATACAGAAAAACGGTATTTAAAAAGGAGGACCGTGAGGTTACCCCTATTTTAGGTCCCCTAACTAACTAACTAACTAACTAACTTTTGTATAAGATAGGAAATACTGAATACTGCTTGCATACAGAAAATCAGGATAGGTCACTGAACAAACTTTCGAGGTAAAGAGGAATATTTTATGCACTATTTATTTCCGGTTCCCGCGATTTTATGCGGTATTTTCATTTCCGGTGAGCTGCGCATGCTACTGATACATGCATCAATGTATGATGAGTGCACATCGCACGCAAGCAGCTGAAAACCCTTTCTAGCCTCCTAAAATATGTTATGATGATACATTATTGAGCTTATATTTGGACAAATTGATTATGATTATGTTTATATGCTGTTATATGCCCTTAGTAAGGCTCATCATTTTAACACCAAGCCATTATAGGTAAAGTGCTCAGTAACTAGAGGAAGGTGGATTAACTTTAAGAGCCTGTTTAATTGACCAACACAGTACACTCAGGGTCTTAAAATAATTAAGGGTGAAGATGCTGCCTGCAAATGGTAAGACCTTCATTTGACTCAGATGACCACATAAAAATAGGGGTCCTGTCTCCAATAGTGACAAAAAATTCTAACCATTGAGGGCTTAACAAAATTCTGGCTGCAACCACCCTTATCTATAAGCTTGGGACTGGTAGTGATTTCTCTGAAAGTTATCTAAGTGAAAGAGACCATTACTCAATATACTGTATTTTCTTGATTGCCGGACCCCGAATAAATGCCAAATTCAAATAAATGCCAGCTGGACAAGGTTGAGTTTAATGCCTAGACTACGAGCATTCCCTCTTTCCCAGCTTAGTCCATCGATCAAGAAACAAAAAAACATTGGCAATAAGAAAATGGCCGCGCAAAAACTGGGGTGAGACAGGCGCGCTGGAAAAGAGAGATCGCCCCCAGTTTTCTTGTGGCCATTTTCCACTCGCCAATATTTTGTCATTTCTCGCTTGACAGACTAAGCTGGGAAAGAGGGACTGCTTGTAGTCTCATCTCCAGCATTTATTTGGTATGTATTGTGTAACTGTTTGTACCATGAACTAATGTAGTTTTACGGGAAATAAACCACCAGGTTCATGGACAGGGAACATCACTTGAATTTCTTGTTAAAATTTTGTATTTAATAAATGCCAGGCCTCAAATAACACTGGGTCCTCGAGGCTGAGTTTTAAATAAACGTTCCCCCCCCCCCCCCTCCCCCCCTCTCCTCCCCCCTCCTTCAATCAAGAAAATATGGCCTAAGGAGAATGATCTGGGTTGAGTTTATTTTCAGTTTGCAGCCTTGCTCCATGTGTGCATGTGTCATGTCCAATGGCGGATCTAGGGGAGGGGTCTCCCCCACCCCCTGCCTGAAGGTCTGGATCTGCATCACTGATGTCTGCTGCATGAAAAGTTCATTGTACATGACTATCTGTAAAAATGCAACATTATGACTGAGAAGAGTTGATTTGATATGTTGGTCTATAATCGAAACGCACGTAGCTGCTTGGATATGTTGTGGTTAAATTTTTTGGGGGTTGAAAATTTTCAAACCAGTTTAATTTTAATTTTTCTTTGTCTCAGATTTTGTATCATATTCTGAGACAAAGGAAAACAAAAATCAAACTGGTTTAAAAAACATTTAAACCACAACAGATTTATGAAATTTCTCTTCTCATTTTTAACTCAATATCTCACTCATTCACTGTGGTCACTCATGAGAATTGCCAAGTTGAACACTCAAAGAGAAGTTTCATATCTCTTTGCACCCATGTATTATCTTGGTATGATCAAAAAAAATTATTATAATAATCTAATGATATTTTTTTTAGGGAAACTATCAATGATTTGGAAGATGAAGATGAAGTATTCTTTGGACCCGTTGGACACAGAGAGAGATGCGTAACTGTTAACAGTGGTCTCCAAGATGATGATAGTTTCAAACCAATGAGTCCACTCAATGGTGAACAGATTGCAGAACTTTTCAAAGAAGCAACTGCAGTTTCTATATTTATAAAAAACTCTTCATCAAATAAGAGTCTTGAAAATTATGAAAATGATTATGGCAATGAGGAAAACAATGGCATATGTAAAGTTTTGTCACAAACGTTCAGTGTTATGGAAGACCAGGACAGTTTATTATTAAAACCAGATCAGGAAAATGACTTGAGAAACACAAAATCTGGGTCACCTGAGTCCCTTTCACAGGAGAATATTTCATCACAGCCAAATGTGGTAATTCATGGCACTCCTAAACGTGTACTGCAAGAAAGAAATTCTGAGGATCAGCCAATTATGCCATTACCATCACCGTTCAAACAACGGAAAGCTCGCCCAAAGCAAAATGTGTCCAAGTTTTCAAATTCTAAACTTCCCAAGACACAGATGACCCTTAAGACACGTAGCTGTTTCAATTCTGTAAGTATATTATACTTTATGTTAAAACTTTGTAACAATACTAGAGAACTTAAATGTATGTCTCAAGATAACGGCCTGGGGGGAACTCCCATAAAAAATAACAGGGGTGCTCGTCATATCTTTAAGGGGTCAAAATTTGTAGATTGGTACTGCTTTGGGTACTAAAATCTAAAATGACCACCGTTAGAATTATCGTGGCACCCTTTAAATATGACACAATATGTCATGTGAAGATTGTTTTAGAATTGGTACCTCTGAGGGTAAAAATTATTTTGAGCCACACCCATCAAACGAGATTCTAGTACCTTTTAGGGTGTTTTTCAAAAATTTCCGACGAACAACCCCGTCATTTTTTGTGAGTTCCCCCCCCCCCCCCCCCCCCCCCCCCCCCCCCCCCCCACTCGGGGATAACAGAGCTGGTAGAGAATGGCAAAAATGTCCTTGTCTGACAAAGTTACTGACTGTAAATTACTTAGTCCTTCTGACTGGTGTTGTATCCCATTTCCTGTCATTTTTAACTTGACAAAATACACATTGTGCCCCAAGATGCTTGGAGTATTTAGCTACCTTCTCCAGAGGTTTCTCAGGCCATGTCTCCATTTCAAAAGTGGAGAAAGCACTCGGGAGACTAGATGTGATTGCACAAGTGGTCTAGAACTTTTCATTGAACTTCTCAGGCAGGATAGCCTGGCCGGTTCCAATTACCAGTGCATTTGGACCTCTACTAACTTCATCTCAGACCACATTTGAACAAGAAAAAGAAAATGCCTACTAACCAGCTGTTAATTGGTCGATCAGCAATCATAGGCTCTAAAGGAGCTGCATTACACTTGACACTTGTTAAGAATAGTATTCAATTTGTCCAAGGCATGTATATTTTAAACTTAAGACTAACATGGTTTTGTCACTTTTATTTCAGCCTATAAAAGTGCAGCATGCTTATGGAGTTATAGAGTCCAATCCAGCTGATGATAAGGTAAACAGATCAAAATCTTAACATGTTTGATATACATCAACCAACTAACACTCTTGCAAACAAGCTCACTTCATGTCCTGTTTTCAATCTTTAGATCAAAGCTGATTGCAATGAAACACTGCCTGTAAAGCCAAGAGGAATGTGGTAAACAAGTCTCTTTTTATGGTCATTAAAAAATTCTGGCCAGTCTGAGATAACTGGACTGAAACTTTCATTAATCCTGATTCTCAGATGGTCATTCACACTCACTCATTCTTCTCCCCGTCTGATGTCTTTGGTTTTAGAGCTTGTTCTTGATGTCTTCTGACCATTAAATATGTACACCAATCAGAGAACATTGTTTCAGTCCCATTTTTGAAATTTCTTATATGGAGAAAAAAATGGCTAAAAACCACTCCTGCTTGGTGGACTGAACAGTCTATGAATCAGGTGTACTAGAAGTTTCATCCCTCCCAAAATGACTGAAAAAAACTCCAAACCAGTGTTATGACAAATTTCATCCCTGTATGAAAAGAGAACCAGTGGGAGGTTGCGGGTACAAATCCTGGCCGGACCAAAAACCAGGGTCTTAAAATAACTGGTAAGATCATGCCAGCTGTGTGCTCAGCATCTGCCCCAGTTCACATGATCACGTCATTGGGCGGTGACGTTAAGCCGTTGGCCTTGTCTCCTACATTTGTCAGTTGTTCTTTTATGTAGGGGACGTGAAAGATCCCATATAGCACTCTTTGCAAAGAGTATTTTTTTTGTACCATGTCTGTGGTCTGCTTTGTTTAAGTTATGGGGGCACCTGTGTCACATTCAACATTAATGTAAACTGCATTAGCAGTCTGGCAAATTACCCCCTAAACAGTGTTATAGAGCACATTTGAGTATCACATGGAAAGTGCGCTATATGAATATCCGTTATAATTATTAAATACAGCAATAACAATGAGCAAGGTTCAAGCAAAGGGAATTCATCATTTACAGAGCCATCCTCCAAGGTAAGAAAATAATAATATTGTTACAATAATATTACATCTCATGCATTTATTTAAGGGAATGTATTTCCAGGAATTTAATCTTTTTGATCAAAACCATGCTACTTAACAATACCTTTACTTATTAACAAAATAGCACAAACAGTAAACACCAAGAGGCATAAATCAAATTTTTTGAAAGAGAAACACATTATGGTACATGTATGTTCTAGCTCATTTCAAGATGAAAATGTGGCGACTTAAAAAAATTAGGCTAACGTCTTTCAAGTTGGAATTCATTTAGATCCTGTCAGTCCATCTATGACTAGACATACTCATAAACAGTAGATTTTATGGTTATGCAATTTATCACAAAACTGGACCATTATTTTTCAGTTTCTGTTAATACAAAAACATTTTTTTGTTTTTTGAAATGACACCAAATCCCTGTGACACTTCCCTTTAAGCAATACAAAATAGAAACATGTCACATGTGAACCAAATCCAATATGGCCACATCTCAGCCTTTTTTCCATTTTTCTCACTGCGTCAGTCAAATCATTTTAAATTAAGTGGATGGGAGGCATGGGGCAGGAACCAAAATTTTTACCCCTGAGTGGAGATAGGGTGGCGCAATGTTTCTTGCTTCTAAAGGGAACAGCAGAGTGATAGAGACCAGGACTTGAACCACTAACCATTAGGTTTTAAGTCCACCATGCCTCCACAACTCTTACTATTACAGGTTACTGACACTAAATCATGATTCAGAAAATGTCTGCTATGGTACGTGGGAGTTGACTGTTAATAGTAAAATGTACATGCACGAGTCACAGGTGGCCCACACGGCTGGAGCTTAACCCAGCTTCTGTAGAATGAAGCAACTATGAATGCTTCTGCCCCCTGGATGGGATCCCAGTCCATTGCAAGGTTACCCCCAGCTGTTTGTCACCGGTACCTATTTTTACACCGGTGTGGAGAGCGAAAACGTGGAGTAAAGTTTCTTGTCTAAGGAGACAACAGGGTGGCCGAGACCAGGCTCAAACCGCTGACCTTCAGATCTGAAATCTAACATGTTAACCACTACACCACCGTGCCGTCATGTTGACTGTAGTAGCTGGTGCATAAACCTTTAAAACTAGTAAATGACTGATAACTTGTTGTTCTGTAGTTACCTGTACCCTCTCAAAGTGGGATAAGACCTCCAGGATTCGGTGTCCAGCCACGGCGCCGTCGAACAAGCTCTACGTCATCAGTATCCTCTACTTCTAGTGTGTTATCGCAATCTGATTTGAACGAGACCTTCACTGTCTCCAAGGGTTCAGCATTGGATGTCCCATCTATCCCAAGTGTCTGCCCACGTACAAGAGCCAGCTTAAAACCTGTAAATGGAACCAGTAAAGTGCTGAAACCAACATTTACTAAACCTAAAGGGAGACCTCAACCAGTTAAGGCACTTCCGCAGGCTGGAATAAGTAGCAGAAAGGCTCCGCCAACTCCAAAATCAGTAAGTAGCACCCCTGGACGTTCAAAGAGCAGCTTGACCTCAGTACAGCAGCATAATCAATCCCAGACTCCCAGTAAGGTTCAGAGGTCAAAGTCATTTACCACACCTAATACAAGTGCTACAGCAAGGAACAGAAACGGTATCTCCACAGGGCAACCAATTAAGAGTTCACAAACACCATCCAAAACAAAGAAAGCTGAACCGGCGGTGACGCCTAGGAGGCGAGGTAGTGGCACAGCCACACCAAGAAATAGCTTAACAACAGTTCCAACACCTGTGCGAAGACGCAGCAGCGCTGCACAAACAGGTACAACAGACATAGTAGATGCTTCTCAGGTTCAGACTAGAGGAAAAAGAGTTCACGGGCCATCCACTCCAGGCAGTGCAATTTGTGAGTCTAGCAGCACAGTGACCCCACCTAATCCAGGTAAAATTAATGTAGAAAATCCTCTTTCACTGGCTTTTATTGGCAGCCATGATGTTTTTTAATCTCATTGACAAATTCATTTCTGTCTATTGTCTTTTTTTGCAGTTCCAAGTAAACTCTCAAAAAGAAAGTCACTAAGTGCAAATGGTCAGAAGCGACGTTCTCTCCTCCCCACCCCTCTAAGGAGTGGTAGAATCACGAGATCTCAGTCCCAAAGGTCTAGACCAAACAGCAGCAGTAATAACGAGGCCCCACTTCCGTTCAACATCTCACCATCTGCCGAGCTTGATAAGCCAAGGAGATCAGCAGCGACAGAAGCTCAACCTGATCACAATATGGAGCCATTACGATCAAACTCCAGATTCTCAGATCCATTTTCCCCTGCTCCCCAGTCCACATCTGGTAATCCAGTCCAAGAATACACTGGTGAAGATTCCCTTATCAGAAATTTGATTGAATTGTCACCAGCCAGGCCCAGTGAAGTAAGTGATCATGTAAAATACACTGTATTGACCAAGTGAAAGATCCAAACAAAGAAATTGGTTGAGGTCTTGTCAATATAATTTTGTGTCCTGGTTAGCAAGAACAAATAATTGCTTGGTGTGTCTGTGCAGCTCTTGGACTGCTACATTTATTTGCAACAATTCTGGCAAGAATAAAGTAAATATTGAGCAGCATTGCCCAGTATAACAAATTAGTTGCAATGTTTTGCAATGCCAAATCATAGCCTAGTAAATGTTGAACAGGTGATTGACAATTTCAAATTGACTATGTCTTGCAGGGAACTCTTATCGACATATGAGGATCAGAGATATTGAGCAGTACTGAGAAACTGAACACAGCAGAAGTAATTTATTAAACAATCATGATTAAATCTTTGTTATTTAGTAAAAAAGTAAATAATCAAAGTTGTCAAGTGCAAAGCCTTTCATATGAATATTAGTTTTCTTTTTCATAAATTTATTAATGTTCATATGAATGGTTTTCCATTTGGCCTTACTTTGAAAAACAGCTTAAGACAACTGAGAAAATTAATGGCCTATTCAATTGGATTTCAATCTGACTACACTCTAGTTAGTAAACTGACATTCTCTTGTGAGATATGAGAAGCATCTTTCAAGTCAAACAGTGAATCAAGTAAGGAACTTAATGAACTGAACTGGCTACCAACATGTTTTTGCATGGAGCTCACAAATTCTCAGCTTTATGCTCTGTGAGCTCCTCAAAATGTTTTTAGAAAACAGCCTTGAAGTGACTCAACTTTTGAAAAAAAAAAAATGAATGGGTTCAATTTGGTGTGAGGGAATGATTAAACATGCTAACTTTTTTTCCTTTTTCATAACATTCATTGCCCAGTTATGTGCTTCTCCTTACATAAGGGATGTGAATAGGCTGTCAGTTTTGGAGATTTTATTGATACATCATTTACATTAATGTTGCCACCGATGATAACATCAAAATGTAAATAGCTTAAATCTGAAAGTAGCTGAGATAGCTAATGATAGAACTGCAAAATTATTTAGAATACCGGTAAGTTGAAATAATTTATAGACTGAAACGAAAATGCACTGTGCAGTTGCACACTTTAAAAGAAAAGATAGTAATTGTGTTTACTTTACAGCAAGATTCTGTGAGTGTAATAATACAATAATAATTGGAAGAAAGCTGATTCAAACAGTTGGATAGTCAGTGATTAGAGTGGTTGCTCTGAAAGATTTCATCCATAGCTTTACATCATTGTTAAATTATACTGGCATCTGTTAACCTTAAGTACATAAATCTTGAGTTGTTAATAATAAACAAGGTTTATACACTGAATGCAAATATGGCGGCCCATTTATTATTCTTTTATATGGATGTTAATTAGCCTGACTAGCCTCATTTTTAGAGTAAACATTTTTTTGAACTTTGCAAAGGCTAGTGAGGCTCATTTTCATACACATAAAAAGAATAATTAATCGGCCACCATATTTGCATTCGGTGTATTAACAAACGTTCTTGTCATGTTTCAATGTACTTTTCAATAACAAGCATACCTACATGTATTTACAAATATATATCCACAGTTTTTGTTTTGTTTTTTTTTTTTTTGAAAAAAAACTTGCCCTCCTATTTCAATTTTATAGGCTCGATTTCTGCCGCTCTCTTTGGTGTTTTTGTGTGTGTTTCAGGGGTTTGACTGCAGGCTCATTCCTCCCGAAACAACTGGCGATGAAACCCACTTTCATAAGTCTCGAATACTGATCTCACACTAGTCTCCCACGCAGCCATTATTTAAGTTGCATGCAATGCTCCTCTGCACTAAAAGCATTGTGTGACAACCCAAACAACAGCTACATGGGTGACAAATCTAACACTTGGTTACCACCCTACTTTTTCATCATTTTTCTTTCATTTGGAAAATTAATCCTGATAAAATAAATATTATGAAAACTACTGGAATTGTAAAACTGTCATTTGAGATTAAAACTGGAGGCAACTGGATTCTTTTCCTATGATCATTAATTTTGTTGACCTTGCAATAGATAAATTTTAACCTACACGACTTCCTTCATAAGCGTGACAGGTGACGTGACTAATATTTTGACTAATTCTTTGCTAATCTTTGACTATCCTTTACAAAATCACTTTGACTACTCCTAACTAATCTTTGACTAATTAGCATGATTTTGACAGTTTTATTCCGTCATTTTCTCTGTATTTAATGATCAGTTTGAGAAGAGTTGACAGTGTTTCACCAGGTATCCAAACAACTCAAAGTCAGTCAATAAACTCCTTTTTTTCAACCCACTTTTTTCCTGATGAAACAATCTTCCTTGTGTTTCCTTAATTGTATTTTTGTGGCGTGTTTCTTGGTGTTGCGGAAGCCATTGTTGGTTAGCTTTTGTGTTGTGGTGTGGGTATTGTTCAGTGTCTTTTGAATCTTTTGTTTTACGTCATTTGGTGATCACACCATCCGCAACACCATGAAACTACCATTTTTGTCAAGCGTTTTTTACGTGAGCTTCTAGCTTGGGAGATTGGGTGACCACTCCCTACATTATCGACTTTAAATAAATTATAACTATTACTATATTACCACTCAAGTTTTCAAGTGGTACAGTCCACAAAAACGAATTCACCATGTGACAGTTACATAAATTATTTTAAGTGGGTGAAAAGGCAGTATTTATGCTTGACTGGACTGAACACAATTACATTTCTTATTCCATTCATCACTAGTTCACCCTGTCATGAGATCAAAAACAGACACATCTACAAGACATGCTACAAAGTAACCAACAGTTTAATGCATTACAGAAAAAGATAACAGTTTATTGAAATTAAGGTTACATACCGGTATTTGTATGGTTTTCGCTTTTCTCATGCATTGTAATAGGTTACATCACCAATAGCAAGTCAAACCCTGTTATTATAAAAATTGCCTGTATTTTTGCAGAATTTGACATTCATATTACATAAATGGATGTTTGATTTTACCAGGTTTAATATATTATGTTAATTTTCCAAACATTATAATTATTAAAATAAAAGGTGAAGTTTCAATATATATTTACCACATAAACCTTTGAATCTCTTTTGGGCTATGAGACCAGTAAAATGATTTCTCTAGGAACAGATAGATTGTAACTGCATTCACTGCTACATACAATACACATTCCATCAGCAATCTTGCATATGACACAAGTGGAACATGAAGACGATAAAATATATAAGGAATGATGAAATACCGAAATTCTAAAAGCTTTTGTGGAATAGTAACTACAACAACACAGATGTAAAACATCAAAACCCATAGTCTATGTTGCTTTTGAGTTAATTTCTCATGGATACAAAATGCTGCAAACATGTACACAGGTGTGATGACATATTTCACCAACCAATGTCTGGCATAAACTTTCCGCCAAATGTAAAATGGATAGTGGCGATTGTCAGCAAGTAGGTATTCATGCACATAAGTAAATTTATAAACAACAAAAATCATTAAAGCTGCTACTAAAAGTAAACCTATGAGGCACAATGGTTTTTTGAGGGCACTTTTTAAACTTTTAAGGTAGTTTAGAATGTCTTGAGGCAAAAGGAACAGAGAACTGCTAAATGCGAAAGTAAACAATAGCAGATAAAATACCTGTGGAAAATTCAAACATGCTTTATGTTGAGATCTGTCCCCAACAACAATCCCACCATTCCAAACTACAAATGCTGCAAAGATAACAACAACAAAACCATATGCCCAAAGACATTTAAAAAGTTTGAAAAAGTGTGTGTAAAATGATGCACAATACGCCTTCAGTTCTGTCAACAAGCTTGGTGAATTCCCGTAACTTGTTCTGTCTGTGTTCCGTTGCAAAGTTTGTAATGCTGTCACTCCTGCAGTGAACACCACCCATATGACATTAGTCTGACGTATAACAATTGAGGTGCCGCCAGCTAGTGCTGCCACAAAGTGGTTTTCACGGAGACTAAAGTAATATGTGAGAAGAACGAAGAATACTGAACTGGAGTCAGTGTAGAAAAGAAACGTAAAGAAGTACAGCACTGGAAACGTGGTGAGCATCAGAGCAGTGACTGAACATTTGGTTGCTAAACTCTTCTTGATGTCATCTTCAGTCTTTTCATCCTGTTGAATTAAAAGAAAAAATACTTTAAACACTTTTAATACTACCATCCAAACCTTTACCTTTTGGCAATGCAAAGACATTCTCTTTTCTCTCTTTCTCTGTTTTGTTTCTGCATACCATATAGCCAGCCCAGGGGGAAGGGGAGTACTTGACCAATATTTGGGTATAGGGGTGCCGCTGAGGGTCTGAGACCCTGATTCTGTTTAAGACAAAAATAAACAAAAATACTTACCCTGTGTAGGACAACACCTTCTATTTTAGGACCCTGTCTAGGACACAGCTTGTGCGTGGTTATTTAAAAAAATGGTCGCCTTCGCATGAATATTCTAATCGCAACAAAGGAAGTCACCACAAACGCTAAGTTAACTGGAACTATACCCTGTTTAGGACAGATTCACACCCTGTTTAGGACAGACTCACCTTATACCCTTTTCAGGACAAAAACCATGCCCTGTCCAGCGGCACGTCCCCGTATAGGTCATATAAGGGAGTACCCCCCCCCCCCGGAATAGCCAGCAAAACAGAGTGTCCATGACGATGTGGTGTGAATCCTTAAGTGCAACCATTCAAATGAAAGCTACTGAGCAGTACTTTCCTGTGGTACTGTTTATGATGCCGTCTAGGTGGTTCTAACTTTTGAGTCTGTGGATGAAATCCTAAAGTGTGACCATTCAAATGAAAGCTATTGAACAGTACTTTCCTGTGGAACTCTTTATTATGCTGTACAAGGTTTACTATCTTTAAACCCTTTGGATGAAATCCTAAAGTGTGACCATTCACAGTGGCGATCTAGCGGAGGGCACCCCCCCCCCCCCCCCCCCCCCCCCTTTTATTTTGCGAAATAAATCTAGTGACGTGTTACAAAGTGTGACAGAGTCTCAACCAACCTTTGTCTTTTCAGTCTTGATATCACATGAACAGTGTATGCGGATCAGAAGCTGTCTCAGAAGCCAAACATTACCCAACAAGAACAAAACGTTCGTCATTCGCAGGAAAAACGTCGAGCACAGCAGATGTAAGTCTCGTCCGAGCAAAAACGAAAGCGCGCGTAAACCCGCGAAGGAGAACAGATAGAGCCCTGGTAGCGTTGTTATCTTCGGATCCCAGTCTTTAAACTTATAATGGCAGTATTTCTGAGCTTGAGGAATGTGAAAAATCTCATCCATATACGGTTGCGGCTGCTTGGCGTTGAACTGAATGAAAATGCCTAGAGAAATGGCGAGCAAAGCTGAGCAAAATGAAAAGAACGGGAAGGCCGCCATCTTGGGTTCAGACACTATGGCATGATGGGATTTTATACCTCCATTTTGGAAAAACCGCACCCCCCCCCCCCCCCCCCCCCTCACCCTCCCGTGAAGTGACGGGATTTTAGCACATGGGTACTGGGTACGCTGATTGAAACCTCTCCGTGACATCAGGAGCACAACAAGTACCCCACCCCACCCCCGCCCCGCTTCTTCCTCCCCTTACCGGAAGTGGTTACACCAAGGAGTTCCTCTTTGCACGTCAATGAAGTTCAAATACAGGGTGCGGCTTTGGCGAGGTGATGTTTATCTCCTCTCGTCGGCTAGTTGCATACAAAGCTCTTGACCTTAACTAATCCTAATGAAACATAAACAAACTAAAACGCTAAAAATACTCCAACGTGTTACTTTGCATGCGTGCCGTGATGCGAAGCGAATACGGCGTAGTGAAGTCAGAATATCGACAAATATGAACAGACTGTAAAGCTAAGAAATCTGAATGCCAAGATTAAGGAAAATTATCTGAAAATCGTGTATAAATAGCCTGGCTGCCGAAGAAAAATAAAAGTCAATAAACATTTATGCCATAGATGGGGTGTTAGGCCCTTATCCGCACTAGCAGACAGATAAGGAAATCTGATTAGATTATTTTGTTGTGTTGAGGACTCCGTTTTGCGATTTTCACCGCACAGTTAATCAAACTTTGTTATGATCTTTAAATTTTGTAGGCTGAAATTCCGACTAAAAGTTCCTCGCCAAAAAATACCAATGTCAAACGCTGATTTTTGCCTCTTTTACTTTTTAAAAGCGTGCGCTGTAGTAATTAATTAAAATTACTCTGGCTGTGACCTTGAACAAAAAGCAAAAAAAAACTTAACCAAATAAAGTAATTGTTTTATAAAGAAATTTTATAAGCATGGCGTGATTGCGTGATTTATATTCTTTTCACAGACCTCCTGCTAATTAGTTAATTAAACTGTTGTAAGTTTGCACCAATTAGCCAATCATGCATAAATGATGAAGTATTTAATTGATTTCGACCCTTGGTTTCGACCTAAAAGCTACGATCCTTGTATCAGCCCTGTAAACTTCGCATTTGGGTGTCAAGTTCTGGTTCTTTGCAGAGCAAGGGAAGAAAACAGGTAAATATTCTGCTAAATTATATCTTTTTTTCGCTGTGAAGCATTGGCTCCGCACGTTTTGAATTTTGCAATCTTTACGCAGCATTCAAGAGTTGTTTTAGACCATGTTACTTCAGTTCCGTTGTCATTTACCAGCATCATTAGACATGGCGATTGTTTGATGCACTTTTCTTACACCCACAGTGCAAAATACTGTTTGAAATAAGAGCTTGCTATCGTAAATGATTCGAATTTTTAGGTGCAAAGAACAGTTGGGTTGTTATGGGTTATATTTCCTTGGCATAAGGAACATTTTTGTTTGATTGCGTTATCACTGGGTGGCTCGGAAGAAAATGCTAGCGTGTTCAACGTTTGACTGGGTGTCGCGTACATTTAACAATGTACACGCAATATACACAAACTATACATGAGATTATTTAACTTCACGCTACGATCACAAGTTCATTTCTTGTTCACAGATCGAAAGGGCTTCTTTTTTTATTCTACAGTATGTTTGTTCAGTTAAATCTCTACACTAATGAAAATAACATCTTGATGAAATTATTAAACAAGACTCTAAGATCTCCGTCTGTAATGAATTGCAATCGATCGCTGTTACACACCATTTTATTGCCCATCGTCTCAATAATTCACAGCATGAACATAAGATGTCCTGATCGACAAATACCTAGGTAAAACTTCTGAATTGAGGAATACGCTGTATGTTTTGTTTACTGGGTGTCAACACTAGTTAAGTGAGCAGTAAGCAAAGGGTCAAACAAACTGATCCATAATGACTGCTCTATCATCCTTCACTGTCACTTCGAAGTCAAATTTTACAGATTTTCAAAAATTGGCACTTGAAATTGTTGCAAATAAACAAAACAGCACGAAAGCACTCCTTAGAAGCTTTCGTTTGAATGGCACGATTAGGGTTTCGTGGGGTTTCGTCGAGAGACACAAACATTACAACCATCTAATTCTGCAGACGGTACTTTTCGAATATTGATCAATATAAGGTCGCGCTATTCTTTCGTGCACAAGAGAAAGCCATTAACCAGTCTGCAATTAAATATTTGAATAAAGAAACCTCTTTAAATGCAAACAGTCACGTTTTGAGCAAGCAACAAGAGCAGGCACTTGAATGGTATATGACTTCCTACTTGCGTTTTCGCGATTTCCGGAAATTAAGTATCGATGGTATTTATATAAGAACGCAAATAAAACTTTGCAGGCACTAAGCTCTGCAGGGTGCCTTTGGATTTTTTTCAAGAATTATTTACATATTTTTCGCTTATTGATACAAGATTAAATTCAGTTCATTCTTGTCGTCGGGAAAAACTTGTTGACGGAAAAGCGCTGTTTTCGAGGGCCAAAGGTTGGATACTCGTTTTTCATCCCCGTATTAAATCTAAATTCTTTCCTAAACAAAATCATTTCTATCTTAGTCATCAGCATTTATAAACAAAACCGCACTTAAACCTGACATTTTATCCGAAAAAAGTACGTTGTTGTGGTGTTTATTTTGTTATCCATTTATTTGGCTTTTGTTGAAAGAAAACGTGCGCAAAAAGAACATGCGCATTCTCATGCCAGAGAAACCGCTGGCATCATGAATATTTCTGATAAGTATGGCAGGAATTTGGAGGGTTCATCAGAGAGTTTTAAATTTGACTTTGGCCCACTGCTTTCGTTTCCGAAATGTTCTTCGCAAGAAATATATAGATGTGTTTTCTAGCCGTCATGGACAAAACGGATATAAGCCTCATCTGGGAATACTGGAAGCATAGAAATTTCTTAATAGATGAGTCATCCCACATCGAGTTTATTGCCTCGTAACGCCGCCTTTTTTTTAATTACAATACCCTGAAGAAGAAAGGCCGTGCCTTTTGAAATATTGGATAAATTTCATTATATTCCTTCACTGTCGAATCAGCCTTGCTTTTTTTCGTTTATTACTATTATTTATAGCTGATTAGATCCTCAATTTGGATCCGGTGCTTCTGTTTTGTTACGTTGGTCCTTGCCTTCAAAATTGCACTTTTTTTCCAAACCAGGTCGACATAAGACTGAACAGTAACCACATACAGACATGGATTTGATGAGTTTTTTATCAGATGACGAATGGCAAGCAGCGACGGAGCCAATAAACATGGAGGGTACGAACCTTATTAGAGCTTTAACAGCCCCGATCGTCTTATCTTCCCTTGTCTCCCCCCACCCCACCCCCGGTGGTTTGTGTCCTGGTCTCTGCAGTCGTGTTGGGGGTGGGGCTGGTACGCCGGAAGTGGAAATTCTCCTAGCATGAAATTTTTGCGGATTTTGCGGATTGTTTTATTTCGATCCGCAAAAATAAGTTCCCGCGTAAAAAAAAAAAACTCTCATTCAGTATAATACTCCGCAAAAATTTACTCCCCGCCTTCAGTCAAATAAAAAACTCTGCTTTTTAATGTTTACTTGTGTTACTGAGACGATATTAGACGTAAATAAGAACTATTAACATTATTTTTTAGTAGAAAACAACAGGGTTTTTTTTTCAATAGTAATATCACTTTTTTCTTGATCAGGGCGCAGGCTTTTTGTTTCATTTTGTTGTTGCGTCAGTCTTCTACGGCAGTACTCAGTATCAGTTGATTCAGTTCCGACGATAGCGCGTACGTTAACTCAACAAGCAAAAAATATAAAAAAATATCTTCCTTGTTAATGTTCTGCTGCTTGATTAGGAAATCGCAAAAACTAGTTCCCAGCAGAAATTTCAGTCATCTCGAACCGAAAATCGCCAATCCGCAAAATAAAAGTCCCGCAAAAATTTCATGCAACACGGTATATAGTCAAGAGAAAATAATTGCATAATCTCTTGATATAGTTTAGAACACAAGGTTAAAATAGGATATGTAATGTTTTTCGCTTCTTGTTTCCTTTTTCAGGCTTCGATGAATACCAAATCATTCACCGTAATGCCGAAGGCGGTGGAAAATACAAATATTCAGCGCTACAAATTCAGGACGAAATGCCTTATGAGCTGCACATTACCGGTGCTTCTGCTACGCGGGACCCCCTCAAGGAAATTCAGCTGATAAAACTCCGTGTAAGCAACAACGTTATTACAGGCATGGACGACAATGGGGACTGTGTTGTCAGGAAAAATTAGAAGTTTATGAAAGCAAGTTCGATTACCTGAAATTTGCTGATTAAAAACTGTTATTCAGATTGTTATTATTATTATTATTATTATTATTATTATTATTATTATTATTATTATTATGATGTTCGTGACTGGCGCATGACGTTATGACCGCCGCCATTTTGCTAAATTTTCGTTTATTCAACATGACGGCCATATCTTACTTATCGTAATAGAGTCTCGAGTGATTGTAAAACAATATCACCTGCAGTTTCACGCTACAGTTCAGATATGTTCCTGTCTTATCATAAGAAAGAAACATATTGATCCGAAATAGAAAGCAGTGATTGTGTCGTAAGCATCTCGTCCCCGACACCCTCTCAGCTTTCAAAATGGCGGGTTTCTTCTCCGGCCCAGCTCCCGGCCCGCCATTTTAGAGGGTCCTGGGGACGAGATTGTTGTCGTGTTTATCAGGCTTAGAAACAGTCGTGTTTTATATTTTTATGTCAAAATTTATACGTATATATAAAAGACAAGTGTAGGCAAGGCAAATATTGAACTAAATAAATTATCAACAAGTGTCAGTTATGGTGACGATTGACTAAATTACGAGACGACAACATAGGTATTCGCTTTAGACTGAATTAAAGGAGGGTTTATAATAGTTCTATATTAGAAAATGGGGCTCGTTGTAAACGGTACTGCAAGTAACTAGGTTTGTTCATTAGCAACCTTCATAACGCACTCTCCGCCATCTTTTATACCGGTGATGTAGAACTTGTCATTAATCAACGTCAGTGCCAGTTCCAAACGGCGATATCCCTTCAGGGGGTCCCTTGTGTCGTTTGCTGGGCCTTCTAACACGACTGTCCGGGGAGGGGCTTCGTCGTTTTCGTCGTCGTCATAGACCACATATCTGTAGTTACAGCCGACTTTTTGAGAACGCCCGATTAAATATTCTTTGAATCCTAAAAATAACAACATCTATATTTTAGGGGGATTTGCAGTGAATAACAAGTTTAAAAAATGGACGTTTTCATGTGAATACCATGCGTTTGCCTTTGTTCTCTGGCTTTTCTTAGCAGATGGAAACCTTATACTTAAACAATTAGATTACGAGCTCGAGATTTCTATCGCGTGATAGTTGATAGACTTGCCACAAGTCGACCTTCGTTTTTTCAGTCGAGTTTTATTCGATAAATTTGCGCTCGGAATTAAGTTAAGTCGCGAAAGGACGACTTGTTTCACTTGCAACAATTTGAATCACACGCGCATTTTTTTGGCGCGAAAAAATGATTGACAGTCACAAATTTTACGCGCTCCACGCGAAGCTCCGCGTGGTCATCGCGAACTTGAATGGCGTCGGACGAGAGTTCAACTACTACTAAAACCTTTTGTAAAGTTGTTCTCTCGCCAAGATCAAGAGAAGTAATTTGTATCCTATGCGGAGAAGAAGTCTAAAACTCAGTCGGGTAACCGCCGGAAGCTATTTCATTCGACGACCAAAAAAAACCGAACGTAGAAAAAGTGCTTGGTTAAACACTTGTCAGAATGACTTTGTCAAGACAGCAGTAAGCTTACGACAAGACTGTAACTTTGGCGAAGAAAATAGAGTCAGCGGGGGACAATTTCAACGCCGTCAAAGTTCTCTTGGCTGAAAAGCGATGACAAACAATAACCGACCACAATACAAACAATAGAAGACATTTTCGCTAATTTTGCAAAATAAAAAAACACACAATGATCACCCAACTTGAAACCGAATAGTTTTATAATAAAGTGAGAAGAAACATGCCTCGAGAGTGTAAGTATCAAAAATTGCCCAAAATTGCAAAAACGCACATATAAAGAACTTGCATCTTTGCAAAAGGCGACGCGAGTGAAGTTATAACGTATAAAGTCTTATTTTGTTTACATAAAATCGCTTTTCATTCTATGTATAAATGAATGAACAAACACATACTGTCAGCAAAGTCTTGTTTTGAAACATTTTTTTTCAAATATCCCTTAGTTTATCTTTAACCCATTTGCTCCTACACCGGCCAAAACCGGCCGTACAAGACTCCAATGTTTTAAAAAATTGCAACTTTCTCAATCGCGCGAACATTGCCCTAACTAGCGGTTGTGAGCATTGACTAGAAAATCCCTCAAATTGAGATACCCAATAAACACAAAAAAGTCAGCGATTTTCGCAGAATATCAGCGTTTGAATTTGGACAATAACAAAAATTACCGTTTTTAACGTCATAGAAAAACAACAAAAATCACGTTTTTGCCTTTAGTTTTTTTTATTCAAATCATCGTGGCAAACCCAAAAGTCAACATTTACAGCAAAATTCAGTCCTAGTCCTAGCTTAGCAGTGAATTTTTTTGCTCTTATTCGTTGCTCGGGGCGAGCTACAGCTTCTTATTCTAGAGCATACTCACCTTGCCTCGATTTTCAACATCACCACCGCACTGCATGCTGGGAAATAATGAGATTTTTCGACGGCGTTCATTCCGTCCTCCACACTTTTCATATATATACTAAGTCCACAGCCACTCTGACCCACCGCCGACATTTCGCGCTTGTTGTGTTCTCCTGTGGTCGCAACTTCCAAAATATGCCGCGGTAGGTCGAGAAATTCATCCAGAGTCGAGTCCCAAAGCTACTTCGTTTCCAGGCGGCCGGCCATTTTTCCAGTTCAAAAACCAACGAGCCAAATTCGTAAACGAAGTACAACACCTAACTCGCTTCGTTGAGAAGTGGACTCTGAACTACCTTCAAGCTTAATGATGCTCATCAGGCAGCTACTAAAGATGAAAAATGGCTGTGAACTTACCAAAAATCGTAGATAATTCATATTGGACCCTTTATTGCAAATCAACCAAGCAAAATGAGATCGTCACAATGACTTTTCCAGTAAACTCGAGCCTTCAGTGTTTTAGAACAGCAGCACTTTCAATGGTAACTTTAAATATGGAGTCACGAAATCCTATGGGGCGTGTGAATGCAGAAAATCGCTCAATAACGTAAAAATTCTCAGGAGTGAATGGGTTAAAAGCAAAACGTGTACCGTTAGCGTATCGAGCAACTGCCCTCGCAAATAACTGAAGGCGAAACTCGTAAATTTGGGCACGTTTTATAAACATTTCTCAAAATCTGACGAAAACACAAAGAAAAAGTCAATCACAAATTGATATCAACATAAATTTCCATCGAAAAATGTTATTTCTTTTACCGTGATGTTCCTTATCTGCTTGAAAATTCCTAAAAAGTCCGCTTCTTGACGTCCGGAGAAATATCGCCCCGCATTGATATAAACATATTGAAGTTCCTCGAAACAAAATTTCATCGCTTGAAGCTCCTCTTTTTCCACTAAAGTGGCCACTGAGTATTCT
This sequence comes from Dendrophyllia cribrosa, assembly GCA_024195265.1. NCBI lineage: Eukaryota > Metazoa > Cnidaria > Anthozoa > Scleractinia > Dendrophylliidae > Dendrophyllia > Dendrophyllia cribrosa. Next base: position 32,748,587 of record JAJLRJ010000012.1, read on the forward strand.
TGAAACTTTTTCTTTCCATTTTACATCTTTTAAATGCGTGCTATTACACGGATAATGCGAAACTACGGTTTTAACAACCAAGTGAAGGCGATTCTTGTGATCTTGTCCGAGTAAGATCGATTTTTCATCGTGTTGACCGCGCGCGAACCTATGACGTGAATCACAAATTGCTTGTTCATTGGCTAATATGCTTCTTACGTCACCGGTGGAAAAATCCACCGGTAAAGATTTTTAGCGCTGCAAGTGAAACAAGTCCCTTCCAACCAAGAACCTAACTTATCGAAAATTAGTATTGGAAGGGACTTGTAGCAAGTCTAGATAGTTGATGACGTTAGTTGATAAGGGCAAAGCCAGAATCAACTCTACTGGACGTTCAAAACTTAACAACAAATACTCTTCACAGACACTTCGCCGGAAAACGCGAAAAAGGGACCGTCATTACGCTGCTCACTCTACTCACTTTCTACAACAGAATAGATAGCGAGTAGTGTATCTACAATATTCCCGAGTTGACGATTTCTTTATTCCCAACACCTGTCTGCTTGACAAGGAGAAGTTAGATTTCGATCGTTAGAATTACTCCCTTATTGATTATTTCCTTAATTCTCATTACTTTTTTATCTCGTGGCGGAATACGTGAAGCGTTGAACGAAATATAGTATACGGTGGCAAATATACAAATTTTTACTCGATCACTGGGATGTAAACTTGTTTTTTGTAAACTTTTTCCCCACTGTAACTGTAGTTGTCTAGACAGACTCGTTTCACACAATGCATATTTATGTCACGCTGATACGTTTTGCTCGTTTAAAATCTGTTTTACTCTTCAATTCTTTGACTTTAAACTCAGTATGGAAAATTAAAACCGATCTGTGGTTTCGTATTCACGAGATAGTTCTCAGAGCCCTTTGATTTTTGCTTGAAACTGCATTTATATTTTAAAGAGCATACTTTTTGTCACTTTTACCTTCACTGTGAGGTATCTGAGCCTCCTGCCAGAGTTTGTTTGAGAGTGAGTTAATAAGACTCATGTTCTTCGATTCTCAGCAGAGCTATTAAACCTGTGGAGATCGTATCAAAATATTGAAATATCTTCATTTTCTGTTTATATGTAATTTTTTTGGAGACTTGGGGTTAAAACACAAAGAGCGCATAGGATCACGAGAAAGCACATTCTACCTTCCTCTAAATTCAATGTAACCTTACCAAATACAAGGTATTCACCACCTCGTCCACTGGCCTTATCCGCTTTAATTTCAAAATGACGTGGCAGGCGTAAAAACCCGTGGTCAAGGCTACGCGAAAATACACATGTCTTGTTCGTTTGAACAACGGTTTCAAATTGCCAGAAAACAAACACGGCTACCAATCGCTGGAAATAACCTCGGAAAACGACATTTCATTGTGTATCACGTGACAAATTTCTTGGAGTATTTGGAGTTTATATTTGGAGTATTTATATGTCCAGGGTCTGCTTCCTTCTCTATGCATCACGTGACCTTGTCCAGCGTTTTCTTCGCCCGCCATCTTAAAGGCGGAGAAGGAACTGAGGACGAGGTTGAGTCAATGACGCCAACATCAGCTTGGTTCGCGGTGCATGATGTGTAAAACAGAGACTCGCGTGTTGTATCGTGAATAGGTTACTTGAGCTACGTTCTGTTCCGTTCAATACGTTCAATGGCCTATTTCATATTCAATTTGGCATGTTACACATTTAAGCCTTCGCCAATTTTTTATTTAGCTTACACACCTTCCGAAATAACCCCTCCCGATTATTCTCGTCCCCAGAGCCCATGGCCCTTGCCCTATTAACCGCCGGAGCCTGAGTACGTGCTCAATTAGCACAATTAGCAGCTTTCTCTGGAAATTTGAGCCCGATATACTAGATACACTTGTGCAACTCAAAATTTCACAAAGAATGTAAGGCTCATTGGCGCTTTTGCCACCAAATAATTTTGCAGTTTTTGATAACAGATATTTCTTTAAAGATTGCATGAAGAAAGCTAAAAATTGCATGGATTACTAAGTTTAACAAGATCTTTCAACTTTTGAAGTCAATTTGTATTTAGCACGGTGCCTTCTCTACGTAAACAATGACGTCAGCTAAAATTCGCCTATATCAAGGGTAAACCCAACTGCGTATGGTATGAACTATGTCATAGTTAGGGGACAGTAGAACGGACATTTGTATTTTGGGGATTTTGTTTGACCACTGTTTTACGTTTTCCGTATAGTTACTGTTAAGACTTGTGTTTTGTATGTTATGTTTAAAATGTTTCTGTTGCAATAAAGCTTGTTTGATCGATTTTTTGCCATGTCCAAAGTTCACACTGTTGTTCAATTACATTTATCTTGAAATCTGCCATTTAATAATTTCGCCCAAAAATAAACCATCCTCAACAATAAACACCTCAAAAGTGTTTTTTGAACGATTATACGACATTTTTAGCCCAGTGATTTACGCGCAACAATGTTGCAAGATGTTGCGTTCGTTCGGCCGGGTCTTTACGGAATGTTGAGCGCTCAGTGTTTTTAACTTTACATTCTCCTCAATTGGAAATCAGTGACGTTCTTAAAGCTGATAAGATGTAAACAATGATACAGCAAATGTTGCCTAATTTTGTAAATAAAGGCAGCCGTTGTTGATATCTTAAACAATTCCTTCGCAACAGGCCCGCGTCTAAATTAAAAAACAATTACGAAAACGCGCCCTTTCAAATACCAGTGCTACCTGTGGTGATGCCACAAACATTTAATAACATTTGGATCATGTTTTTTATTCTTGTATTTTAAAACGGCTAACAATGTAAAAATGAACGTTTCTTTGATAAAATAGTTGAAAGAAGCTCACTTACTAACTATTAAAAAGTTGATTTTGTTTTTTGCAACACTACTTTTTTACGGACAGATACGTAGTTATGTAAATAATTAAAAAGCGTTGAATACTCAAGTGAGTCTAGCCGGTTTGTTATTTGGAAATTTCTCTTTTAATTAACAAATTTAACAATGGTTTGCGAAAGAAGCTCACAAAAGTTTCTTATCTAAGATTTTATCATGTCCAAATAAAGGCACATTCAATTAGTTTTATTGATAGGTCGTAGAAACAAAGATTTATGTCCTAACAAATGTTATACAACAAAATTGAAATAAAACAACAGATTTCTTTTGTGTATAATAAAAGAATTACCAAGCGTGAAAAGTTACTTTTTAATAAAAAGATCAAAAAACATTCATGAGGGAAACACATCTGTATCTGATAAACTGAAATCCCTTTTTTGAAATCACTTGACTTTGTAAAACAAAAATGAAATATGAAGAATTTAATGTGCAGTAAAATTTTGCCAAGTTTTTGTTGCCCGCCGGGGTCTAAAATCTTCAACAGTTCCAAAGACGTTTACAAACGTTCGCTGTTCTGAGTAATAAGATATTACATTTGATTAATTAAGATTAAAATGAGCCAGAAAATTAAGATATGCTATTAGTGATAATAACCGATTCCAAAGACTTCTTGTACTGAAATTCTGTTGCAGATCAAATGACAATAGAAATCGATTGGATCGACACTCGTCCATTAAAAGCCTCGACAGTACAACGACAACGTACGTACACTTCTGAAATGAAGCGTTAAAAGCTTGAAACGAGACAAATTAAGGTCAACAACCTCACCTTAAAGTTTAGAAATGCAATACTCTCTCCACAGCTTACAAACAGTGAACACCGTGAAGACCCTGTTCTTTGAACCGAGTGCCGAACACTTCCCTGCAAAGTTCACGTCATAATGAACACATTTCAGCTATTGTCCCCTTCAATATATTAAAACAACTAAATCATTTCCATTATCAGAACCATAAAAGGGTACATTTATCGACACAATAAATATAATTGTTCGTTGAATATTAGAGATCTTTATTCAGTTATTCATAAATATATATTCCCCGCTGGTAGGGTCTCCATCGATCTCACATAGGAAGCTAGTATAGATAATCAATAGTTCCATAAATGGTTAATTATCCGTAAACAGCAGTTTTCAATTCTGTGTCCGGAAAGTAATTTAATGTTGTTTTTGATTGGTTAAAAAATCTCGTGCCAATTTCTCCAGCAATCAGAAGTAAAACTAAACTCCATCGTGACTTTTCCCGCCCTTGGCACCAGCTGCATGTATTTGCTTTGAGTTCTAATTGGTTCATTGGATTCTCTGTGTCTCTTGTGATTGGCCAAGGCGATAACTTTGGTTTTGATTCCAGTACACTCAACCGCTATAGTCTATTTACATTACATTGCGTTAACATTATAAATATGTTAACAGTGTTAAAACAGTTGAAAGAACCACCACAGCCCACCCTAGTACAACAGTTCTTTTACTATTTGGTTAGTTCTGGTTCTAAGTCTAACGTTTAAGTCTATGGATGAAATCCTAAAGTGTGACCATTCAAATGAAAGCTACTAAGCAGTACTTTCCTGTGGTGCTGTTTATTATGCTGTACAAGGTGGTTCTAACTTTTGATGGATGAAATCCTAAAGTGTGACCATTCAAATGAAAGCTACTGAACAGTACTTTCCTGTGGTGCTGTTTATTATGCTGTTCAAGGTGGTTCTAACTTTAGAGTCTGTGGATGAAATCCTAAAGTGTACAAGGTTGTTCTAACGTTTGATGAAATTTGTCAGCATTTCAATGAAAGCAACTTCAAAGAACTTTGCAGTGGAAATGTCTGTTCACTCAGTTTTGTCCTTTTCAACTTGGGCCCTCATGAATTCAGCCTTTTCTCTCACTCTCCAGGGCTCAGCATCTTACACACCAATGTTACTCATTTTCCAAATGAAACTTCAAGAAAAGGTTGGCAGCGCAGGTTCTGATTTGAACTAGATTTACGAAGCATCTTTAGTCGCTATTCGGGTAATGATTCCATTTTCTAGTGAGCCATATTGCAGTTCCTCATCTGAAATTCCATAAATCTAAAGACATAAACCAAAAAAAAAATAATTAAAAGAGCACTTCTTGAAAGTCAGTAAGCTCAACTTTATTATGGTCAATTTTCTCTTAAAATAAGGCTTAATAACACCATACTACCGGCACTCTTGCCAGTAAAACGCAGCACCCACAAATATCTGGCCACCTTCGGAGTAATGATCGTGATGTTATGAGTCTATTTTAGATGCATCCTGTGGTATACTTAACTTGTCTGTACGATGTGACAGCATTTTATCGTGTCACATATTTGAGTTCAAACACTGTACAAAAGAAGTGTGATCACAAAAAAGCTTGTCATGTGGTACAGATAAAAAGGTATACCATGTTATGCATTTGAAATAGACTTGCAGCATCACGATCATAACTTTGAAGTTGTGGGTGTCGCAGTTTACTGGGAAGGGTAGCATTGACTGAATCAATAAGTTACCTTTTTTATTTTTTCTTGGTCAGAAATAGTAGCCAAAGAAGTTAAAGAAACCAGTGTCCCTTTTATTTCTTTGCTCAATTCTGAAATCTGTGAACAAAAGAATAAATAACAAATAAATAATGGTGTTTGACTGACCGTAGATAAAAAAGACAAAAATTCTAAACATCTAATCCCAATTTCAAACAAAATGTTATGTAGTAGTATTTTTCTGTGAGGTCATTTTACTCATTTATTATAATGCAGAATATGGTTCAAAAGCAACATATTAATGAGGAACAAGAATTTCTGTACCTTTCCAACAGCATTTTCTTGTGTTATCATCACAACTAAAATGTCTTTTGTGCCGTCCAATATTCCAAATTTCTTGAAAGAGTCATTTATCTGTTAAAAGAACATTCTTGCTGATTAAGGGCTTGAACAACCAACCTTCAGATTCAAAAAGCTGATGGGATGCTCACTAGACCACCCCATCTCCCATCCTTCACCCCATCCTTCACCCCATCCCCCATCCCATCCCCCATCCCATTCCATCCCCCATCCCCCATCCTATCCCCCACCCCATCCCATCCCCCATCCGCCATCCCCATCCCATTCACCACCCCATCCCCCATTCCCCATTCCCCATCCCCCATCCCATTCCATCCCCCATCCCCCATCCTATCCCCCACCCCATCCCATCCCCCATCCGCCATCCCCATCCTATCCCCCACCCCATCCCCCATCCCATCCCATCCCACCCCATCCCATTCCCCATTCCCCATCCCCCATCCCATCCCCATTCCCCCCCCCCCCATTCCCCATTCCCCCCCCACCCCCCCCCCCCATTCCCCATCCCATTCCCCACCCAAAAAAGAACCTCTGATCTATTGTAACTTTCATGAAGTCATAACTTACATTGGTAGAAGGCGACAAGTTGAAAAGAATTTCAGAATGAAGTGTTCTTGTCTTCATTTTTCCTTGTTGAAACAGATGAAGAGCTTTATGTCCAGCAACAACTACATGGAATGGATCTAAAATCTGGAAAGCATTGAAAATTTTTAATAATGAACAGTTACAAGTGAAAGCCATGCATCAGTCAATATGTGATGGAGTAGCTGCAGAATACCCTGCCACTCCTGACCACTTCATTTACACGTGTCAAAATGCTTTGTAGAACAATAGGCACTTTTGGTATTCAACGAGATGCAAATAAGTGGCAGGGTATTCTGCAGTTTAGCCTAAGTCACAAGATACATGCATTAATAGCAAGAGTCAATACATTACCATGCACGCGTTTAACAGAGCGGCTTCCAATTTTCCTTGGACAAGCATTTGTCGTAGTTCATTGCTGTTTGATACATTGGTGAACAAAGCCAGACACGTGGTATAACCTGCATTCTTTTCCATGCTGTATTGAACGATCAGGTCTTCCACGTCCGCCATCTTGGATTTTCACTGATTGACTAACTGTTCAGCGGCTGTACAAATTAGTTCCCAGTTTCCTCTCATCCTAGCGGTCAGAAAAAGATGGCTCTTTTTTGGAAACAAGTGACTGTAATTTGCAACGGACCACCGTAACGAAATAGAAGCACCAGATCCTGTGGTAAAGGATCTTATCAGCTATAAAATAATGAAATGATTTGATAAGACCCTAAAGAAGAAAGGCTGCGCCTTTCGAAATATTGGATATTTTACAAATATAGTCGTTTCCGTACCGTTTATCAGCCTTGCTTTTTTATCAAATCGTTTCTCTTTTTTGGAATACTTTTAAAAGCAAGGGCTGACAAAAAAGAAGTGAAAAAAGAAGACAGAAGTGAAATAAAAAAAAAAAACAGTTGAATATATTTGTCCTATCACAAAGGCAAATATATTCAACTGTTTGTTTTTTATTTCACTTCTGTCTCAATCTCTTCTCCTTGCCGTAAGGATCAGTTTGCCGTTTTTACCTATACTATATATACCTCTTATAGTTTTCTAACTTGAATCGGTCCAAGCAGGACTGAAAGGATCGCCAACTGGTGGTATCAATGATATCATATCGGTCAGACGGCAGACTGAGTATAAAATGCAGAGTGCTTCTAAAAGGTTAAAAAAAAAACACAAAAACTGACTCATGACTCAGGGCGTTGTTCACAACTTTATACTGAACTGAACAGTTTTGGTAACGAAATGAAAGCTAATGAATTACTCAACACGATTTTTTTAGAGTCCTGGCAAACAAACGAAGGAGTGATCTTTACCTGGCTAAGACATATTTTCAAATGTAAAAATATAAATAATAATAATTCACAACAACTACAAATTGACACCTAAAAACAAATGAAAGTTAAAAAGAATTAAACCTCTATATATACATTTTTCTCTATATATACATTTTATAATAATAATAATAATAATTAAATTAAAATATTACAACTTTATTTCATCGCATGATCTATTACAATACACTCAGTATATTTTTTTTTATAAAAATACAAACTTGATTCTTACATGTATTTAAAAAAATGTACAAATTTTTTGTCCCTTAAAAGTTTTTCCGAGAAATAATTTTTTGTAAAAATTTGAATAGCCTACCTACCTGTTATTAATATTATTTATTATTATTATTATTATTATTATAAATAGAGAACTTTAATTATAAAACACAATTTATAAGTTTACAATAAATTCCTTTACAAAGCCTTTAATTTAAAATTAATAATAATAATAATAATAATAATGATTATGATCCAGAGGATCAAGTTTTGACTATTCTCAATCTGCAACTTCAGTTGTTTGTAGAACATTTAGGCCCCGTTTACACGGGTCCGGAGAAATTTTTGCACGGACAAAAACTTGCACGGTTCCACCTTGCATTTACACGGGACCGGCGGAACTGGACGAATTTTTGAACGGCTAAGTGTGCAAGTTTCCGTGTAAACACCACTGCAATTGCAATCTGTAACAAAATTTGCACGGATCCATGTAAACACGTGGTCTAGGAACAAAATTCGTCCGTGCAAAAATTTGTCCGGACCCGTGTAAACGGGGTCTTATTTTACAGTTATTTTAAACTATAATGAATGTAAATAATGCACGAATGAATGAATGAATGAATGAATGAATGTAAATAACGCATTAGTTACATTTTGTACATTATTTAGTCTAGGCATTATATTTATCATTAACGTGCATAATGGAGTCGCGTAGGTCTGCCAACTTTGACTTAGGCCATATTTCGAAAATATGGTACGAGCTCATGGCTTACTGCAGTGCCTCTTGTCGATCAAGGCTTAGTGCTGAATAAACAAGAGTTCAGAGACTCTCTGCGTTTAAGGTATAATATGCCCCTGTCCGACTTACCAAGCAAGTGCGCTTGTGATGAGAAGTATACCGTCTGCCATGCCCTGTCATGCAAAAAGGAAGGTTTCGTGGCGCAAAGACACGATCGTGTTCGCAACCTACTTACCTCACTTATTGGTAAGGTTTGCACCAACGTTGAAGTCGAACCACAACTACAACCTCTCGATAATGAGCGATTCAACCTCAGAACCGCGGTAACAAGCCCGGAGGCAAGACTGGACTTTAAGGCAGGGGGCTTTTGGTCTCGTGGAGTTACAGCATTTTTTGATGTCAGAGTAACGCATGTTAACTCCAAGTGCAACCAGGGAAAAGAAACATCCACAATCTTTAAGGAGCAGGAGGAGGAGAAAAAGCGAAAGTACCAACAGAGGATGCTGGACGTTGAAATGGGATCTTTCACACCCCTAGTTTTTGGAACCAACGGTGGGATGGGAGTCGACTGCAACTGCTTTCTCAAACGCCTAGCCAAGAAGCTCTCGGAAAAGAATGAGGAACCTTGTCACATTACTATTACTTGGATTAGAACATTGCTTTCTTTTGAGATTTTGAGGTCGGTACGCACATGCGTAAGAGGTTCTAGGACACCCTTCCACAAAATTCCACAAGGGATTTCATTTATGACTGCCGCTTAAATGCTTCCCAAGCGTGTGTGATAATGGCGTGAGCTCGTTAATTTAGTTTAGTTGAAATGAACCGTTTTTTAATTGATTTTTTTTTTGAATATATGATATATTTTTAATGAAATGAATTTTTTTAATCGAAATTAAGTGTCTTTTTTTTTAATCGAAAGGAATAATGTAAATAGTGCTTTGACTGAATAGTTTTTTAAGTGAAATTAATTGTAAAATAAGATTTTTTTAGTTAGCTTTGTTATCAATAAAAGATTTGTTTTTAATTTAACTAGTAGTGTAATAATAATAATAATAATAATAATATTTTTAATAATAGAAAATATCTTTATCACTATACGCTATACGCTCAGTATGCACTATACACTATACACTATACACTATATACTATACATTCCATTATACAAAAGTAACCTTTGTTTTAAACAGAATATCTTAAGGGACTTTCCTTTTCTGTATACGTTCGACTGGAGGGAGGTTCATCATATCTCTTTCAGTATACAGCTGTTTCAATTTAAGTTGTCGGATGAGAGCTTCAAGCTTACGCAACGAGATCGCAAGTTACTATGGGTAGTTGTAAATTGGTCTCAGCTCGGTTCGCGGTTTTTGCGTTTATTAGTGCGATGAGTGAGGTGGATGTTAGCACTATAAATGTTTGCCTTCGTTGTATGGGCGAGGCATTTTCATTTGCTTTGGTCAATTTATCGTATACATAAAAATCCCAAAGTACCTTGCGGTCTCGTTGCGTACGTTTTGAAGCTCTCATCCGACAACCTAAATTGAAATAGCTGTAAACAGCTTATTCTGTATTAAATGCCATTTTTCTGTTAGGGTGATTTTTCTTACGTTTTCTACGTCTCAATAATCTGCGTTCAGGCGTCTTCTACTTCCTTTGCTTTACGCGGAAAAAGGACGTCCGTGTCGAAGGCCTTTGCTAAATCGTCCTTTTTTCGGCGTAAAGCAAAGAAAATAGTGTATCTGCACGGGCGCAGGCTCAGTGCCGGTCTCAGTTTTGTTCATTTCTGCAACAGTCGCTTCTAAGAGGATTTTGTCTATTAATGCCTCATGGTGTAATTAAGATTCTCCAGAGAGTAGGCGTGTTTTAAGAGTTTTCGTATCGCTGACAACATCGCACGCAACATCAAAATTACACGTTGTGCCCACTTGAATCGGCTTCTACTCCCGCAACTTGGCGCACATCGTGTGTCCACCTACCAGCGCGACATTGCTTCTTGTATCCGAAGACATTCGCATCAGCAATGTTGCTGCACAAAGCGGTGCATGTAAATATTGCATAGCGTGGCTACCTCGATTGCAAAAGTTGCGTGCGATTTCGCAACCAATGGCGGTTGCACCTGGTGTTCAACCCTGAAGCTTCCCTTTAAATTTTTAAGTGACAGAAATTCGAAGTTTTTGCACTTAAATTTCTCTGTTCCCATTTAATAAATGCGTGTGTTCAGGATTGATCGTGCAGTTTATCATGAAATATCAGGCTCTCCCTCATAGAAAATTTAAGGGCCTGCTAAATATTGGTAGGCCAAATCGTTACACGTCTAAAAAGCTTTCTTGACACTAGAAGCCTAAGTTTCGTCTTAACAACGCACTTCAAAAACAATAAAACACGTTTTTTTCTAAGGTTTATGCTCTGATAGAGAATGGATCCTGAGCCAATCAGAGTGTGCGCTTCTCATAAGTATATTATAAATATAAAGTGTGATATTAGCAATGGGCTGGTAAGAAAAATGCGCTTGGGGGTCCTTTTTGCTGTACCGTGCAAATATTGCAAAAATGGTAACCCTAAAAAAATTTCATACCACACTGTATGTGTCACTTTTTCAAGTAGGCAGATGTTTTCTTCAGGCACGCGCGCACGCTGACTTACGTTCCGCAATTGGTTATGGTCACGCGAACCGGTTCCCAGTGCGCCCCATAGGGATCTCAGCCCGAGAGGGACATGTTTAATACTGTCAACTTGACTGAAGGAACACAAATATCAAAGGAGGTAGCAATTCTAAACTAAAGTGGGAGAGTTATTCAGTGGTATGTGAAGATTTAGTCGTACGTTCGAGAATTCTATCTAAACACAGGAACAGAGGAAGCTCTTACTCATGAATGTTTATCTTCAGTCCAGTATTTTTCCTGATTTTATCTTAAGATTAGACGTGCTGGTACGACTTCCGTTTCACTCATGCAGTCGGTTTTTTGGAGCTTTTTGGCTTCTTGGCAAGACTGGATGTTAATATAACGTTGTTAGGTTAAATTTAGCAATGGTTCATTGTTATTGTGAAGCAACGCATCGGCCTAAAGCTATCAGGAATCTCCAGGTGTTATAAACTTACATATCAGCCCGTCTTTATAAAGGGACTATGTTATCCCTTTTGGGCATCATTTTGTCACTTTGATGAGCTAAAAGACATATTTGCATGATTAAGATGGTCCAGTCTTGCTAGTTTTAATGGTTAGAAAATGGGTAAAGAAAATAATCGCATACTGCGGTCTGAAAATGGTTAAGTGTTTAAGAAGTGGTTCGCACACCTCACCAAAAAAATCTAGGGGTACTCCCACGATCGAATCGAGAGATTGGACTGCATACGGTTTTCGGTTTACATGCAAAAATACATACCTTATATTTTCAGGTTAAAATATTCAGTCCATTTTTGAGAATGTGGCTTAACACCTCTTCAATAAGTGATGTACAATATTGCTATATTTCATAGAATTTTTATCTCCCGCATTGCATACAACTATAAACAATATTGTAATATACAATTAACTTGTTTTGGTTTCCATTGTACTCAATTTCCCAGAAAAAATGTCACGTAATTTTCACGTATTTTTCAATCGGGACCATGCGAAGAACCCTAACCTGTTAGCCGAAGTGACAAGATAACGATTTATTCGAAACAGATGAAAAAATACGTTATTTTAACAAGAAATAAAGGAATATTGAAAGCTAAAGAGGACTTCTTTGCGAGCCGGTATGGTAAGCTTTAGTGAGCTTGAGTGTCTGAAATTGCACGTAGTGAGTGGAATTATTGGGGAAGTTCATACGCAGTTCACCAACGCCTGTTCCCTGAAAACTCACACTTAATTCAGTCAGTTACTCGACTTGTACCATGGTAGCGACTAATTTCACACGCTTCTCAATTATCCTAGAAAGGAAGTTTTTTTTTCAGTGCCGTTGTAATAGAATTCAAGTTCCCTTTATACATCACGTGAATTGAAAGTATTTATTAATTGTTGCTATCTTTAAGACTTCCGTAACCGATCATAAAAAATTACCTGATCCATCCCGCTTTAATTTAAAAATAGCTATATGTACGTCAGGGAAGGAGGAACAGCGAAGTTCAGTCGAGGAAACCACTACGGGGACTGTTACGGCTACACCCCACAGCAAAACCGATTATTTGGAGTTATACAAGGAATGGCTAAAGACATCTTGAATGTAAAGGTTCACACACGGCGCGTTAGTACCTCACTGATCAGCCGGTTGCTGGCTCTCGAATGTAGAGTTATAAAATAAAAATGATAACATATTTATTAAGGCCAGTCGTCTTCTGAACTCATCAAAGTGAAATGACCAAATATTGCTCGAGTTTATGAAGAGCTTGTATCACAACGATATGTGTGTCCATATTTGGCCTGGAATATATTTATTTCTATTTAATTAATATATATTTCTGCGCGGACAAGACTTCAGACTATAATGGGATAAGGCGCCAGACGCCTAAAAAAACAATGATTTTTTTAAAAAGAAACGAAAAAGTATAAACGCTCCATGTTGTCGTCTCCGTCGAGCCTACATAAACGTTCTAACCCGCGCTACAAAGGATTTCCGGTGGAAGTTCACAGGCGAAAGGAGCGGTCGTAGGACTGAATAAGGCGGGAAAAGTAAGTATTGGCCACATGATTTAACACAAAAATATTGAATTTTGATATTGTTTTGGAATCCTCTTTGTTCGCCTATTTCGACGGTTTCAATTAACAAGCTCGCAAGAAAGCTATAATCAGTTTTCGAAAGCCCTGAAATGAATCTTCCCTTATGAGCTGAGGCCTGAGTGGGGTATGGGCATATAAGCGTAAGAGAAATGTAATTTTGGCAGGAACCCATGAATGACATGTCCTTTTGAAACTTCATTCCAGAGGAGTAAAAACTAAAAAATATTCATTTACGGTCATCTACTTCAAACCTGAGTTAAATAGCTTTTGGGTCTCAAGAGAACGAAATCTATCGGCTAATCGGCTAAAAACTGCGATCGACCATGCATTGTCGGGCGAACATAAAACTCCATGGTGCTGTTTCTTTTACACCATCTCAATGCAAACTGAAATTTTCTTTTTTGTTCCAGTTCTAAACGTAAAGCATAACCGATTCTGTCTATAAAGGTTCCTTTCGTCGACTAAGCTATAAATTACCTTTTAAACGCTGTTTAAGAACGCGAGAAAACCACACTAGCTATGAAGATTTAATTAGTGCTTTTAGCTCGTTCGATTCATTCTGTTTACATGATAACAAAACCGCAAGAGTAGTGACTTCCTTAACGAGGTTAGCATGCAAACTAGTTTAACCAGAATTACTGAAAACACAATTGACTCCTTGCTATAACTTCCGGTATTTACAGAAAGAATTTCCATATTTGGACACCCCCGCAAATTTCCGTGACAGTTCGGCCAGAATTAGAAAACATTTGATCTGCACAATATCTTGTTTTATTGTACAAGCGACGCTGTTAATTGTTTTATTAAAAATCCGAATGTAACGAAACTTTTAATAACAACAAATGTACAGAACTGGGCAATAAAAAAATATTACAAACTCTTTGCGATTTTTTTCGTGATTATTTCGTGAATATTAGACTAGAAAGTGGACCGCACTGTGACCTAAGTTTTGAATCTTTTTCGTGTTTTCACGTAAAAAAAATTTCCATTCGTATTTTAATTCGGTTTGCTTTAAGAACCACATCCAATCTGATCAAAATTCCATAACAAACCATTATTAAATTTTAGCGCACACGACAACACGACAATTGTGCCAACCATTATTGAATAATAGTTTGTGTTTTTCCATAAGTCACTAAAGCACGGTTTATCTAATTTATAAGCCTAATTTTCCAACGAGGCATTGTGATAAATAATTCGTGTCTTGTTAAAAAGGTATTTATATGTGGTAAACCGAGTTATGAAATTACGGTGCTTCAAAACAGTACACCGATCGATATAAAACCCTTAATGAATGAAAACCCATATTGGGACGCCGGCAAATATCGCTATAATTTGAAGGATGTTTATATTAGTAGCGTTTTTGCCCATGCAGGGTTAAAACTTTTGTGGCAGCAATATATCTGTGCTTTGATAAAAAAGGAAGGGAATTATTTCGACAAAAGTAGATTCGCGAAAAGGCGAGGTTTGGTTTTGTAGTGACATCACATCCGGCGACAGTTTTACGCTGGTTTTACAGTATCACTGTAGGAAAATACACAAATTATAAAAATATATATCTGTCTGAATTAACGAATTCGAAACATTTCAGATGGTGCTAATAAATATGTCACATTCCACCTATTACCATACTTAGCAAAATTAGGTCTTGGTGTTTAGCAAATGTGCAAAGATATGTGTTCATTAGAACGTCGATGAGACAGAGAGCTTGAGTGTGCCTGTCAAAACTGACCAATCACAGGCCGCGGAGGCGATTCATTTCAAAGGTCGTGGGTCTCGTGCGCAACTTTTGATAGGAGCGGTGTCGGTGTGTAAAACCATAAACTTCGGAAGCTGCTACTTGTTTCTCTATGGTGTGAGATACAAACCGGCGTTGGCTAAAACGACAAAGAGCATGTCAGAAAATCCCTTGCAGTATCTAGACTGAACAGGTTAGCAAATGGCGTTTTAAAAGAATCGAGATCTTTATCTACCAACTAATTGATGACTGTCCTCATTCTTACGACGTGACAGCAATCAAGTAATCAAATATCCGAGTGTTTTGCGAAACTCGACTCTGAAATTTAAGCCCAATTAAGCACACGGACGAAATTCTTTGTACGCTTCACATCACGAACCTTCTGTTCTTTGGTTGCAGGTTGGAAGTGATTCTTTTAACTGGAAGTACTTATATCGTAAAGCCGTAAATTGTAGCGGCGAAGTATTTCGTAATTATCCTCGGGGGAAAGACGCCTGCACAGAAATATTAACACTTTTGTTCAGACCTTTGTTTGCATCGTGGTGTGGATTTCATTCTGTGGATTCCTTGCACATGTTTTATGTGCCGTTGAATCGTCGTGTTGTGAATCTGCCCGTGTTAAAGTGAACAGAAACCCGCGATTTTAATTGAGTGTTATGACTTTGTGCTGAACTTGAAAACAATGGCTTCTCCGATTAAACGAATCATGAGCTTGCGGGAGCCAAAAGGGAACTCGACTTCTCCGTCATGGTCGCCTACGCAGACACTTCGAAAGCCGAAATTTCTGAAGATTCTCAGACGGCAATCTTTTAACCAAGGAAGGAGAAAAAGCGACGACGATGCAAATGTGGAACGAAATAAAGATGAAACCGTCGATGCGCCGCCGAAACCGACCAGAAAATCGTCGCAAACACGCGATTTGGAGACCTTTGAGCAATACTATAAAGAACTCCGTAGCGCTGTTCAATATTTTGTTCTTGTTGTGGAAAAATTCAACCTGGAGATTGTGATGGCGAAGATCCCTGATAATACGTCCATAGTGTTGGAGTCAGTCATAAACATCGACAATATGTTAGATACGTGTCTTCGTCTGCATGCCAACAACAGAGATTTGATCCCTCATCGAAAACTCGTCCACGAACGAATAGCTGATTTAGTACGCTGGACAGACCAGCTTTTAGTTCGAGGCAACGTGAAAGGTAACCTCGAAGAGGGCCTTGATTTTGTCAAAGCAGTCGAGCAGAGTGTGAAAGAACTTGTGGATTTGGCAGTTCCACGACTTCGAAAGCGAGAGGTAAATGATGAAATCAGAAATTCGATTTTCATGTTTGAAGGCAGCAGTGAAAATATCAAAGTTGGAGAAGATAATTCTGAAGGCAGTAATGGCCCGTGGTCGTCCAACAGAAGGGATTCAGGAATTAGTGAAGGAAGCATTGGAGCAGCTGATTCATCTTCTAACAGGCATTCACCCACCACCTCACGAGATTCAGGTCGCGGTTCTATTAACGGCATGTTAGATTCTGATTCTTCGCATCAAAATGGATATCTGAGCCCACCAGAGCCTCCAGTCAGGGGACATCACTCCCACAGAAGTACATCACATTACCATAACCGAATGAATAAGGCTAATTCAAAGGACTCGGATTGGTCACTTAGTCAAGTGAGTGACTCATCCAGCTACCGATCTCTCCCGCAGTCGCCTGTCAGTTCCCATGATGGATTTACTGGCCATGCGTACCTTTCTGCTTCAAGTTCCACAGGAGAAGAAGGGTCGTTTTTCTCTGCCGACGAAGGCAACCAGGCCTTCGAAGAACCAGAGAGTCCGATCATTCAAGCTTCTTTTCTAGGCTACATTGAGAACCATGAACTCTCTATGCCGAAGAAGAAATCCTTTCAAGTTTACATTGAGCTTGTTGGAAATTATACTCAGCCATCAGATGGCATTCTTAAGCGGCCGTCATCAGCATACGAAGGCTATCAGGAGAGTTTCAGAAGGAGCATTGCGCAAAACAGTTCCCCTAATCATCATACACCAACTGGACTAAAGAAAGACATTTTCACCTTTAAAAATGTCAGTGATTCTGAGCGTTCCCACTCGCTGCCCATACTGCAAAGTCCCACGAAAACACCTTCAAATTTCAGTCAGGATTGGAATAGGAATACATGTATCCAGGCACCAGCTCCCAGGAAGAAGTTACTACCCCTTGAAGAGGAGCGACGACGTAAACAGAGTAATGAAAGCAGTAGCTCAAGCAGTTTAAGTGGCACAGAAGACGAAGACGTGAACACTCCTGCTCTTGACTGCTTGGATGTTTCCAAATTTCTTGTTTATCGCAATGATGAAGATGGCTCCACACTGATCGGTGGAGCAATAGATGCTCTTATTGTCCATGCCAGTGGCTCGACCAAAAAGGACTTAGTTTACTATGAAGCTTTTCTCACAACATACAGAACATTCATTTCACCAAAGGAGTTGATTAACAAGCTTCTCTACAGGGAAAGAAGGTTTCGTGAGAAAGGTGGCAAGAAAGCCAGCCAAAATGCTTTCTTTTTGCTTTTGAGAGTGGTCGATGAGCTCACTGGAAAAGTTGAAAGAACCATCTTGGAGCAGTTAATGAAAGAAATCTATCGCCTTCTTGTCAATGGCCACATCGTTCTTGGAAAAATTCTGCGCGAGAAGATGCTGCCTAAATGTGAGCATTACTACAAGTCCCGCAGTCTGCCTTCAAATGTGCATCCTGTCATTCCAGATCCATCTTCGAAGTACACTGTTCTTGATTTCCATGCAGAGGAACTGGCTAAACAACTTACTTTGATTGATGCGAAGAACTTCCATAACATCGAGATTCCGGAAATTCTTGCTTGGGGTAAAGAACAGAAGGAAGAACATTCTCCAAACTTGTGCATTTTCACAGAACACTTCAACAAAGTTTCCTATTGGTGCCGCACCCATGTTTTGTCCTTTGAGAAACAGCGAGATAGAGAACTAGCCTATCTGAAGTTTCTAAAGATCATGAAGCACTTGCGAAGGTTTAATGACTTTAATTCTTTCTTTGGAATTCTCTCAGCATTGGACTGTTCAGCTGTCAGAAGACTGAACTGGCCAAAGCATTTGCCAGATGGCTTGGCTGAGTATGTCACGCTGCTTGACAGCACCTCATCATTCAGGGCCTACCGCGAAGCCCTGGCTTCGGCGGAGCCACCATGCATCCCATATCTTGGGCTCATTCTCCAGGATGTCACCTTTGTTTACCATGGCAACACAGATGAGCTTCCTGATGGCAAAGTTAACTTTGTGAAGAGGTGGCAGCTTTTTAACATTGTGGACAATGTGCGACGATTCAAACTCAATTCTTATGATTTTGAGTGGAATGATCAGATTGCACAGCTGTTTGCTGGAATGGGCAAATTCTTGTCTGAGGAGGACTTGTATGATAGGTCACTCAAATTAAAGCCACGAGAGTAAGAAGTATTTGTCATCATATACTGAATTTAGAACATTAAGTTTTTCTAAATCAGTGCTTTCCCAAGATGAAGCAATTTGCATTAAGAAGTCAATGGACGTTGTTTTTCTTCCAGTTTTGTGCTATTTTTGCATGATAACTCATACCAAAGGTATTTATTTTTTCTTGTGTTCCCTGGTCCTGTACAGTTGCATGAAAATATGTTTTGGTGTGTGTAGCATTTGATATTATACAACGTACAATGCAAGATACATTTTTTAGTATACAAAGTCAGGGGAAGACATTTTTATCAAGTAGAATATATAATTGTATACTTAATTATTATTATTCCAACACAGGTAATAGCTTTGAACGGTCTGTGTTGCTTCATTTTTGTAAAATTATTTTTGTATGAAAGTATTATCCTTGACTACTCTGGGTCACGTTGTACCTATCATATAGGCAAAATAATAATGCACAAGTCTAGTGTGGATATTTTACGGCATAAGAAAACGCAAGTTCTTTTCATTTACTGATCAGGGCCAAATAATTGAAGTGCTAGAACATAGCCGCCACTTGATGAATCTTGACATCTTTCTCTCACAAATTTTCTCATTGAGCTGAGAAATCAATTTCTTGCTAAATTATGACTGCTTCATTTAAGTTAAAGTAAAGGGATCTAATCAGGCCAAAAGGTTGTTTTTTTCTTACTTTATGGAAGGAACAAAGCTATTTTGGAAATCATCTTACTGTATGTGACTCTTCAGGCAAATGGTTTTTTTTTTAGATGTGGAGTCTTGTGGTCTGATTGGATCTCTATTGATTTAACTAAGATTAAATCACCAATATTTTAGGAACAGAATGCATTTTTGGCTACAAAAACATGATTTCTGAGTAAAATGTGCCAATATTTGACATGAGGCAGTTATGCCCTCAGCCCTTCAATAACAGAGAATGAAGATATTGCTATTCTGTGGATAAACCCACATGGATAGAAATTTATTACATGTGGATAACCTGGGCCTGACATTTTTAAAATAGCCCTGGGTACCAGAGGGTTTTTTCGTGGTGTACTTTCATGCAGCAATATAATTTAATGAAGGACAGCTGTAGACTGATCGACAAGCAGCCAAGAAAATCCTCTGGCACCTAAGATCGACATACATTAGAATCTTGATAACTCAAACTTCCTTTTGCCTGACCTTCCTGCTAACTTAAACCTGATACAGTTTTTATGGTCTCGCTTTGTTTTAGAATGTAACTCTCAAGAAATCATACTCTTGATAACTTCAACCATTTTCAGGGCATTTTTTGAGGTTGCAAGCTAAACAAGGAAAACAGGTTGTCACAAACTCAAAATAATCTCCCATGGTTGTTAAGTCATTTCCAAACTTTGAGTTCCCGGTTGTCTTCACTGCATTTGCTGGCCATAAAAGTCAGCCGCCAGTGAACAATCACAGTCCTGTATTTTAGTTTCTCCTGGCAGTTGGAGTTATCACGATTCTATACTGTAGCTTCCTAAAGAATCGTGCACTAAGAACGAAACTTGCTTTACAGATAAACATTTTTATAGTAATTGTCAGTTTTGGGTTTTGACATTGTTGGTGAATGGTATATCACAGCTGCATGGCCATTGTCACTTTTGTAGTCTCGCTTTAACAACAACATTGCATTTTATTTTGTGCAAGTTACTTTTAGAGCGAGTGAAGGTTTACAGAATTAATTTTTAATTGAAAGATAACATATTTTTTGCAAATAAAGTTGAAGCTAAAGGAATATTGGTTTGGTTTTGACATGTCATTTCATATCTAGTTCTTTTATTCTTTTAAAATGAAATTATTTTAGCACTATTTTAGTTTCTACAATAATTTTTAATTACAGCACTACTTTTGAAAGATAAGCCCTTTCGCACCCAGAGTGAGTTATGGAGACATGTAGTGTAGTTCTAACTTTTGAGTCTGTTGCAAATGCCATCCTATGTGACCATTCAAATCAAACCTCTTCAGCAGAACTTTTGTATGGTGCTATTATTTTTGTTTTTCAATATTTTAAGTTAAAATGAAATTTGTGATTTTTCATGATCAATTTTGATTTTATTTTTGCACTCTTGGGTGTCAAAGGGTTAATTAATTTTTGTCCTGGGTGAGGATGCACAACAGGAAACTGGATAATCTTACTTTTGATCAATCTTATCACCGAATTACTTGTTTGAGAAAGCCCAATCTGATAATATAATTATATCCTTTTTTAATTGGAATTCGTCAAGTATTTCCTTGGTGTAAATTTTAATTTTTTTTAAGGAAGCTTAATTTGTGGTCTTAGACAAAATTACTTTGGAAAATTTGATGCTTTGAAACATTGCTTTGCAGGGAGAAATGTTGCAAAATCTAGTAATTATTGGATTGATTGGCAATGTTGTAATTTTGAAATTGTTATGTTTAGACCATGTTTGATTTGAAATTGTGTCTCAAATGGATGAAACCCTACAGTGTGGCCATTTGAATGAATGCTATCAAGGAGAACTTTCATTTGTAATGTCTGTAAATGTTTGTAAAATTGGGACTTCTTTTTCTTCACCTTTTAGAGTGTAGTCTACATTGTTGACTACATATCAACATCAAATCATAAGTCATTTCAATGAAGAAATGTTGCATTCACATTTGACTGTCTTCACAACAGCACATAACATTAACAGTGCTATCCGTAATAGGAAACTTTTGTAACAATAGATATTTTCAGAAACAGCTTGTTTTGAATATCTTTCTTCCTGTAATCAGGATTACGGATCTTCAAGAGGAAATTTTAATGAAGCACCTCATTCACTCTAATTTTATAATTGTGTAAATAATGTTTATTTACTTTTGTCAAGCCGTGCAATATGGGAAATAACGACTGCCCAAACGGAACTTTTTATATATTTAAAATTCTCAAGACTAATTGACAATATGTGGTTCATTCATTGAGTTAAAGGATTTTAGAAGGATGTTTATGTATTTGTTTTTGCCGGAATTAGAAGCATAGATAAGCAAAACAATCCTAAAAAGAATGCGGTCTAAGAATACTGATACAAGTTTTATGTCACGATGTTTATCAGTATTTTATTTAATACTGACTGGATTTATCCTCTGGAATATGAAAAATGTCTAATATTAAGGAACATAATCTTGATAATTAGTTATTTTACACGGTCGTACATTACAAGAAACATCGGCTCAACGTACAAATGTTGTTAGAGTAATAACTTGTTTTAAAACCTTGATTAAAATTATACAAATTGAAAAGAATGCGTGGTTTCAAAGACCATTTAAATAAGGTAGATTTTGTGGATTAGAGTTGTTCCTTATCTTATGTTAATCCTACTTTGGATTAATTATTTTGAATCTTCTCATCTCCGTTGCATATTGTTACAACTGATCTCTTTTTCCCCAGGAAATATCACGAAACATTAAATGGCGGTTACTTCTTAAATTTATGGTATGAGGGTCAATTAACATCGAGATTCAGTGAAGAAATATCAAGTCAACTCCTGTCTTAGGGTGATCAGGTTTTTAATTCTTAAGATGTGCGTCCTTGAAATTGTTTCAAGGAAAATTTTATTGTTGTTGACAATTTTTGTGGCTTTGGGTTTAAATTAAACTGAATATTTTAAATTTATTTTTCCGGAAAAATAGAAAAGGGTTTAAAATTCTAGTTTTCAAAGTCTTATGGAGGATGAAAAAAAAAATGAAATGCCTTATTTTTTTAAAATAGACAGCAATGTTGAATTTGTAGAAAATTTGGTATTCATTGTCTTGTTGACAGATGAACGGCTGGCTTCTTCCCTGATGCGAAGTTATTTTGTTACACAGCACAAAATTAAAGTTATTATCGCTGATAACAAGTGCTAAAAATATCATCGAAACATTTGCATTTTGGTATTCTAGGTCAAGGCTGGGTCAGTTGAAAATTATGGAATTCTGTTAATGGAAACGGACAAGATTAACAAATTGTTGTTTTGTGGACTTTGAAGAGGGTCCATCTGACGTTGACAAAACACTTGAAGGGTTTTCCACAAAGTGTTTAAACCTGTTAGGGCGTGAAATGGAATAACATAACGTGCTTTATTGCTTCTGTTCAGAGCCGAAGAATTCTAAACATGCAGATTGATTGAATACACCCTCAATTAAAAATTGCTTAGAATGTCAAATATGTCCTTTGGGAAAACCCAATGCAACATTACATTCCGTGTAGGGGAGGGGTGGGAAAAAAAAAACATAAACAGTGGTCAGCGGTTGGAATCGTCGTCGAATTTCTTGATTTGCTTTCATTTGATGCATTCGATGTTCAATTTCTACGTTTTCTTATGAAAATATGACGACTTTGGACGATAAACTTCTCGGTTTCAAAAGCCAGAACTACGTATCGAGTTCTGAGAGTGAAGGAGAAGACGATGATGAAAATGTTTCTGGCGAGGAAGACAGTAGAGACGATAAAATCGATATGAGCGGCACAGCAGCGCCGCCAGATTTTCGTCTTGAAGTTCCCAAGGTAGGAAGTATCACGGATTCTTCTGAATACTTTAATTCAGTGAATGATATTGAGCTGTTTTAACCTTTCTCCTCATTCTTTGAAAGGGGATCTCTGAAGAAAAGCTTAAAGTTTTATACAGAGATCTCCACCCAAGATTTGCTCTCAAGCAAATAAGCCCTTAGCTATCAAATAAGCTTGATGAATAAACATACCCAACTGACCTGGTGACTGGATTAAAGAACATAACACACATAACTGATGTCTTTAAAACCACTAATAGTGAAATAAATGTTAAGCAGCTTGGTTAGCCTGTGGAGCATTCCAAATGAAAGGGGCGGGGGTGCTCATCAGAGATTTTGAATTAAACCCCAAAAGGAGACCAATTTGGGCGTGGCCCAAGCTTTTTTTTTTCACCCCTAAAAGAGACCATTTTAAAACAGACAAATAAAAAAAGAAGTTGGCTAGTCTATGTACATTCCTCTTTGGGAGACACCATTGTGACATTTTGGGACTCCTTGTTTCCCGGAACATGTGATGTGGGACTCGTGAATCGGGTGACAAGTAGGCTCCAAGGTACGGAATTTGATATGGTGAACCGGTTATTGTGTAATCTATTTTCGACTGCTTTCTTGCAGTCGTCTTTAGATTGCTACACTGCGCTGACGAGCTCTAATAAGAGCGAAACATAAATACAGAGCTTCTTTACGTCAAAAAAATATTCAGTAAAATAAACAGAAATAGGTCAGATGTGTCAAGCTGCCAACTGTCGCCTGTTTTGCATGTGAACATTTGCCTGATGTCAATAACAAACCAACGAGCATTCGTTATTTCGAATGAGGCTACTGTTGGAAGATTCCAATAATCAATTTTAAACCTGAATTTTGATTTCAATAATGCAATTCATTCCCCATTAATGAAATTCATTCCCAAATGATAATTGGAACGCACTGAGTATTTTGACTGTAAGACCCTAAATAGTGGGTAGGATATGTACAGAATTTAGATTGAGTTGTGCTCTTTAGGGTTAAAAGCACCAAAATTGCTGCAAAATGATGCTTTTGTCAGACTGATGAATCTCTGATTTAGATCCATCACTTACGGGAGGCGGTCGCTTGCAAGAGGTCAGGCCACAATCATTTTATTATAATGAACCTGTAGTAATTTCAATGTGCAAAGTATCTATAAGAGCAAAATATAGTATCACATAAAAGTTGTGATGCAAAGAAAAAAATTTTCTTTTTATTGGACCTGTGTATACTGTGATATAATTCAATTTGCATTTATTTTGTAGTGATATTAAAATATGGACGAGTGGCCACTTTCCAGAGGTTAAAAATAGAAAATTCAAATCATTGGCGTTGAAAGTGGTCATGGTCGCTGATGAGAGGTGGTTGGAGAAGTTTGGACTATAGCGATTTGACTGGAGAAAATTTGGTATTTTCGAAAAGGGTATGCCCCGAAATGAAGTCCAAACCCTTACCCTTTCACATACCGTTTTTTAACAGAAAAGGTACCCGTCTCATATACAGTGTGTACCTTTCATTGAAAATGGTACCCCTTTCAAACACTCACTTTTCACTTCAGTGTAAACATTAAAATAGCCTTTACGTGTGTCTGTTTGATATTTTTAAAAGGCCCTTTTTATAATACTTAAGTGGCAGTTTTCCCTACCCTTTTTTATACTTCAATCTGTGAAATCCGTACTCTTTCTTATACTTCAACTTGTGAAATCCCTACCCTTTCATACACCTCAAGCCTCAAAAACGTACCCCATTTGGGCGGAGCATCCCTGTATAGCCCATTATAGGGAATACCCCCCCCCCCCCCCCCCTAAGAGGTGGTTGCACATGGAGGATGAACTGTACTTCTGCTCAGTCTATAATGCACTTCAATATATATGTATCCTTAAGCCTTTTGGAATTTCAGAGTTCTAGTAGCTCAGTGGCAGAGCATCCGACTAGATCACGGAGGGTCGTGGGTTCGAATCCCATCTGGAACTCGGAATTTTTTTCTGAGTTAAGATGCTATTTCGTTTATGTTTCATTTCTTAAAAGACTCACTTAGGAGGTTGGTTGGTTGCATCCTCGTTATGCCTTAATGTGACTGCACGATGCAGTAATGAGTCATGTGTTAATTTATTTGGCTGTGTGACCGCGCGATGCAGTTCCAGTCAAAGCCCACATTTCACCCTTGCTCGCCACACAGTTCTAGTAGCTCAGTGGTAGAGCATCCGACTGGATCACGGAGGGTCGTGGGTTCAAATCCCATCTAAAACTCAGAATTTTTTTCTGAGTTAAGATGCTATTTCATTTATGTTTCATTACTAAAAAATTACAAGTTTTTTGTTTATACTGATGTAACTTAAGGGGCACAATATTAGTTTATCTGGATGTGCCCCTCTCCTCATCATCTGCAAAGGTTTGGAGAAAATAATAAATGGAAAAAAAAAATAGAATTCAACCTTAGCTTGGTTGTTTTATTTATGTTTGCAGACAGGACCGAAAGGTGTCATTCAGGATTATCGCCGTTATAAACAGCTGGAAACTGAACAGAAGAAAGAGAAAGAAAAAGAAATGAAATTATTGGCAGAAAAGTTTTCAGTTTCTTGCCAAAGCAGTGTGAGTTGATTTTTATATAATTTAAGGCACAACAAGTTACTAAACCAAAAATAAATAAAAAAGAAACTGCAAGGGTTATCATTAATTTGTTTTTAATTATTGATTTGTGTTGTTCCTGAAAGTATCCATACCCCCTTCCCCCCACGGGAGGTTTTTTACTTTAACCCCCCCACCCCACCCTTCTGAAAATTCCAGTTTGGCTTCATACTTTCCTTTAAAAACTTTGGCATTTGCCTCCCCCTCTCGGAATTTTAATGACCTTCCATGGCGGCGGGGGGGCGTATATGGATATTTCCATTTAGGTTGCATTAGATTGATTCTATTCCGGATTATTCCAGAATAGCCATTCTGTCCGTAGGTCAGTAAAACGATTATTCCGTTTCTGGAATAATGCCCACCATATAACACCAGGGATGTAGCTAAGAGCCGGCTACTGGCTAATATAACCAGCTGAAAGAACTTAGCAGACAGCAATCAATTCCCAGACTTGTTTTTCTTTTTTGTAATTTTGAAACATCTCTTTCCTTGTACAAGGAAAGGAGGTGAACGTCTCTTCTCGACTCTAGGAGTATCCTTTTTGAGTAACAACTCATTTTCTTCACACATGGTCGCCGGCGGTAGCCATTTTGTTTGTTGTTTTGGGATCTGAATAGCGACTCAATCGAACAGGCTTTCGGGGTTTTTCCGTTTATTCTTATTCCAGAATAAGGTCACCTTAATTGAAGGGAGAGGTACCGGTAATGTTCTTAAATTTTCAGTACATTAAAAATGTTTGGTGTGTAGCCAGGCATGTTAAAAATAAAAAGATATTAAAAAGTTGACACTGGCTAAAAATGTTGTTTTTGGACGTTTCGGCAACTACTGTTGCCTTCTTCAGCAAGAGATCTTGCTGAAGAAGGCAACAGTAGTTGCCGAAACGTCCAAAAACAACATTTTTAGCCAGTGTCAACTTTTTAATATCTTTTTATTTTCAGTACATTATCTGCATGTAATTACACTATTATGAAGATTACACAAGCAGCTGAAACACAGTGGTCCTTTATTTTTTTGATAACTTATAGCTTGACGACGAGAGAGAAAAAGAACTTCTCAAAGAGTTGGAGCTTGACACAGATGAATTTATTCAACAATACCACCTTCAGAGATTGCTGCAGCTAAAACAAGAACAAGAGAAGAGGCATAAACTTTCCAGGTACAAGGTGCAACACTACTTTTAGATGCAAAAATACAAATCAATGTAACCATTCCATAAAATAGTATTATTGGTACCACATCCCCCCTCCCCCGGCCCCTCTGCACTCCACCACACACAGCCATTGTGGTGATAATATTGTTTTTTTTTTTGTTTTGCAGAAATTGTAACATTTTTAACAAACATTCAAAAGTTCTATACTAATGACATGTTATTTAAAATTTTGCTCTTTCTAGACCTAAATTTGGAAAAGTAATTTCACTACAGAATAAGCAGCAATTCCTGGATGCCGTGGATAAGGAAGACCCCAGTATTGTAGTTGTGGTTCATCTTTATAGTGATGATCTCCAGAGCTGCAGAGCAATGAATGGTTGTCTACAGTGCTTGGCTCAACAGTACTCTCTGGTAGGTAATCACGCAATTAATGGATCTCTTAAAATGGGGAAATGGGAATCCCCCTTTTGTAGAATTTGTTGAACAGCTCACTAGTCTTCGCAGAATAAGGCATGTTTATTCAACATGGCGACCAGTGAAAGCACATGGTCCTAGCATGCAATGCGCAATGCTAACATGATTGACAAAGGTATAAATTAGCCTAACCCTACAACCCTTTTCCTTCATGCGAGGAATCTCCCTTCACATAGGAATCCCTTTTCTTATAGATAATTTTTCTTAATGGGAATCCCATCTCATGGGAATCCCCCTTTGGCTTTACATGGTACATTTCCTTAAGTGGGGAATACCTTTTCTAACAGATAATTTTTCTGCATGGAAATCCCCATCATATGGGAATCCCCTTTAGCTCTGTATTGTGGAAATAGCAAATGGCGGGCATGCCTACATGGCTGATGAAATTTGAATGTCTGAGAATTGAGTGTTAGTATTGGGACATGTTAGTACAAAAGTATAATTCATAAAACATTACATCCAATAATGATATACAATGTATCATGGTGTTTGTGTTGACATGACCTCATACAGAAAGGCTATGCCACCAGTGAGAGTGCACGACATGATGAACTTATGAAGTGGTGATCTCTTTATGTGTTAATCCCCTTTGCATGGGTTTTTCAAAATCCTTCATTATGTAGAAATTGCACATTGCATTGAAATTCCCATAATTAAAGTATCCCCTTGATGTGGGTTTTTGTCTTTTTAATTATTTTGCCATTGGAGGCAAGAAGAAAGGGACAAGTTGCAAACCCATGTTTTTTTCAATGCTGATCGTGCCAAGGCACTTGATCATCTGTTTGCGCATCCCAGAGATAGGGAGCTGGTTTTGAGTCAGTAAGAGGTGAAGGACCTTGTTTGTAACACCTGAAAAGTCCATGGAAATGGAAGAGAAAACTTTGCTGTTACTCGACTTGCAGCCTTCCAAGAAAGTGGTGATTGAAAGGACTGGCATAGAATAAGACACAAGGCACGCTGCCAAATAAGGAAATTGCATGTTTGGGGTAAACCGCTGTAATAATTGCAGGCTCAATAGTTGTTGCTTGCCAACATTAACGTTTATTTTATGCTAAAATGTCAAAATAAATGAGGGCTGTTCATTCATTAAGCTCTATTGGTAATGATTGGAATATGCATTGATTTCCTTTTTGCTTTGTTTTTATTTAGGTAAAATTCTGTAAGATTATCGCTCAGAATACTGGTATCAGCAGACATTTTGTAAGTCCAAGTATTAGTGCTTACAATTTTTCCAAAACATTGTCTTTAGTTACTATTCTTTTATTAACAATAATGAATCTAATATCTGATCTCATCTGTGAAATGAAAATGAGGTAATTGTTACAGTTTGCTTCCATCACTACACATGCAAGCTGTTCCTGTGGCCTTTTCAGGACCCTTTGGTGTTTTGTCTGCCATCGCTGCACATGCAGGTTGCTTTAATAAAGTTCGCTTTTCACTTTTCAGTCCCACCATGACACAATTTCTTATTTACTTTACAAGAATCTTAATATTAAAAACACTAACAACAACATGTGGCATCATAAAACATTGTATTGTGTTCAAATTCAAGAGGCTGGATGCATCCCTTGGAATGTTGTATTTTCAAATACAGAGGAATAAAATATAAACAAAGTGTTTGATTTCAAGACTATTGGGCTTTGTTGGTGTATCTTATCATGTATAGTATCATGACAGCTGTGCTTTATGTGCGGAAAAATTTGAGATTTTTTGGTAGACGGTCTTCCAAATGGCCGCCCCTATTGTTTTTTTTTTTCTTGAACGCGTCTCCATAATCTGTAATTACTGCTAGTAATATTATTTTTCCTATGTGCTAGAGGAAAGAAGGACTTCCAGCTTTACTTGCGTACAAAAGTGGACAGATGATTGGCAACTTTGTGAAACTGGAAGATACATTTGGAGAAGACTTTTTTGCTGTTGATGTAGAAAGCTTTTTAATCGAGTGAGTTTATTATGCTTACCACCACACCACACAGCCACCATATTCATTTGAAGTTTATAAATTAAGTTAGAGAATCTTCTTTTATATACTAGGGAAACTCATTCATGTGGGAATACTGCACGGCCTTTATGGAAATACCCTTCATATACAATGTAGTAATCCTTGATAGTATGGGAATGCCCTTTTATATGGGAATCCCCCTTAAAATGGGAATCCCCCTCAAAATAGGAGTACCCCTCGTGTAGTTCATTAGTTTCTGGCTGATAACACAAATAAAACAGTTCCACTTGTTGCATTAGCAGCTTCAGGCTAAACACAGGCGGCATTAACAAGACTCCAAGATCAAAAATTCAAGACTCTGAGATGGTCCTATCTTTGGCAAGGCCAACATCCTTTTTGACAGACTGTTCCACGCCCCTTCATCTCAAATTTATGCAGTTTTTTGCTCATTTTTTAATAACACTTGCTTTTTTTATATATATTTTCAGGAATGGCATTTTAACAGAGGAATTAGAATGTCAGCTAACAACAAGTGTGACATCTAAAAAGGAAGATGACAGTGATAGTGATTTAGAGTTAGACTAGTTGGACTACATGACAGTATGACTCAAAAGCTTTCATCAATTTTCAATAGTCGCATCATCCTGGAAGACTCAAGGTCAGTTAGTCGGGACAGGACAAAGTGCTTTCATCGTGTCAATTTTTGCCAGATTTTTCACTTTGTCTTATCCTGACTTACTGCCCCTGGGTCAAGAATATAGTCACATTTGAGGATTTCATCCACAGTGTAAAACGTTGAACCACTTTGTACAGCATAATAATCAGCACCACAGGGAAGTATTGCTCAATAGCTTTCATTTGAATGGTCGCACTTTAGGATTCCATTCACAGACTCAAAAGTTTAAAACCACTGTGCACAGCATAATAAATAGACCACAGGAAAGTACTGCTTAGTAGCTTTCATTTGAATAGTCACACTTTAGGATTTCATCCACAGACTCAAAACTAAAGTTAGAACCACCTTGTACAACATAATAAACAGTACCACAGGAAAGTACATTGTACCAGATTGTTTACATGACTTAAAAAGGGGCATGGTTTCTTCTACTTTTCACACTATTGGATTTTCATTTTTTTGTAAATAGACACAATATCTTTCATTAAGCTTTTTATTTATATATAGAAAACATTATTTTGTGTAAGTTTGTGTTTTCCAAAAAGCCTCTGTCAATGAAAATTCAGTGGTAGTACATTACTGTCAGTGATAAAAGTGAACTTTTTATGTTCAACAGTTCTCTAAGAACTGAAATTCACTAAGAAAAGAAATTTAATTCTCTGAACATGTGTAAAGATTTGCTACAAAGTTTTTTTATATGATAAAACGTAGGGACATTATTTACTTTAAAGGTCCAGTATTGTCCATCATGCTTCATACACGTCTGTTATTGTTTTGGTTTGCACAGGAGTTAGGCTTCTATTGTTTAGAGGTGCATGAAGTTTAATGGACAAATGGAACGACATTACTGTTTTTTCCCAATATTTTCTCCTAAAACTGAGCTTCAATTTCCTGCAGAAGTTGTAGGTGCTGGTATGTAAGACATCTGTACAAATGAAGGAAAATGTCTATAGCAAGAAATGTTTATCAATTGAATTATAATGATATTAATTTATGAATAAAATGTCATTTGAACTGAAAAGTTTTCATTTTTCTGAAGCCCACATTGTCATTCATTATTTTGTTGTCTTGATGTTGTTGGTTTGAGCCTAATCTCTGCCATCACAGTTAGACCAGCATCCCACTGCCTGGGTGGGGGGTACTCTACAAAGATTTATATGGAAGGGCTCCACCCCGAGGTCCAAACCCCCTACCCTTTTATCTACCATTCTTGACAGAAAATGTAACCTTTTGACCCACCTTACCTATGGTTAGGCATTTCTTTTCAAAACTTGTAGTAGATCGAAAAGACAAAAAGAGAAGAGAAAATTACCAAAAAGTCAGATAATGATGAACAACAGAAACATTTCTAGAATCAGAGAAAGTAAAGTCTTCATGGGCTAAGTGGTCCTCGGCTGTATCATAGAGCTCTACCCAGTTTCCAAAGCACGACTGAGAATAGGCCGTTCCATTTAATGTCTGCACCCCCATTGAGGGATAGGGAAATCCTGGGGGGGGGGGGGGGGGGGGGGGGGGGGGGGGGGGGGGGGGGAGGTTTAAGGGTCATTTCTGAAGAGGTAGCTATGTCGGTACCTTGTATCAATCAAAAACATCTTCCTTTCTCTGAAGGGGGAAATGTGTTGGCACTTAGATCTTTTTTTATCCTAAGGGGTAAAATTCATAACTGTTCCTCAATAAAGGAGGGGGGGGGTGCGGATATTAAATCGTATGGCCCAATATTACTGAAAAAATGCCGAGTTCAAAACGTTTCAAACACAAAACTTTTTTAAAACAAAAAAAAAATTGTTTTTTGTTAAAAATGCTAGTTCCTCCTGGATATGATGCTAGTCCGTCGCTATGCATGTGTATTTTTGCATGATATTTCACGTCCAATTGCCAATTTCCTCAGAGGTACTAACTTCCTGTGTCTCGCCATCGTCTTATGCGGAAGTTGAGTTCCGAGCACATTTCCGAAATCCGTCCGAATATTATCGAAAGTTATCGCCTTTTCGTCAACACGAATCCTGAAATGCGATTGGCTATTGAATGATCACGTGTCTTATTCTGGGCTGAGAAATCTTCGGAATCTTCGCCCACGGATGTAAACAAAATGGCGGGCAATTGATTGATCATTTGTGGGCACAATGTGTGGTGTACTGGTCGAATTTCTGTTGTTTTGCGACGTACCGGCAAAATGAGTTCAATACAGTCAACTTTAGAAGCCCTGACAAGTGTTGACTCGTTGGTTGACACTCTGAAAGCATGCATTTGGAAGCAAGACAAAATAATACGCGAGCAAAGAGAAGAAATCGAAAATCTAAAGTCTCTTGTAAGAGAATTAGAAAGGGAAAGAAAGGAGCTTCGCCGACATATCGTAAAAGAAAGGAAAAAAAATTACACGTCTACAAACGATGATGGAATAAAAACACCGGATGGAAAGGATAGGTGAGGAAAGATATTCGTAAAAATAATATTTGAAATTAGATATCTTGAAGTACGTAAATTGGTTTTAATTTGAAATCAATTTCTCTCATTCATTCCTCTCGCGTTTGCCACGCGGTGAAAATGAAAAGCTATTAAAATTAAATGCTTAATTGTGTAGTTATGATTTGTTGCATTTTCTTGTCTAAATTGCTTGATAAATAATTTCTAAATTTGCCGTTTTGTTAAAATTTAACCATGTTGTTATGGTTCAATTTCATTTTGAGTATGTGGACACTTGCATATTTGCATGTAGTGAATGATTTTATATTCTTGCAACTTCTTACACACGTGTCCCAAAATGTTCTTTATAGCCTCAAATGCAGTATTAGAATTTAACAGTAAACTGTTTTCTTTTTCAACACCTGCATTGTTAACAAAAAGAGGGATTTGTATTTTTTATATTATTTTTGTTATTATTTTTTACCCATTTTGTCCAATTTATTATGTAAATGAATATTAGCTTAATCAATTGAGCTGTTTTGTATTTTAATGTTAGCACTCTATTTTTCGATATAGCCACCTCAAAACAATATCATTTTGTACTTTAAACTTCCTTCTTTATTTCCTTATTTTTAAAAAAAAAAATCAAGATTAATTTTGAAGAGCACAGAATCACTGTAGTTTGCTTAGAACTTCCATAGCATTAAAAAAGATTGTACTTGGCTCTCCAACTGCATCAGACTTAAAGTGCACATGAAGTGAAATTTCACTATCTTTTGTTTTAGGGTTTTATGTTGTTTATATTACCTTTATTTCATTTTCAATCGCTTTTCTCTTTTGCACGGAGACGATCCACTATTTTTAGCAGTTTGAAAACTCCCACTGGGGCCTGAAATTTGCGACATTTTCAGCGCAGCCAAAGGCTCATGGCTCATGTATGATGACCTGACTGACCTCATAAAACCTAATACAATACAACCTAACACTACCTAACACAATACATCACAATACAGTCGTCGTACACCAGCCATGACCCCAGCCAAAAAGGTATTTGTGTCGTCATTCATGTGTTCGATCACAACAAAACATAATGGAGAAGGGGACGAAACCGGGGCTAAAATACACTTTGCTTTCAGCCTTCCACAAGTTACCAAAACTCCATTGTAAGACGAGTGACGTGCTCAGTTGTAAACACACTAATGACTTCACTAGAACCCAGATCCTTGTTTAATACTCCCAACTTGCGTCACTTGTTAAAATATGTGCTCTTTAACCCATTGACGGCCATGCCGGCCAAAACCGGCCTGCAAGACTCCACTGCTTTAAAAAATTGCAACTTTCTCAATCGCGCAAACATTACCTTAACTATCAGTTGTGAGCATTGACTAGAAAGTCCTTCAAATTGAGATACCCAATAAACACAAAAAAGTCAGTGATTTTTGCAGAATATCAGTGTTTGAATTTGGACAAGAACAAAAATGACCTTTTTTGACGTCATAGAAAAACAACAAAAATCACGTTTTTGCCTTCAGTTTTTTTTTTATTGAAATCATCGTTGCAAACCCAAAAGTCAACATTCACCGCAAAATTCAGTCCTAGTCCTAGCTTTGAAGTGATTTTTTTTGCTTTTATTCATTGCCCAAGCCTAGCTACAGCCTCGTTCTAGTGCATCCTGACCTTGCCTCGATTTTCAACATCACCACCACACTGCATGCTGGGAAATAGCCACAATTTTTGACAGCATTCATTCCTAACTTCCCCACACATTTCATATTTATACTAAGTCCACAGCCACTCCATCCTACCACCAATTTTGCACTTGTTGTGTTCTTCAGTGGTCGCAAATTCCAAAATATGCCGTGGTAGGTCGAGAAATTCATCAGTAGTTTAGTCTAAAGGCTACTTCGTTTCGGAGCGGCCATTTTTCCAGTTTCACGAGCAACAAGCCAAATTCGCAAATGAAGTATATCACCTTACTCGCTTCTTTGAGAAACTGGACTCTTAGCTACCTTCACGTTTAATGATGCTTATCAGGCAGATGAAAAATGGCTGTAAACTTACCAAAAATCGCATGCAAACCATATTTGAGCCCTTATCATAGCTCAACGAAGCTAAAAGACTACGTCAGAATGAAGTTTCTAGAAGACTCTAGCCTTCAGTGTTTTAGAACAGCAGCACTTTCCATGGTAACCCCAAATATGGAGTCATCCTATGGATCGTTTATATACGGAAAATCACTCAAAAAACGTAAAAAATCCCCGTTGTCAATGGGTTAACTATACTTGTCAAAATAACATAATAACAAAAGTTATTTCTTTTTTATCAAAATCAGAGATTCCCAATGGTCTAGTCAGACTACACCTGATCGAAGTTTTTCAACTGGAGAAAATGGAAATACTCCAGAGGTCTTCTCTACTCCTGAACCCCTGCAATCCCCTGTGATAATGGTGACACCAGAAAATGGTTTGCCAGTGAATTACAGTTCAGCAAAAGAATCCCCTGGAGGGACACCCAAACTTGAAAGAAAGGACATTTTCAAAACATCGATCAAACGAAGTGACAGCATATCACGGCAAAAATCTTCTAGCAGAAAATATGAACTAAGTCCTGAACTTCAAGACAGGAGTGTTAAGTTTCTTGAGCGGCAGTATGGAGGCAAAGAAAAGGCGCATCAGGCGGCTCGAGTTATTCAGTCACATTATCGTAAATACAGGATGGATAAACAGTTTAAAAGAATGCGAACATACTCTACCCCTGGCAAGGATGTGTATAGAATAAAGTCTAACAGCGACCCTCAAACTCCTGCAACAAGTCTCAAACCACAAGATGAATGCCAAGTTACACCGGTATTGCGAATAAAAAAGAAGAGAAGTGGAGACAAGCGAGTCAAGTCAATTCTAATTATAGACAATATCAACAGCTTTCCTGGGGGTGAGGCTCAGAGGTATAGCACTGAAGAACTACCACCTGATCTCACATCTATATTTGCAAAAATGCAGCCAGGAAGCAGAGATGTAGCATATGAACAGAGACAAGTGCTGGATGAAAAGGGAAACAAAAGGCTAGGAAGTGTTACCAGTGAAACGGAACATTACGTAAAGGTTGAAATTGTTGATAATGTTGAGACGCTACCAGACAATGCATTTGTTGATGATAGCGAGGTCTCTGAGACAGTTCCTAATGGGGATTTCCCAAGAAGACCACGGAAAGAAACCTTCAATGAAGATGGCTCTGTAATCGAGAGTGATGAATCAGGTTTGATATTTCAAAACTTTATATTTCAAAGAAAGTGAATGAGTTTTATTTTACTAGCTTTGCAACCTAATATAGATAATAATAATAATAATAATAATAATAATGATGATGACAGACAGGGAGATTGAGCATCGGAGGCCTGACATTGTAATCTTCAAAAAAGACCCACGCGAATGCCACATGATTGATGTTGCAATCCCTGGGGACCAAAACATCACAGTGAACGAAGTTGAAAAGATTGCTTACTATGCAGAGTTGAAGGTTGAGGTTACAAGGATGTGGGTGTTACCTTCCTCAAAGGTGAAGGTTATTCCAGTTATAGTCGGAGCATTGGGCCCTATCCCAGTGAAACTGAAGAGTTACCTAGACCAACTCACTGGACATTGACCACGGCATCAATGTTCTCCAGAAATCTGCATTGTTGGGAACAGCGCACATCCTGAGGAAAGTACTTTCTGTCTGAGGTCCTTGTTGTGACTTGACAGTTGGAACACTTACAAGAACTCCAGAACTACTGTGCGAACTCTAGATAATAATAATAATAAAAATAATGGATAATAATAATAATATTAATAAAAAAAACACACAAAACAAAAGGAGATACCCCCCCCCCCCAAAAAAAAAAAAAACAACAACAACAACAAGAACAATCATATCCATAACTTTGTGCCAGGGTACTTAACTCAAGAACAAGAGTTATGACTGCTGCACTACCTTCTACTCCATTTAGTAAGTTATTGAAATATTTAAAAGCACAATAAAAACACTGCTCAGTAGCTTTCATTTGAATGGTCACACTTTAGAATTAATTTTATCCACCAAATCAAACATTACAACCACCTTGAGCAGCATAATAAACAGTACCACAGGAAAGTACTGCTCAGTAGCTTTCATTTGAATGGTCACACTTTAGGATTTCATCCACAGACTCAAAAGTTAGAACCACCTTGTACAGCATAATAAACAGTACCACAGGAAAGTACTGCTCAATAGCTTTCATTTGAATGGTCACCCTTTAGGATTTCATCAATAGACTCAAAAAGTTAGAACCACCTTGTACATCATAAGAAACAGAAGCACAGGAAAAAACCAATCAGTAGCCTTCATTTAAAAGGCCACACTTTAGGATTTCCTCCATAGACTAAACATGCCTGGGGTCATGTGATTACCTGAGGCAAATAACCTTCTAGACTTTGAGATTAAAGCTATGAGAAAAACTTCAGAAAGGTGTGATAGTCACAGAGTTGAAATATCGAAAAATAAAATTAAATAAATTATTTTATTAACATGAAAAACACTAGAATAATCATTTCTTTGTTACCCTTTCACTCTCAGAGTCAATTATGGAGACAATGTAGTGTAATTCTAACTTTTGAGTCTGTTGACAAAATCCTATGGTGTGACCATTCAAATGAAATGCAGTACTTTTGCATGGTAACATTAATATTTTGTGTTTCAATATTTTATAAAATTAAATTACAATCAGTTTATTTTGAATTATTAGGTGATGAGATGAATAGAAGAGATGTCAGCAGTGTGGATAGCTTAGATGGACTCTGTGCATCATCAGGTCCTGCAAGTACAGATGACGACTCCTTGAGTCTCTATTCAGAATTTGAACTAAAACCTCAGAAACTGGAGACAAGAATTGGTATAAATCATTTTAACAGGTACATGAAGGGCTCTTAATATTATAGTCTATAGTCTACAATGGACCTGCTCCCAACGTCAGTGGCTTCATAGCTCAGTTGGTAGAGCATCGCACCGGTATCGCGAGGTCACGGGTTCGAACCCCGTTGAAGTCCTGAATTTTTTCAGGCTTCTTTTCGCAATTGCTTAAATTGCGTTCACAACTGCGAGGATCATTCTTCATTTGATTTCATTTCCGCAGTTCATATATGATTTATTTCATATATATCACTTCACAGTCTTTATGATGTTGTATTTTTTCATCTGTTGGGCCTGGTTAGCTTAGATGGTAGTTGGCAGTACACCAGGATACAGAGCAGGCTCTAATCCTGGCTGAACCATCAATCAGGGTCTCTAGTAACTAGTAAGATGGTACTGGCTGCACTCAGCACCTTGTCTTAGTTCAGGTGATCTCTTATTTTGACAGTGACAGTAAACTGTTGGCCTTGTATCTCTTCCTTGATTCATTTCTGAAGGACTATTTGCTTTCCATGCTTTCAATGAGGGTTACCTATCTTTGGGGGTGAGGGAATAAACTAGGGAATTTGGTGATAAAATCACATTTTCATGTTTCACTTCCCCCACCGATACAGCACCACAGTTGCACCCTCCCCCTGCCCTGGATGGGATGCCAGTCCATCGCATTATGTCACCTTTACCTATTCCATATTGTCTCTCTGTACCTGGGTAGAGAGCCCGAGGGGGGTACTCCCTATAATGGGCTATACGGGGATGCAACGCCCGAAAGGGATTAGCTTTTTAGGGCTAGAGGTATATGAAAGGGTAGGGATTTCACTAGTTGAAGTATATGAAAGGGTAGGGATTTCATGAAGAATAGGAAAGGGTAGCAAAAACACGACTTGAACTATAAAAAAGGTAGGGGAAACTGCGATTTAAGTATGAAGAACAGAAACAGATGCACTTAAAGGCTATATGAAAGTGGTACTATTTTCAATGAAAGGTATATGAAAGGGGTACCTTTTCTGTCAAAAACGGTATATGAAAGGGTAAGGGTTTGGACCTTGGGGCGGAGCATCCCCGTACAAAACTTTGTACAAGGAGGGGTACAGAGAGACAATATGGAAGAAAGTTTTTTGTCAGAGGAAACAACATGATGGCTGAGACCAGGCCTGGAATCACCAACTTTCTGATCTGAAGACCACCACAATAACCACTGCACTACTGCTACCCCACTGTACTGTAACAAATCCGTGTGATGAATTCTGACATTTTGCTCTTTGTGATACCCCTACAGGAAACCAGAGAAGGGAATTAACTACCTTGTAACGCACCAAGTGTTAGAAGATAATCCTGAGATGGTGGCAAAGTTTCTTTTGACTGAACCAGGCATCAGTAAACAGAAACTTGGAGAATATCTTGGAAATTTGCAAAACGAATTCAATATGGAAGTCTTAAAGTAAGCACTTGATATGCATTAATTTTTATGATTTGTTATTTTATCTTATGGTTCATGACAGATCTCAGAAATGAAGTCATCTCCTTCTATTTCAGCGTGCATGCTTAGGAAAAAATTAGACTGTCTGTTTTATTGTGTTAACTTCATGTCCTTTTTAGAGTTTTGACCAACTTAGAGAGTTTAATTCAACAGTGTTTGTGTTTAAAAAGTTGTAAATATTTTGTTGTTTACTTACAGGTGTTTTGTACAAGCCATGGATTTCACTGGCAAGGAAGTTGATGAAGCTCTCAGAGATTATCAGACCTGTTTCATATTGCCTGTAAGTCTGTCAGTTATAACAGAAACCCATAAGTGGGTTGAAAAGTGTAACATGCATTCACAGCTTCTGAATATTCACTTTTCGCTTACGTACCATACTGTCCCTCGAGATTGGAAGCAAGTTGTTCTAGCAAAATGATTGATTAATATTTTTATCTTGATTTTCCAAATACGACTGTAACAAACTTCTTAGAAAATTGAATAATTGGAAGCTTGTTTTAATTTGAAGCGTACAAGAGACAGTTGCATGTTTCAACTCACTTATGAGTTTCTGGTTGTAAGATATTGTAGCTATTTATGTGGGGATGCAAAATTTTATTATTCAGAGTGGGGTGATATCAGGATGTGGATTGTTGGGGGAGGGAGAAGGGGGCCTTGTCATTTAAGATGGGGCTTACCATATTCCTCTAACAACCACATGAATTCTTTCCTTTTCAATAAGGGCAATCTGACCATCAACTGGTGTGTGAAATATGGTATTGTCACGATGTTACTGCATCCAAATGCATTCCGTTTGATACAATTAATCATTTTTTTATCTGTATCGTTGTAGGGTGAAGCTCAGAAAATTGAAAGGCTTATGCAGGTGACTCATACTTTAGCAATCATACTGTAAAATTCATTAATAATTCATAAGGAAAGTACAAAAGAAATGAAAATTTAATGAAGGTTTGTAAACCCCAATACAAATCAACTGAGTTGATGAATTATTAAACAGTAGCATTAACTTTTGATACAGACAACTGCTCAGCTAATTAGTATGCATTAACTTTTCATACAGATCTCTACTCATTGTTTCATTTCATAAGTACGATAAAATATTCGCGTCCGATCTGTATGGGCGTTTACAATGGCTCGCCTTCGGCTCGCCATTGTAAACGCCCATACAGATCTCCCGCTCATATTTTATCAACTACTTATAGTTTGAGCAGCCCAATTTTTTATTTTAGGTTGCAAACCACATGCAATTCTGTCTGTTTCTTGTTTGCAGGATTTTGCCGAACAGTATGTTAGCTGTAACCCCTCGTCAGAGAAGGGTGCAGTCGATGCCATTCTTATTCTGTCATTTGCTATTGTCATGTTAAACACTGATCTTCACAGTCCTAATGTCAAAAGAAGGATGACTGAAATGGACTTTATCAACAATTTACAAGGTAACAGTCTCTATACTTAATGTGTACACTGTATGTTGTGGTTCAGATTTTTTTTGGTTTCAAAATTTTCAAACCAGTTTGATTTTTGTTTTCCTTTGCTCAGGTTGTGGTAATGAGCCTAAGAAAAAGGAAAATAGAAATTAAACATGTTTATGATGTATTCTCAGCATCGCTAATATAAACTAATTTCGATTTTGAGACGGCAATACTGCATTATATTGATGGCTAGTTGGGAGAAAATATATTCTGAGAATATATTTTCTTCCAACGCCGTCAATATAATGCAGTATTGCTGTCTCAAAATCGAAATTAGTTTTGTATGACGATTCAACTATTCGGGCAAAAAGAAAGCAAAACTGAAGATAACTTGCACTGATCAAAACTGAAATTCTTACTAGTCACAAGCTGACGTACACGACGTTTTGTACGCATTATCATATTTTTGTTTAGCAAAAAAGTTTCAAAAACACGGACTTTTCACGCTATAAATTGCTCATTGAAATAGAACAAATTTGTTAGAACATCTTTTCAAAGTTTTTCAAAGTTACAAACGTCGAAAAAAATGAGTAAATAATGCAAACTTGCTGAGGTTTTAGCCCAAAACGTTTTTGCAAATTATGATGGCGTGATAGCGCGCTCACAGCATAGCTTAATGTAAACAAACCGTTCAAACGAACAAAAGCAGCTTTTAATTAAACTCATCTTAAGACTTATCGTTAACTTTCGATAGAAAGGGTCGTTACATTGAATACAGCGTTGTTTATCTGCCAAACTTGACAAAGTAATCAACATTTTTGCCCCTCCTTTGGTGATAATTTTAAATATTAGTTTTCTACGCAAGGAACCTATTAAATTGCTGCTGGAAATTTTCAACCAATCACAGGCTGGTTTTTGAGACGACAATACAACTTTATATTGACGTCTCAAAAGCAGATAAAAGTATCTGAGAATCGTGATACTAGACTTCAATTTCTTAATCTTAACAAGAACCCTGGCAATAGCAGCAGTTTTAAGCTGTGTGTTGACCACTTGGCAAAACTATTCAATTATTATTGACATTAAGTCTCTTTTTATTAGGAACTAACAACGGTGGAGATTTCCCCCAAGAAAGCCTGTTAGGAATCTACAACAGAATAAAAAAGGTAATAGTTTTTACTTAATCTTAATTTTCTTTTTTGGCTTTTTTAGTTGGTCTTTAAAGTATACCTTTAGTCTTAATTTTGTATGTGATATTTTTTATTTTACAGAAAGCATTTGTCACTGGAAAGGATCATGTCAATGTTGTGGCGAAGCTGGGCAAGAAAATTGTGGGAACCAAATCACCTTGGACAGTAAGTTACATTATTGGAATTATTGCTATTTCTTGTTCTTTTTGTTAAATCTTTGAAAGATGGCAACTCATTTTCTGTTGCACAATGTCATAGTTGACATGTGACCACCTTATCTTGTAGAGGACATGATATGCTATGTATTGAAGATTATATAACACAGCAAAAACCCAAGAAGGGTGCCCCCCCCCCCCCCCCCCCCCCCCCCCTTGTTCTACATTGTCAATGAGTGTGTAAATTTACTTTAATAAGGTACCACCTGACTGTATTTTACTAGTCCTTGTGACGCCTGGCCGGAGTGGTTATGAACAGAACATTATGACCCTCAAATTTACTATTATGTTTGTTTTTGTTTGTTGTCTTGTTAAGACATTAGCAGCTCTTCACAGACAGCTCAGAATGTTGACTCCCCTGTACAATGTACGTGATCCTAACAAGAAGGAGAAAGCTCATCCAAGGACTATCTTCCTGTTCAATGACATGCTTGTTGTAAGTACATTGATGTACCATGAATTCTATAATTTTATAATGTTATAATCACAAAGCCGGGGGAAAGCAAGTCTAGATTATCAATTTCATGACTTTTGAATCTATACTTCACCTGTATTAAAATGTATTTTCTTTGGATTATTTTCAGGCTGCTAAAGAGCGTGGCAGAGCTGGTCGTTCAGAGGGAATTCATTATTACAGCTACAAGTTATCTTTCTCTTTGTGTGGGCTGAAGGTTACCACTTTCACTACAGAGTGTAAGTTTCCAATAGCTCCCTCGCAATTTACTTGAGTCTGAACTAGACTGTCTTCTGTGGAGGCTTCTGACGTGTTATTGTCAAGTTCTTTTTTTAATTCACAAAGAGAAAACAAAGGAAATCACGACAGTGAAGGAGGATTTGTCCAAGAATTACTAATGCTTTGAGAATTCAATGTCACCTGCCGAGTTTAAACTTTTTCCTTAATACTGATCTAATTATTAAACTATAATTTTCCACCTTTCTTAAATTCAATTTCATGTAGGACACTATGTTGGATCCCCGTGGTGAGTGAGGGGAACCTGTGCTTGGCCAGGGGGAAAAAATTGGAATCATCTGTGCATGTTTACATCACTAATACAAAAATTATTGTTTTTTTAAATTGCAGAAAGCCCAGTATTATGTGAAATACTTCTAAGTCTTATATCCCATAGGCTTCCCTTATCCTGTGATCACTAACAGCATTTCTATTATGTCTGCAGTTAGGACAGTCATAATATGGTCTGCTTATTCTTTATGTTTAATTACAGATTACCCATTTGGAATTCAGATTTACTCTAAATTGGATAGCAAGGTAGGTATAAACAATAGGAATATCTAATTTACCTTATGTACCGTAGAATTCTAAAATTTGTCTTTTGCTTTCTTATTATAAAAATAATATATTTTTTAGGTTCTGGCTTACTTCAATGCAAAAGATGAACAGACAAGAAAAGTGTTTTTTGATGAACTTCTGGATTGCATAGAGGAGGTAAAAAAATGTGAACATATAAGCCTAAAGTTATACAACAAATTATTTTCCACTCAAAAGCATTATAAAAATGACTTGTTATTTTAAAAAATGTGTGTTTTATAAAATTAAATAATGTGACTGTTTAAATTTTTTTCTTTGTTTCTTTGCTACAGACAAATGAAATGGAAAGTGACCGAATAAGTAAGTGAATGAGTTGTTTTTATGTAAAGCTGCAATCTTGTTATTAACCTAATTTACATGGCCACCTTTTCTGACCCCAACGAGAGGATGCATGTGACAGATTCAACCGATGAAATTTGTATCAAGTATTTCAGAACTAGGTAGTCCAGGGCTTAATTCACACCCTTTTGTCATTAATAAACCCAAGTACCTCCCCCAAGGACATCTGCATTGTAGGCTGTTACCTTATGTGGAATCTCCTCTGAGTGATATCAGAAAATAATTGCAGTTTTGATTTCAATTCTACAGCAACAGAGAAACAGAAGCATCTCGGTGCAAGATTCAACAGATCCGGAATGGATCTCAACCGTGCATCATTAACATTGCCAAAGAAAATAAAGAAGCGTTCACCTGACACCATCAGTTTGATTGACAGTACAAGTTCAATGGAGTCCCTGAGCACAGCTAGTCTGTTAGGCTCCAAACAGCTGTCAAGTTCACTGTTAAACATTAATGAAACTGGTGGTAAGTTGTCCTACTTATTCATTCACACATTCATCGATTAACAGTGCACAGACCCTGAGGACACATGGTCTGTTAGGCTTCAAACAGCTGACAATTTTACCATGAAACATCAAAGAAATTGGCAGGAAGTTGTCCTACTCATTCATTCACTCATTCATTGATTGACAGTGCACAGACCCTGAACACAGCTGGTCTGTTAGGGTTACACTTGTGTTGGGTTCCTTTTTTTTTTTTTCAAGTGAACAAAAAAAAACTATTTTGCAAACAAATTATATAAGTTATTGAAAATTTGTTTCATTGGCTTCCTAGAATTTACCTCAGAGCTCAAGAAAAGCAGTAGTATATCATCTCTAGACAGCGCTTTTACTGAAGGGGTAAGTTTGATTAAGTCTATTTTTAATATTTTGTAATATGCACGTACATGTATCAATGCTATATATGCCATTGGGTTTGGAGGAAATTCTTCACCCCAGGGTCAAGAATGTGGGTCAATTACATTCCTTTTAACCCTTAACTCTGAAGACTGCTCCAAAACAAAGTTCAAGAAAAAATTCTAAACTTCATTTTGTAAAATATTGAAAAACAAATGGTG
The DNA here is from genome assembly GCA_024195265.1 of Dendrophyllia cribrosa. NCBI lineage: Eukaryota > Metazoa > Cnidaria > Anthozoa > Scleractinia > Dendrophylliidae > Dendrophyllia > Dendrophyllia cribrosa. The sequence goes on from JAJLRJ010000012.1 coordinate 32,792,798, forward strand.
CCATACAAAAGTACTGCCGAAAAGGTTTCATTTGAATAGTCACACGATACGTTTTCGTCCACAAGCTTAAAAAGTTAGAACTACACTACATGTCTCCATAATTGACTATGGGAGTGAAAGGGTTTTATAGATCAGTAATGAGTTTTGTAAGAACAATATGAACCAGTTTATTGTTTATTTGCATAACTCCATTATGAATTCTTAAAAAAAAATGAAAATACAATGGTGCGGAACAACAACAGAGCCTGACTCTAACCAAAGTGCACCCTTTGAAAAAGCTATAGAAAGCACTATGTAAGTGAATAATTGAATGTACCAGTATGTACAATATATAAATTTGAAATGCGTGCATAGAGTTAAAAACGTGATAAACTGTGAAATGCTAAAAATGATAGGTTACTAATAGTAACATGATGTAGCTTTGTGGAGCAATGAGATTAGTATTTTTAAATACTAATCTCATTGTAAAATGTTATTTCACCCTGTATCTTCAGGCTCTAGAAGATTTCATTAATTTTAACCACGTGTTTAATCAAAATACTGTATTTGCCCTAATAATTTATCAATTTGTTTTTAATAGTTTTTAACAGAAATAACACTAGCTAATTGTTAAATGATCTGGAGTGTGTGACTAATCCTCTACTAATCCTTAAACACAAAACAACAGTTCATAAACAGAAGACCTGAGAAGAGTAAAAAACTTGGTGGCAAGACCAAACGAGAGAAGGGAAAGAGATCAAAATCTGAATCCAAAGACAGCAAGTCTAGAATTCTACCTATTGGCAGTGAGTATGGCTGGATGCCAGATACAGCAACAATAACATTAACAAACACTAATGAATAACTTTTACAATAATATACAAGTGTCCTCTATAGTTATTATAAGGTTGTTTCTTTTATTGTGTTGTTCCAGAAATATCCATATCCCTCCCATGGAAGGTTTTTTTTGGTTCAGACTGCCCCCACCCTTCTTGAAATTCCAATTTAGCCTCATACTTCAAACAAACCTGAAGGTCGATGGTTCGAAGCCTGGTCTCTGCCGTCGTGTTGTTTCCTTAGACAAGAAACTTTACTCCACACTGTCTCTCTCCACCCAGGTGTATAAATGGGTACCGGCGACAAAAAAAATGCTGGGGGTAACCCTGCGATGGACTAGCATCCCATCCAGGGGGGAGTAGCAATATTCCTAGTCGCTTCATGCTACAGAAACCGGGTTTAAGCTCCGGCCGTTGTGAGCCTTCTGGCTCGTGTGCGCGACTTTACTTACTTACTTCAAACATTACTTTAAGGGTCCATTAACCGATTTTTCGGCGCATTGCTAAGAAAGTGAAATTTCACTTCCGGTAAATGGCGTCAGTCTCCGCGAAAAAGCCATTTTTAACGCACGAGCCCGGGAAATTTAAACAATTAAATGGCTCGGAAATTGTTTACATTTTAGATGTTGTTTCGTTTCGTTTCACAACATTCAAGTCAATAAGTAGGGAGCTTAAGCAACCACGACGGCGATGGCAGCAAGAATGGCACAAAACAATAGGTTTAATGAGCGAAAACAATGCCTCTGCACGTGTTGCACGTGCGTTTTACATTTTCGTACATTTCTTTGCCTTTCCCTGCAAAACAACAACGTCAAATGATCAAATTATAGGTTTTGTGGAGAACGGTCAATTTTTCTTTTTCTTGAACTGGAAAGCCATCCCTTCAAATTCAGCTGCTGGCCAATCCAGTCACATTAAACAAACTAAACAAATTGGAGCAACTGCAAAGTAGTTTAAAAAAGCGCGAATCCTTTTTTCAAGTGACGTTTTCCATGGCATTGTCTCGTCGTTGCTTAAGCTCTCTATTATTGCAACACAGACGGAATGGCAGTCAGGAGACAGTCAGGAGATCGTTTCCGTATGGTTGAGTGAGCTGCGCATGCGTTGAAAGAGTAACTTCCGGTTGACTTGTGGGACACTTCCGGTTTTCTTTAAACTCTAAAGGAAATGTGATTTTTCATAAAATACACTTTTTTTCATCGAGCTACCATTTAAACCACGGTTGGAAACAAAGCTATGCATTCCTTTTGAGGAATCACGTCTTTTCAGAAAATTACGAATTCTCCAAAATTTTGCACTTCTGTCAAAATTTTACCTTTTGGAAATTAAACACAATCTATGCATAACGAAAAGGGAATATAAATTAAAAAATTAAATTACTGAACAAAATTCCGATAAAGTAATAAGCTGACAAGCCTTTAGATTTTTTCGAAATAAGTCACGTGACCATGGGCATGGCCTGATGACGTCATCATTGACGAAATGTGACAAAGTTATTTTACAAGAAATTTTCCTTAGCAACGGGTCAAAAAGATCAGTTAATGGGCCCTTAAAAACTTCGGCTTCTGAGCATTGGGTTTGTAAATTGAAAAAATGTAGCCTCAAATTAGCAAAATACCTGTGTTAAGGCGATTCCATCGAAAAAGAAGTTGTAATGCAAATTTAAAACTTTACACAGTTATTTATTACATCTAGTACATCATAAAAATACAATGAAAAGAGGGGATCACCATGCCCATTTTCAAGATATAGCGCTGTAATATATACCGGTAACTAATTTGCTAGCTTGTGACGGCAATATTGAAAATCCTAGCCTTGAGTGAGAGGCAACCATTATTTCCAGAAAGTAATTATTAGCAAAGAAAAATTAGTAGTATAGTTATGATAGCAGAACAATGTCATCGTGAAAAGCCTTAAAGTTACAGAAAAAGAGAAACTAAGCTTGTTTTGGCCTGAATGAACAGCAGGCAGATGAATGCACCGGTAGCTGCGATAACTGTGGTTTTCTTTTTCAATACACGATGATTCAATGAATAGAAGCAAAGTCTAGCTCATGTTTGTGGAGCCAATTCTCTGACTTACATTTTCATTTAAAAAAAAAAAAATTTTTCCAAAATTTGAGCTTCAAAACTCAGGGTGCGGCTTATACACCAGTGTTTACGGTAATCTGTTGCCATGATAACTAGAGTTCCTTCATCAAATTGGTTTTGGTTTAAAAAAATCTGCCTCTCTTGGCACAAATTTTAGCACAAAGTAGGGTCAAGCATTCAAATATGTGAAACAGTTATTTCAATTTAACAGATGAGTAAATTCTGAATAATTGTCAAGAGGCAAAACACTGGCCATTTACAGCTGTGCCAAGAAGTTAAACTAGAGTTTGCAACAAAACAACAGACCAGCTTAGGCACACCTCCTTACTTCAAACAACAGACCAGCTTAGGTACACCTCCTTACTTCAAACAACAGACCAGCTTAGGTACACCTCCTTACTTCAAACAACAGACCAGCTTAGGTACACCTCCTTACTTCAAACAACAGACCAGCTTAGGTACACCTCCTTACTTCAAACAACAGACCAGCTTAGGTACACCTCCTTACTTCAAACAACAGACCAGCTTAGGTACACCTCCTTACTTCAAACAACAGACCATCTTAGGCACACCTCCTTACTTCAAACAACAGACGAGCTTGGGCCCACCTCCTTACTTCAAACAACAGACCAGCTTAGGTACACCTCCTTACTTCAAACAACAGACCATCTTAGGCACACCTCCTTACTTCAAACAACAGACCATCTTAGGTACACCTCCTTACTTCAAACAACAGACCATCTTAGGCACACCTCCTTACTTCAAACAACAGACCAGCTTAGGCACACCTCCTTACTTCAAACAACAGACCATCTTAGGCACACCTCCTTACTTCAAACAACAGACCAGCTTAGGCACACCTCCTTACTTCAAATATTTAATTGCAAAAGTAGAAAACATCTTCCTGATTGTGCACATTGTTGTGTCATTTTCTTTTAGGATTCTGATCAGACAATAATAGAGGATCTGCATGGCTCACAATTATCTCTGAACAGAAAGGGACTGTTTGGAAAATGGCGCCACAGACACAACACCAAAAGCGTATCCAGACGACCTTCACCCAAAATGAGTCCTATTGCTTCCCCTGTGGATAGACAATGTTCAACACCTACGTGAAAATAATCATCCAATGCAGTATTAAATGAATTAGTATTTTATAAATTTAGTTTGTCTCCAAGTTTTGAAATGCACGTTAGTGGGTGGGTATTTTCTTGAATAAAAGATGGGTTTGGGATGGCAATAGTCTGAAGTGTCAGCCTACAGATTTCTCAGGCACAAGAGTGGTGATTGCTGACATTTCAGGCTACAGTGGCAAGATGTATATTTTTGAGCAATTAAACAACTTTATTTTGGATTGGGGTGGGGTGGGGCACTGTTTTTTTGTGTGGAAGAGGGGAGGGCAGTGGAGGGGTATTAAATTGTAATGGAGTCTCAATCAGGATACAGTCAATTCTATCTCAGATGGTCACTGTTAGGACCAGAACACACTGTTAATCTTACAGAGGTGTCTGTCTCTTGGAGAGTTCAGTTGCAGTAAAATGAGTAACTTGAGTGCAGTTGAGACCAACTTTACGTACTATTAGTGTCAGTGACTGTCTGACTGTAACCCCTCCTTCCACCAGATTTTTTTAAAGTGTACAACAGTACAAATATTAATGAAAAACACATTTATCCTTACAGCTTTACAGCATTGTTCTTTATTTATACTTGCTAGCTTAAAGATCATCAACGATTTCTTGTTAAGAGTCAATGTGAAAAATGCTTTTGCATTATTTTCATAATAATTTGTACTTGGCAGTCATTAATACAAACATGTTCACCATCCACCTTCTTGCAGAGGAAATGTCATCATTCGTTGGGGTGTAGACAAAACATGGGGCAAATGTAATGACTGTATAAAATAACTGAAGGCTTTTTGAGGCCTTAACCACTGTTAGATGAAAGAGTAGGCAGCGTACCCTATAGGGCTTTCATATATCCCACATTCTGTCGACAACTTCATTCGCTGTTCTTGATGGGGATAAAACTTAATAAGTCATTGCAAGATATTTTAAGCTAATATTTACTATAGAATGTATTGAACAATTTGCTAGTGATGGGACTCCTTTGAGATGAATTGATTATTTTTATACATGTTATTTAATGATTGTAATCCTGCTTACATCCTGTCATTTGTTATCATTTTGGAAGTTTTTGAAAGAGCACATTGGCACAAAAGTGCAACTGTAGGTGTGTTTAGCTGGCCATACTCTGGAAAAAATAAATACAGAGATATCAAGACATAATAAATATTATTATGTGAACTGTAACATCTTTTTATTCAAGAAGAAGGTCAATTTATCCCTGTGTGCTTTTCACTAGCTTGATTACAGTGTGATATATATATTGCAACCAGCAACACTCAGTGGTAGATCTACTCAACTCTCCCCTCCCCTGAGGAATATGGATCCACTACTGATACTAACTGTAAGTAGTTTTTAGTGAAATATAGTTTATTAAATGAAGGAACACTTATATCAATAGTAATTATCAAGAAGTGATATTTTGGATTGAAAACAGACCTACGTGTGTGCAATAGTGTGCAGGAGGAATTTATGCAAACTTTTGCCATTAACTCTTTAACTCCCAAGAGTGCCAAACATCAGAATTCAAGACAAATCCAAATTTCATTTTGTAAAATATTGAAAAACAAATGGTACCATGCAAAAGTACTGCCAAAGAGGTTTCATTTGAATGGTCACCCCATAGGATTTTGTCCACAGACTCAAAAGTTAGAACAAATGGTACCATGCAAAAGTACTGCTGAAGAGGTTTCATTTGAATGGTCACCCCATAGGATTTCGTTCACAGACTCAAAAGTTAGAACTACACTACATGTCTTTATAATAATTGACTCTGGGTAGTGAAAGGGTTAGTTATCAGTCAACATACTGCCATCTTGGAGTTCTTTACTAATAGGTTACCAAAGTTATGCAAAGAAATGCATGGAATCAAACAATGTACACAAAATTCGATTTTTATCCTTGCCAATTATTTGTATAGATTATATAGAAAGAGGTGGATTGACAAATTTTGCTGTTGACAGTAATCTATTTTTGCATAGATCTTCTATTTTAAACTTGTAAATAATTTAATGAGGATCTCCAAGAAATATTATATCAGAAAAGCGCTAGAATTATTTAGCCGCAGAAATTGTACATTCCTACAGTATTCTAGAGTAGGGTTAATTAACTTGTAAATTAGGGTTGTGAACTCAATAAAAGGTTTTAAAGCTGTATTGGTTTCTATTACACCAAATGATTTGAAAAGGGGACATTTGATGAGTAAAGTGGGACATTCAAGTGTTACATCAAAGTGACTTTTTTGGGGGGGAGGGGGGGGGGGGAGCTAGGCATGACTTTTCTGAGGAACTTTTGTTCACAGACCCCATGCTGGGGTCAAGATTATGGGTCAAAATAGGCGAAATCCCCACAGTTGTGCCTAAATCATACCGTCCAGAAGGACGTCGGACACCTTATCGAGACTTATATAACGTAATGTCGACACTTAGAATTTAATTTTCAATAAATTTTTAAGTGTAAAAAAGAAAATTTAAAATCCCCACTCAGGATTGAACCTGTGACCTCAGCTAGGCTTAGGCTTACATAGCCTACCGTACCACTGTACCACCTAGCTTCTCGGGTTGCTTAGTCCTAAATTTAACTATATAAACTGCTGACCCTAACCTCAACTGAAAGCCAACCAGTTACTCCATTATATAAGTCTCAATAAGGTGTCCGATGTCCTTCTGGACGGTACGATTTGGGCTTGACCAATCCCCACCTTGGGCAAATGAGACCCTGGGAACGAGATTGCCCACTCCTTTGCTCAGACTTCCAGATTTCACTTACTCAAGTGGGAGTGATACACCTCAGATGGTGCAAGGTCACTTATTTCACTTTCTCAAGTGGGAGTGATACACCTCAGTCTGTAAGAATAATCAGGGTTGTACTTTCTCTGTTCTGTCATAATTTAAGCAAGAGAAATTTGACATTCCAAATATAGTTTATTGTCTTGTGTGAATTAGTACCTACTATTAGAAGAGTAAAATGTATGTACAAAATCTAATCCTACAAGAAAATTAAAATTACTAAAAACTCATTAAAGTTTCTATTATACAAACTTAAAGCCTTTTAACATGGCTTATTATAACAAATGTTATTTATGCAACTAGAGTTTTGGGGAGCCAATGTGAATGGTTAAATAATGATTTTGTAGTGAATGAAAGAATAAACTCAAGGTTGTGGTATAAAGGTTAGAATAAATAAGCCAGTGTCATCCCATATGTCTAACATCATTCTCCAAGGAATAAATCTTGGCCTTGAGATTGTGAAGTTCACCGACAAGTTTCTTTGATCTTCCTGCAGTTTTTCGCACATTTCTGAGTACTTCTTCGTCATAATCATCTCCCATGGTTACAGTCACCTAAAAATAAACAGAAAAATCAGATTGTTTTAATCTAAACAAGCAGTTCCTCTTTTCACCAAATAGAAAAAGAACATCTGCAAAACTGAGATGGGACTGTGATTTCTGTGACATCTACATTCTTACCTTGAATAACTGCTTCTCGACATTCTTAACTTTGTCTCGTAGCATTTTAATGTCTGTTTTAAATCCTTCAACTTCCAATGCTCTTCTCTTTTCCAAACTCTCATATCTGGAATTCATCAGTGTTAATCTCTTACTCATCTTTTCTGCTCGCTCCTTAAAAATGTCCTCACTAACATCGGTGCGTTCCCTTATTCTCGCCAGCTCATCCTCAAGACCAATACACTGCTCTCGGTACATTTCTGCAAGTTTCTGCGACTGTTCAAGCTGATGTCTCAGTGACTGTACAGCAATAAGCTGTGCTTGACGAGGTTCAAAAACTTCACCGGACACTTCTAATACACTAGCACCTGACACATCCAACTGTTGTCGTAAGTGTTCAATTTCCTGAACTAATCTGTCTCTTTCTACCATCCAATGCCTCTCATTTGCTCTTATCTCATATTTAAGCTCTAGAAAATCCTTAGTGCTGTCATAAAGTAGATCGTGTGTCTTCCGTAACTTTTCCTGCATCATCTTTATCTTGTCTGTATCTCGTTCACGCTGTGCCTGCTGTTCCTCCATGTGAACTCTGCGATCTTCCAACAAGGCATCAACCTGTTCCTTTGCAAGCTTAGTCTGCTCCTCCAGCTGAGCTTGCAGTGACTCTATTTGAAGTAAAAGGGTCTGATTGTCTTCAGTTTCTGCTGTAGTTTTAACAGGACGGACATTTCCAGTGGAGTCTGCATATGAAAAGACAAGTGAAATAATAATGAGTTTTTCCTGGAATGAAACTGGTACTAAAACAGTATGCAGACACCAAATAGTAAAATGAGCTTTGTTCAGTCTTCTCAATATTGTCTCTCTGTTATTAATTCAACATAGCATTATACAGTACATGGGTATTTAATACCCATCAAAACGAGCGCAAATATGACACAGCATGACACTCTTCTGTCCACATGCCAGGGAATTCTTGGAGGGTTAATGTTTTTTTTTTCATGAAATTTTTCAGGGGTAAACCCATTTCTTATAGAAGTTTTTAGGGATTAATGCATTTTTAATAACAATTATTTAGGGGTAAGAAGGAGAGGCCAGTTCTCAAAGGGAGGAGAGAGGGGGGGGGGGGGGGGGGGGGGGGGGGCTAATTTTAATGCAATAGCCCAATATTTTATGCAGTATATAACATGTATTTTGGGGCATCTTGCATCACAAATCTCTCTTCAGCATTGTAAATGTAAGTTGCAAGAACAAATTGCCTCCTGAAATCGCATTCTTATGGGCCTTAGTTTGTAATAAAGATCATTATGTGGTCAAAAAATAAGTAAAAGGGCTGGGGGAGTGGGGCATAAATCAAAGGGCTTTGTTTAACAAAGCTCCTCACTGGTTACCTCTCTTGTGTCCTCCCGGTCCACGTCCAGTGAGGGGTCTCTTCCCTACTGTTCTTCCCTCGCTGTCTTTATCCCTAGGTTTATGTTGGGTGACAATTGCCTTTGCAGGAGGTTGGTGGTGAAAATATGTAATTTCTGGTGCTGTTGTCTTGGAAAGGCTTAGTAAATGTTGTATCTTTTTGCGATCTTCAAGTTCACGGATTTTTAATCTGTCATTCTCTGCGTATAATCTCAAGACGTGTTCTCTTTCTTGAAAGAGGTAAACTTGCATGTCGCTGAGAGCTTTCTGCAGTTCGGCGATTTCTTCTTCGCGTTGTCGCAATTCCCACTGTGTTTTATGCTGAAAATTTTTATGGGGAAAATAGAGCAGAAACGTAAAAAAAATGGCAGATGTCTTCGAGTACGCAGGCTTCAAAACAATTCAAAACAAACAAGTCTTCTAATGATCCAGATTACCTGTTCTTCATAAGTGCACTTGTAAAGCTCCAATTTCCTGACCATTTCCTCGTATTCGCCATCATATTCCGCTATTTTCCTTCTGTAATATTCTAGCAGCTCTCTTGAAGGTTTCAAATGCCCCAATCGTTCATTTACCGTCGGTAATGGCGATTCTCTTCGCTCGTTTGGATTGGGAGAGATGGCCGCCATTTTGAATCTGGCGGTGAAAACGAACTTTCATGCGGAAAGCCGCTGGATGGCGTTGGGCGGCTCGGACAGGGAAGAAAACGCAAATAAATAAACGATACAAGGCACAACAAACTTTATATACTTAAAAAAAAACATACTTTATTAACACTACGAATAAATGACTAGTGCTTACTTGAAACTAACTTAGCTTCTAATGTGAAGCCAACAGTTGTTTAGATAAGTCCTTACAGTAAGTAGTCTTCGGACCAAGTTGTGAATATTTCAGCTCGGTAATGAAATGACCACGATGTAATGTTCATCAATTCACGAGCGTGGAACTGAAATACTGTGTCGACCAACCCGGCACTTATTGAAGAGAAATCCTTACGGCAGAAAAACAGAAACAGAAGCAAATAAAATAAAATGAAAGTGGAATATAATAGTGCCCAATATTTCGCTTTGCAAAACAAAGCTTCTTCAGGGGTTAGCACTATAAATATAAAGCACTTTTATAGATATATACCCTCTGAAGAAGCTTTGTTTTGCAAAGCGAAATAATGGGCACTGTTATATTCCACTTTTATTTTATTTTATTTGCTTCTGCTTCTGTTTTTCTGCCGTAAGGATCAGTTTGTCGTTTCTTTTGTTTCCGCACTTCAAGTATTTTAATACTTTAATTAAATTATTTTAATACTGATCTAGGTCTGGAAACCCAGATCCGGCCATCCTCAACGGTTTGTTGCAGTGATCGTGCATTCTATGTTTCTTTTTATACGTATTTAAGAGTTGGAGCGGCTTTACACGAATTCGTAACAAGTCGGACTTAAAAAAATGGAACTCTTTATCTTTCACATTTTAACCATCGGTTAACCATCTGTTCTCTCTTACTTCACTAACTTAAGTAATGACGTGAAGATTTGGACCATGTCATCGATAACTAAACAAGGTGGTATGTCCTGAATCTGGTTTAAAACTTAAACTCAGTTAAAAAAACAACAACAAAAACATTACATTAAAAATGAACTTGCCGTTGCCTCTTATCCTTGTTTCACGACCAAAGAGTTTCTGATTCGATTAAAAAAAAATCAGATCTGGTTCCTAGATCTGGCAGTTCAAATTCGTTGCTGTAGTTTTAGTGCAAGTTACATACATTGTTTAAAATAAGAAATTAACATTTTGTGTGAGTAGTCTGGCCTTGCCAGTTAGGATAACAGAAGGATCGGAAAATGGACGGATCGCGGCAGCCAAATTAGGCGCTTTTATATAAAGAGCTGACTTCCAATCTCACTGGGGATACTATGAGAAGCGGGCACATTATGTCATTATCTTCTTCTCCGCATTCAGTCGGCGGAGCGGCGACGGTAAAGAAGCGAGCATGATACTACCTTACTAAACTTAATTTCGCGCCACTTTAATTTCGCGTTTTTCGCGATTTTTTAAGTTAAAGTGAAGCGAAAATTGGGTGTTCCGAAAATTAGGTGTCGCGAAAATTAGCATGCGCGAAAATTAAGTGACCACACAAATAAGCTTAAAGTGAAATATAAGCGCTTTAATGAGCATTTTTGAGTTAATTGTTCGATGTCTTCGTTGTCCTCATCATCAATCTCCTCTTCTGCACCAATTTCCTTAAGTATATCACTTGTGCAGTCGTTAAAAATAATTTCCGTTTACTGGCTCCTTGTAATTAAGTTCAACCAACGACTCGAACTTTTCAACTGCTTGGATGTTAACAGGCGATGACTCCATTGTTACGTTGACCCTTACGGGGATTTTCAATCGGAAAATCGTCGGAAGTGCCGGTATATCTGTTACAGTTACTTGACCATCTGCTCCCCTCATCTGAAGGAATCGCATGAAACGAGATATTTCCCGTGGCAAACGGCCCACTGTTAAGTTGGCAAGACTGGCAAGACGGCCTGGAAGGAGCTTTGTCGTTGCATAGCGATCGGCAGTTTCAGCGTTTCATTCATTGGCCTACTGAAGTTGTACTATGAAGTTGTGCACTTCCTTTTTTACCGTTACCGTTTTGTTACAGTTGTAAATTCCAACCTACCTATTTCTATAACAGACATTTTACCTTGTAGATTTTTACAATCTGGTGTCAGGTTGTGATTGCAAGTTTAAGAAAAATTACATAGACTAATTTATGCGTCTCTTGCGGGTTCACTTTATTTTATAAGTAAAATGGTGAATGTAATGATTGGTCTATCGACGAAATCGCGAAAATCAGTTAACAGTAATTCCTGAGCTTGAGCTATTTCATCCGACAGTAAAGCTATGTCTGCGAAGTCTGATAAGAGGCTGTGGAAAGACCTAGTGGTTGCCCGCGCCTAGTAGTAGTAGTAGTAGTAGTAGTAGTAGTCATTCATTAGCATAAATAGATTTTTAAAACAGTGAAACTTTATGCAACAACAACAACAACAACAATTTATTCAGGTATTCCCATTTCTATACATGGTATTACCAGATAATAAAAATTACAAAAAGAAGTTCATTGTACATTACTGTATCAGGGATAATTACAAATATAAAAAAAAGAGGAAATAACAGTAAATTGTGTATATAATATGGAATTATTTCTTATGTGTAGTTTTAAAACATATCTTCATTTCTCTTATTCATTGCATTAAATATAAAAGCAGCCGTTGCTCTACAAATAAAAGGATCGACACTGTTAAACAGAAACATACTTTTGCATGTATTACTAAAGTTTTTGAAGTGTCTATTTCTTTTGTCTATTTCATCATAGAAGGTACTTCTGAGATTAGCGTATAAGTCACAGTGAAAAAGGAAATGTATTTCATTTTCAACAGAATCTGAATTGCAGTGAGTGCATATCCTTAAATTTTCTGGAGTTTTTGGTATTGAATATCTTCCAGTTTCTATTCTCAATTTGTGGTTCCCTATCTTAAATTTAGTAACAGCCTTTTTGTGTTTTTGATTTTTTATATAATTAAGGAAAACAGAATGTTTTGTATCATTTTTGTTTATGCAAAGAATATGGTTGGGTGATAAGAGTTGCTAAAAACAACAGTGCCGGTTCAAATCGAATCGGTTCTCAAATTTTCATAAGTTGTTAAACTCATTATTCTCTTCCGATTCGTGAAGTCTGTTTTTTACTGGAGAAAAAAATAAACAATGACGTCAACGAAGATCTTTCTGTACCTATGAGCTAGAGGAGATGAGTCGAATGTATAATTTATATGATCCAAACAATGTCAATCCACCAAGTATCGTGGCTAGATACACTTGTACGAACGAACTTGTCAGAAATGATCGAAGGGAGAAACCTGACGAACGATTTCTTCGTCCGGATCGCTCGCTCGCTGCCGACAAAGCATTCGTTGTGACGGTCAACTTTTCCAATACGACAGTCTGTTGTTCGCTGATTTCTTGTTCAATCAAGTCAAAATATATAAAAACAAACTGTTTACAGTAGTCGAGGCAGTCGCTTTGAAGCAAAAGGTAGTTCTTGTCGGCGATTATGGCCATTAGTACTTTCAGTGCTCGCAACGAGAGGGTCAGCGTGCCAACATAAAGACAAATATCAAATTCTGGTTCTTTCCCATGAAGATGTACCTCGTCAGCTTGTACGTAGTAATGCTCGTCGTGTCGTATTACTACATGAAACCGACGGATGACGGAACTGGCCTTCAAGCACTCGCCAACCTCGTAAGGAGTTAAATATTCTTGTGCTACAACATCCAGGTTTTTCATGTCCTTTTCTTCAACAGCCCAAATCGCCGCGTGGACATCATGTACAACAAGAAAGAAAACCCAGCTTGGCCAGGACTGCTCATCGTGATTAATTGAGGGATGATCGAGCAGTCCGTCGCATTTTTTGTTCATGATATCCCAGACAATGTCCATCGTTTCTTGGTCAAACCCCGACTTGATTGTTTGTTCTTGGTTAAGGCCAAGTTTTTCTTCCAGTCGTCGCTTTCGCAGGCGTTGTTGAGCCATGATTTAGAGTGAGTTTGTCCCGAGTTTGTAACTTATCGCAAGTGAATAGAGACGCTATAAACAGGAAGTATTTGAAGGAGACTGGGTCGTTGGACCACAGGGAGCCCAAGCTCTTGTTATGAATATTAGAGTTTAGAGAGAATATATGTGAGCTGATGTGAGATCGTAACTTTTTTTTACAAATTGAAATAAAGTGCATCATTTGGCTTCACTTACCTTTATATTAGTGTTTTATCATATTTCTAGTAGTTTCTTGGCAATTTGACTGCGTTTTAGGTGTTTAGGATAATTTTTAACCTGCCCTATGTTCAAAGTAACACAAGATGCTCGACATCTTTTCGGCAACTTTTCATTTTTTGGCAACTTTTTGTCTTTTTAGGCAAATTCTAATATTTCAGTTTATACAAATTCTCTATATTTACCAAAATGCGGTTTATGTAACAATAAAATTTGACACTATATTTGATCCCTGATTTTGTTCTGACCGGCACACAACTCCACAAGAAATGTAAAATAAGCAGATCGATGCCTTGGCGACTGCCTTGGCAGTCATGCAGTCAAAAAAGGTAAAAGGGGTTAAATGTAAGGTGGCTCTGGACCCCTTCCCAATAATTTTTTTTAAACTTTGCCGAAAAAGTTGTATCTTGACATGCTAATTACAATTAATAATAATAAACTGCAAGGATGATATGACTAAGTAAAAAAGTTGACTTTGCGAGACACCAATACGACAGAAACCGATAAAGTAAGCTAACAACCGTGGACAGCCGTTTCGCTCTTATTGGAGCTCATCAGCACGGTGTAGCAAGCTAAACACGACTGCAAGAATACAGGCGTTAATAGATTACACAATGACCCGTTCACCAAATCAGTAGCCTGCATGACAGGCGCTTTAAGCCAAGCGGGGCGAGCGAAGCATGTCGAGCCGCCCGCTTGGCTCATAAAGCGCATGTCATGCAGGCTGCCATATCAGGTTTCGTACCTTGGAACTAAGGCCCCGTCCACACTAATGCATTTTTGAAAACCTCCGCTTTTGGTTCCCCGAAAACGGATAAAAAGAATTGCGTCCACACTAGGAGCTGAAAAACGATGATCCAAAGATGCGTTTTCATCACCAGGACGTCCGCTCGGACGTTTTTCTGTTCAATACGCATGCTCCAATAGCGTCAGCAATACTATGCGTTACTAGTTGTGACGTAAGCGTTTTTGAAAAGCTCCGTTTTTGCCGTCCACACTAAAACGATAGACCTGCGTTTTCAAAAGTCTCCACTCTGAAAAGCGTTTTCGGAAACCTCCGTTTTCATCGATTTCATTCTCCGTTTTTGATCGTTTTAGTGTGGACGATCGGTAAAAACGCATAAAAAAGTATGCGTTTTCAAACGAAAACGCATTAGTGTGGACGGGGCCTAACTTGTCACCCGAACAACGCGTGCCACATCACGTGTTCCAGGGAACAAGGAGTCCCTAAAATGTCACAATAGACAAATTCGGCTAACGCATTGTTGTACCCAATTAAAACCTTTTGGGATAAGAACTCTTTGTTCGTCATATTTCCATATCAATGAAGCATTGACATGGAAATTATATGGAATTTGTGAACAAAGAATCTTATTCCCAGAAGGTTTGAATTGGGTACAACAATGCGTTATAGCAGAATTTGTCTATGATGTCTCGCAATGTCTCACAATGGTGTCTTATTATTCGGGTGACAAGTTAGTTTAACAGGTAATATTGTTGCTATGGTAACCTATGACGTCATAGTTTTACCATTTTTTACGTTGCGTGAAGACTATGATTAAATATGTTAGACATTTATAATTTTTTTTTGCTTTAGTCAAAAATATGCTACCAGTAGAGCGACATTTCAAAACACAACTCACTCACGGGCAATAGTTAAGAAAAATGAACATTTTGGAAAAGTTTTAAACCAACTCTTAAATTAAATTAAGAGCAACTTTTCAGCAACTTTTTGGCAATTTTTGCGAAAAATCAGCAACTTTTCGGCAACTTTTTGGATTAATTGTAGCAAATTTTGAGGAAATTTTTAGCATCTTGTGGCTAAGCCTAGCTTGGATCAACGGGCCGTAAATCGGTAGAAATTCGCTTCAAGTCATTTGTCCAATAAATATTCCGCACATCCAACCCAAATACGATAGAATATCTTCACTTCATTAAGTTGCAATTCGCACAAACATGCATCAGCCTCAAGCGCGCTCAATCAACATTTCAAAACAATAAACCGCTGCGTGGGACAGACCAAGACAAATACCAGAACATGACGAAAGAAAACATTCGTAGTATTTCGTCCTTAGACTAAGGCCCCGTCCACACTAGTGCGTTTTCGTTTGAAAACGCATACTTTTTTTTTCCGTTTTTACCGATCGTCCACACTAAAACGATAAAAAACGGAGATGTTTATCTATGAAAACGGAAGTTTTCGAAAACGCTTTTCAGAGTGGAGACTTTTGAAAACGCAGGTCTATCGTTTTAGTGTGGACGGCCGGAGCTTTCCAAAAACGCTTAAGTGACGCGTAGTAACGCGTAGTATCGATGACGCTGTTGGAGCATGCGTATTGAACAGAAAAAACGCCCGAGCTGAGCCTGGTGATGAAAACGCATCTTTGGATCATCGTTTTTCAGCCCCTAGTGTGGACGGTCAAAACCGATGTGAAAACGCTAGTGTGGATGCAGATCTTTTTATCCGTTTTCGGGAAACCAAAAAAAAAAAAACTGAGGTTTTCAAAAACGCATTAGTGTGGACGGGGCCTCATTTTACTGGAGGACAGAGATCCTCTCGCACCAGGCCTTCACGGTCTCAGGGCGCTCCCGGTCACTCAGAAGCGAGAGGATGTCTGGCTCCCTATAACAGGATAGATTCATTTAGTCTAAGGACGAAATATTTCTATTTCGTCTATAAAGTAGAGATAAAATTTATCCTAAAACACTATAAGAAGTCTCGAAAAGGTTTTACACTTTGACATACACTCATAACAATGACTAAAACAACTTTATGTAGCTTAGTATGTAACAGTGAGTCAACCTGTCAAACCAAAGTTCATTATAAAGTAAGGATTCGAATGAATACAAAAATATGACGTTGCTATGACAACAAAAGAACATTGATAAAATGACCTAAATTTCCCACTTAAAAAATTATAACTTGATAATTTTTTAATGGTTTTTTAATGTCTGTTTAATTTTCGGTTTAATTTTATTCCAGTGTTGTAACATTTTTTCACTTTTTCCCTTTGTCACGCCTTTAAAATTCTTTGCAATCTTTTTTTGTTAATATTTGCTCTTGTTCGATTGCTGTAATAGCCTCATTATAAATATTTTTGTAACTTCTTTGTAATAAACTCATTTGCGGTGACGATGATCGAAGAAATATCGGAACATGTCTTGTTTAAAAATCAAAAAAGTTGTTATGTTTTAAGTATTAAATGGATCAACAATACATATCATATATGGATGGGTTTTCATGAGGACATCAAAAAACTGATTCAACTGATTCTGAAAAATCAGATCTAGCTCCTTAGTAGATGTGGTTTTGGGGCAAGTTACATGCATACAGTAAAAATTAGAAATTACAATTTTGTGTGCGTAGTCTGGCCTTGCCATTTGTTTTATTTCACTTCACATATCATGGCTTGGGTGGGTAACAGTGAGATCCGAAAATGGACTGATAGCGGCAGCCAGAGGCTCCTTCATATGAGCTAAAGTTCGATCTCACTGGGAATATAAAATGCAACATAATAACGGTATTTCCTTCTTTACATTCAGTCGGCGGAGCGGCGACGGTAAAGAAGCGAGCGTGATACTAGAATGAAACATTAAACTTCCGCCGGTGAATTTTTTTTTTCTACCAGTGAACAAGTAACGTGAATCGGCGCATCAAGAGAAGTTCTCTCAAGTTGACCTGAGCACATTTCAAGTGTACTATGTGATTTCATTTTATATAAAGAGTGTTGATAATAGTGCAACAGTTTTTCATTCATCAAGTAGCTTTTTATGCACACGTGTTGTTATGTCTTTTAGCACACACGACCTCGTGTGAGTCATGATAAGCGGAAGTCCCTCAGTTCCGTCCAATCTAACAGATCATTCTTTTAAATTAACGAACAGTTCTGTATACAGCAGACATGGTGGCATGGTGACCCAGCCCACTGCTTTCATTTTCATATTTTATTTATATAGCGCCGGCGATAAAAAGAACAATTATTTATTCTTAGAGATTTGCAAACGCTCAAATCCTGTGTGGAGTTTGGGGCTTTTCATAATTGCGATTTCCTCGCCCCTTCTCTCTACTGTTTTAGTTTCAGTTACTGTCTTAGCGCCCTCGAAGCACCTGTCCACTCGGGACTGAAACAACCCATCACCCTCAAAACAAGAGACTCACAGGCTAGGGATAAACAGGCGGGTCACTCACACAAGGCTGCGACTGTTAAAATTACTTCTTGCAACTTTAAACAAGCAAAGAGCGAGTCCATTTGGTAACGCAGTGCCGACTCTGTACAAGAGTGACATTTCCAAACTTGTAATTGGTTTTGCAACCGAGTTGATAAGGGAAGGCCACCGTAAAGATATCAGTTCAAAAGCTGATGCTTCGAGCGTTAGTCCTTCATCATAGCGAAAGCGAATTCCCTACTGACGCACTCACCACAGCCGTATCCATTTCCAAACTTGACAACAACAACAGAAGGCAATAATTACTTTATTTATACACGACTAAAATTAGTGTCGCTTGTGGGGACTTCATCCGTCTTGTGTCTGTCTTGTGTCTGGTCCACATTGTCTACAGGAAGGGTGACGGTTACTTCCCGATAAACCCATGCTACCTCGCGCGGAAACTGTACCTGCCTCGCGGAAACTCGTTCAGACGTGCTTCTTTTCTCGCTCTTCTATCTAAGGCACTTCTTATAGGAGTGGGTTTATGTCATGTAGTCGGCTATCGACCATTAGTGCATCGCATTGCTGCGTACTGGTTTGAATAATTTGTTACGTAACTGCCAATGTTAATGTGTACTAAACTACAAATAAACTTGTGAATTGTTTGTTGTGATCTTTACATAAACCACTGCTTTGTGAAAGTCAAGCGTGTTTTTACCACAAATCTTCAATACTAATTCAGAGGAAATTATTCACGCAACGGACAGGAAATGAAGCTTCGAGCTGGTGGTTGTCACGGAAGAATCATAAATTAATTTTCGCTATAAGTGTTCACTCACGTACAAGTGAAAATAAATCAACGAACGTGACTAATAACGAAATATTTTTGCGTGAATAGTATCGTAACTTCAGTGTCAAAAACCTGGAGAAACCTTTTTTACTTCCCTAAGGTTGACAAGGTTATCAGGCGATTTGTAATACCTCTCCTTTTTTATTTCAATGAAAACTTTACGTCATGATTAGAAACCACACAGCCAATCACACGCTAGAATAGTAGTCACGTGATAATCCGAATAAAAGCCAGTGGAGCCGTCAGTCATATGAGATGATTAGTTGATTTTAAAAATGGCGTTGGTCTGTGAGAAATGCGAGTCCTTTGTTTTGAAATGGCTGGTCTTGTCCTGACTCAACAACGGTCATGGAGGACGATGTGGAAGAGTTCGTTTTCAATCCACCTCCAGAGGCCCCGGTCTTTGAACCAACTGAGGAGGAATTCCAGGACCCTTTGGCGTATATTGCAAAGATAAGGCCTTATGCCGAGAGAACTGGCATTTGCAAGATTCGGCCTCCCCCGGTTAGAAATCTTTTTTTCGCGAAGAGAGTTTTATTTTTCTTATGTGATGGCATCCATTTTAGCCAACGAAGGATTGTTAACATAAGTTCTTGTCTAATCTTAGGATTGGCAGCCCCCATTTTCAGTGGATGTGGAAAGTTTTCGATTCACACCGAGGATACAGCGTCTGAATGAACTGGAGGTAATTTAAAGTTGTTCGTCTTTTTTCAAGAAATCCGCTGCGTAGCACAGGCAACAACCAGCTTAAATTTGCCCCAAGGAGCGAAAAAAGTCGCCCATGATATACTCTGATTTATAGTGCCCCGTCTTAAAAAGTTAGTGTCTGTTTTCTTTCGTGATAAAGGTCTAAGTTTTAGTTGTAAACTCATCTGCATAGATTGTAGCAACCATGTGTCCCTCCCATTAAAATTCTCTTTTTGCTTAAACTGTTCATCGTTAATAGCTGTTCCTTTGTTTATACAGGCAAGAACAAGGGTGAAACTCAACTTTTTAGACAGCATTGCCAAATTCTGGGAACTTCAGGTAAATATTTTTCAACAAAACGTCTTCTCCGTTGGGTAGATGTTCAATGTTGAAAACCTTAACTCGATGGCAGCCATATTGGTTTCGTCATGTTTACTTCGCATTTCTTATTCTTAAAAAAATTCTCGTCATTCTAACTGGTTTTGTCGTTGGCTGATTCATTTCTCAGGGAACAATCTTTAAGATTCCAACAGTGGAAAGAAAAACACTGGACTTATTTCGTCTTTATAAGGTGAGAGAAACCGTGGACATTTCGACACGAAAAACCAGGTCTTAACCGTTTCTTGAAGCAACGTGGACTTTCAATCATATCGCCCTAAACAATTTAGATTTATTAAGCACCATTCCCTTCGTTCCAGGAAGGTGTTACCTTCCATTACCAGGAATATAACCGAGGAAATATAATTCGTACTATTGGGGAAAGTATCTATGTTAGTATATAATTTTCCTGGGGAAAAATTTCCCCTTTGGCAGTATTCAAGTAACCGTTCTTTGTTTCCTTAGAAAGTATGATACTTCGTGCTTTCAGTTCATGTACTCAGTTATTTGAGGGCGTGTTTCAGAACTTTTGACACTCTACTTTGTGCATTTTTACTGTATTTTACTGTGTGAATCTGGTCTAAAGATGGTATTCTACTAATGTCCTTTCGTCACAAGACTTTACAACAGCTGGTTGCATTCAGTAAAAAACATGTGCAGTCGTGATCCTCCGATATTTATAAGCAGAACTCCATTTCCCATGGTTAATTCATACATGTATGACTTTATATACAGTCCACCTTGTGCTTATATCTGTAGCCAGCTCAGTTGAAATTTCATTACCAAAACTATTGTGAAGGAAACCAAAAGATGTTTGAATTTGTCTCTAGCTTTAAATTGAAACATCAAGTGTCATATTTTATGTACAAATTAGGCTTGAAAATGCTCTTGCAGCAGTTATATTTGCTAGTGTAGCTTGAAAAATATTTATCTTTTAGTTGTTATGAATGTACCTTGCCCTAAAGGTTGTAGCTGGCAAATCATGTATGTATTTTTGTCTGTGAGCTGTAACTTTTGTCTGAGTGTTGCTTTAACTGTAAACATCTGTATTGTTTGTATTTCTTCCTCCTCGTTTAACTATTTCTTTTGGAGAATGATATTAACATTTGAGCCACAACACTGCTTTCATCGTTGTTGTCATTAATGATTATCTCCCTATAGGAGAGGGTCAGTAAAATGTTTTATTGTACTTTACTGTATGAACACAAGTTCACAATATAAAACTGAATGTCTCACAGTTGAAGGTAATATACACAGAGTAGTAAACAGGAAAAACCAAGTGCAAAGGGGTCCTGGGAAGAATCAGTGTGAACTTAGCAACAAATAATCACCTGTAGGTGGCAAAATTGCTGGCTGCTGGGACATTTTGAGAGGGCTGTATAAGTTGTACCCTTGTTGCAACCAGGGCATATGTTTGCTTATGATATGTAGTGTTTGTATGTTGCTGCGAACATGACCAAGTGTGGAGATTGTATCAGTGGTAGCATTAAATTAAAGGTTGTCCTTATGATTAACAAGTTTCAGAAAATTACCATCAGTGGTTTCATTGGAAGGCCTGAACTGGTGAATTTTGAAATGATTTGAACCCAAGTAACCACCTGGCAAATTCTCATGAAACTAACACTTCATAGACATGATAGAACATACAATGTCACTGAATGTTTTAATATTTTTAGTGAGCATTCATCTTCGTATACAAGCTATTCTCTACTTCACCATTTTATGTAATGTATGCAGTTACATCAGTTACAATGCTGTATAGCTTTTGTGCTGGCATAATATCCATACTGGTTAGGCATTTTATGTAGTAGATAAAATATGAGCGGGAGATCTGTATGGGCGTTTACAATGGCTCGCCTTCGGTTCGCCATTGTAAACGCCCATACAGATCGGACGCGAATATTTTATCGTACCTATGAAATGAAACAATGAGAAGAGATCTGTATGAAAAGTTAATGCATACTAATTAGCTGAGCAGTTGTCTGTATCAAAAGTTAATGCTACTGTTTAATAATTCATCAACTCAGTTGATTTGTATTGAGGTTTACAAACCTTCATTAAATTTTCATTTCTTTTGTACTTCCCTTATGAATTATTAATGAATTTTATAATTATAAATATAATGTCCTACATGTATCTGGTTCTTTTGTTAGCATTGTTGAGCTGCTCCTCTTTTTAAAAGCAAGACAC
Organism: Dendrophyllia cribrosa; assembly: GCA_024195265.1. Lineage (NCBI taxonomy): Eukaryota > Metazoa > Cnidaria > Anthozoa > Scleractinia > Dendrophylliidae > Dendrophyllia > Dendrophyllia cribrosa. Next base: position 32,814,741 of record JAJLRJ010000012.1, read on the forward strand.
TTGGTAGTGAAAAGGTTTTCATGCCAGCACAAAAAGCTGTTTGGTTTTTAGTACGGCACTATACAGGTCATGGATTAGCATGCTGTACAAAGTCTTTTTCAACAGACTCTTTAGTGATTTTTTTACAATTTTTTGCAGACTGTGAAGCAGGAAGGAGGGTTTGAGAATATAACAAGAAAAAAGAAATGGTCTGTTGTCGCTAGAAAGGTATCAAGTTGTTTTTAATAATATTGTATTTTGCGTTGTAATTGTATTACTCAGAAGAACAGTGTTACATGTACAGAGTATTTTAAATTGTTTACACATAAATAAGAGAACTGTTTTCTAAATTTATGGAATGTTGCAGTGAGTAGGAAGAATATATTTTCTTGTTATAGTGATATAGTTTTAGTAAAAAAAAGCTAACCCTCACCACTGCTTCAAGTTGTCAAAGTTTTTTATTTTATTACCATCCTTAACATTCTTTGTCGATTATTGCTTTCAGCTTGTGTCATTTGATATATAAAGCTTTAACCAAGCGGTTAAATGCAGTATTTATTGTTGGGTTTTTCTGGTGCCACTACCTGTTCAGACATAAATAGTCTTTCCTTGTGGAACCAGTTAACTAGGTTGTAAAACATTGTCTGTTCTCTGTGATCTTATAGATGCATTTTAGAGGTTGCATCTAATTTATAAGGGCAGTATTGTGGTTGTTTCACACAAAGTTGGTCTGGTACTTCAAAAAACTGAATCTTTGTGTGCGTGTTTGCCAAAATATGTTGATCCAAACATTTTAGTTAGACAAAGAAACTTAAACAAATTGTAAGGGATCGATGCCTTTTGGCCTTTTTTAATTTATTCTGCAGGCCAATGATAAAGTTGCTTCAACATTCAGTGTTGACTGTTTCAATGGTCCCTGTACTTAAGCCCTCCGGGTCATGTTTGAAGTGTGTAATACATAATGGTATTTAAATTACTCAGTGCTCGACCTTAACTTTTTAACATAATAGTCCTTGGGCTAGTAAGGTTTAAAATTTACTAGCCAACAGGCATCACCTAGTAGCCTAGCCTTAGGCTTGAGCTTTCGGTCGCGTACCACGCTCACTTTAATTTTGGTTGGGCTCTGCGCTCGCTTCATTTTGATCGCGCTCCGCACTCATTGAGCTTAACTTGTAGGCAAGTCTGCAAACACCAGAATTATCTGATTGTATGAATACTAATAAGAATCTAATAAATTAATGTTGTGCTTATGTTTGATTTATTGGTGAGATTATTACTGTACGATCATGCAAAGCTTGTTGATTGTCCACTAGCGACGATGAAAGAGGAAGAAGATATTGAGTTACAAGTAAAAGTACATGCTGAACAAAAGAGTAGTAAACTTAAAATGGTTAACTAAATTAACACACTATCATGACAGGTTGGTTAACTGTTAAATTATGGTCTGACAGTACAGTTTCCCATCCGCGACGGCATAATATACCCAAGGAAATATTCTTTTCCACTCGGGATGAAAATGTCGAGTGTTTGAACTTGACTCACTTGTCCTTTCTGAATTTGAAGGATTTTTGGATGTGCTACATCTTCTTTCTTATCACGCTGCTTCTTCTTGGGAGTATCGCATTCACTCGAAGCTTTCGCGAAAAAGGAGTCTATTCTTTTCATGCTTCATAAAGCGCCATTATCATGCGTGGAGAGCAAGGGATGATCAAATTACAAGATAGCGGCCTGGCCGTGAGTTACTGGGCCCCCTGGTGTTCAGTCTTGCCAGCAGTCTTTTGCTGGAGTCAGCCATGTAGTTGTCGATCGTAAAATGCGAGAGAACTTTTTTCTTTCTTTTTCTTTCTCTTTGGCGATCAACTAAATTTTTTCTTTGTTTATCTTTTCAAAACCTCTTCTAACACGACTAGCCCAGTGGCTAGTAGTCCTCAAATTTTACTAGCCCAAACCCAATTTTTACTAACCCTGGGCTAGTGGACTACTGCTAAGGTCGAGCACTGTTACTTGTAGCAGTAAAAGATTGGGGTAAGCATAGCACAATACAATTTCTTTATACTCATTACTCCATTCACAGATGGGTTATCAAGTGGGCAAATCAGCCCCATCTCTTTTACGAATGAACTATGAAAAGTACCTCTACCCATATGACATCTTCCAAGCAGGAGCATTCACTGGTGATCCACATCCTGTTGTAAGTAGGCCAATATCTGTCTAATGGTATTCAATATCTGTCTAATGGTATTCAATATCTGTCTAATGGTATTCAATATCTGTCTAATGGTATTTAATATCTGTCTAAGTTTTCTGTGAGATATAGGACTGGGTGAATATATTTCATGAGCAACTCAATATTGTTTGTATGTGATAAACTCTTGGTGGGAAACTACATGTAAATAATTCTTCTTTTGTATGTTATTTTTTTTCATGGAAATCGCTCTGTTTTCCCAAATTGGCGATAATTTGAGACCAGTATGACGATTTTGATTTTGTTCTGTTTCTCAACTTTGCTGTGCATTTTCTTTGTTCTCAGAGTACTGAAACAAAAAGAGAAGAGAAAGATAAGGATTACTTTCCAAATTCAGCCAACACCAATTACCAGATGTCACGAAGATCCAAAAAGGCAAAATCTGAAGAGGTTGTTTGTTTTGTTGTTTACTTAGCTAGTAGCTAATTCACAGGCACGCCACTCAAATATAGAAACATATAAATATATAGAAATATATAAATGTGTGCACTTCTCAGCCCACAAGCTTATTCAGCTACAAAAAAGAAATGTTGCCACTGTTAACACTGTTTTTATTAAGCCGTTGGTGCTCTTTAATGCAAACCTCTAATTTTAAACGCTGTGGTGGCTAAAATTTTAGCGCTGGTGACCCTATTCAAATAAGATTTTCTAACCTTGCTGCGAAATCTAAAGAGTCAGTCATAAAAGAAATATTTAACTTGGAGGGTTGGAATGCAAAAAGTTAATACATGTAAGAGTCTCTGACAGTGTTTTTGCTAAAAGCTTGATTGTTGTGACTTATTTATCCCTCATCAGCTTGATTCGATCGACTTTGAAAACAACCCAGAGTTGAAGAAGCTGCAGTTTCTTGCTCCTGGTCCTAAAATGGCTGGGTTAGCTAAAGGCACCTTGCAACCTAAACAGGAAGTAAACATTAAGCAAGGTAAGAGAGAAAAAGAAATTGATTTCCTTTTTAACTATTTCCAAGAACTTAAATTTAGTTTTTACTTACCTCTGTTCTCACAGATCTTGATGATAGCCCAGTCAAAATGGAAGTCAGTGAGGATGTAAAGCACAAAACAGAACCATCTCCTCGTAAAACCAAGTCAACAGACAACACCTCACCCTCACCCTCCCCCTGTAAACAAAAAAGACAGAAGCAAAACCTCAGACTTAAACTTGAAAGTTTAATGCAGAAAGAACCAGAATTGACCAGAAGACGACCATTGAGAATGGCTAGCAGAAAGAATTATTATCCAGAAATTCTCCTGGTACGTGTTGATATAAGTCTCTTGTAAGATCCATACTCCCCCATGGAAGCTCATTGGAAATACTGATGGGGGAAGGAGGTCTCCATCAGGGCTCAAAATTGCACCTGTATTGGGCGCATTTGTGACTAAAGATTTTGCTTCTGTGACTAAAATTTGTCTATTAGTCACGATTTTGTGACTGTTTTATGGCATTGCTTATAAAGGAATTATATTCAACAGTGCTCTTACTTGTTACTGGTAGTTGTAATTTTATCTGAAAAATCCTGCGAAATTCACATTGAATGTTGCATGACTTAATCGTCAATTTCATGCTCCATTAATGCGGTTTCCTTGAAGTGTATCACGGGCGCACTTTTTCAGACTTTCTCAGAAATTTCCTGTTTCTAATTTCCGTTTACGGTAGTAGTAGTAGTAGTAGTTTTTTTTATTATTTTTTTTTTTGCGACTAAAATTTTCAAACTTGCGACTAAATTTTAGGAATTACTTGCAAATTGTGATTGAAAATATTGTATAATTTCGAGCCCTGTCCATAGCTAATGTTTTTTAAGGAAAGTTTGATGCTAAACTGTAATTTCTAGGGGGTGGGAGGGATGTAGGTTTACAGGGATAGGGGATGTAGGTATGCAGTGAGGGTGGAGTGGGGGTATGCGGGGACGGGGGGTGGGGTGGGGTGGGGTGGGAGGGTTGTAGGTAAACAGGGATGGGGGATGTAGGTATACAGGGATGGGGGATGTAGGTATACAGGGATGGGGGATGTAGGTATACAGGGATGAAGGATGTAGGTATACAGGGATGGGGGATGTAGGTATGCAGTGAGGGTTGAGTGGGGTTATGCAGGGGCAGGGGGGGAGGGTATGGAAAAGTGCCTACCTAGTGGCTGCCTCTCACTTACGAGAGGACTGAAATTTAGACAAATTTTCTGTAAGCAACTGCCTCAAATACCAAGCCAATTAAGGTGATCGCTTATACAGTGTAAGAGGTCAGTCCACAGAAGGTCTTAACTTTCAGGCAAATATTGAATTTTGAATTCAGTTTAGTTTTGATTTTTGTGTCATTTTGTTCAACTCAGCAGGATGAATATTTGTGTCAAGTATGCAGCAAAGGTGACTCTGAAGAGAGCATGTTACTCTGTGATGGCTGTGATGACAGTTATCACATATACTGTTTGATACCACCATTAACATCTGTTCCACGGGGAGATTGGAGGTGTCCAAGATGTGTGGCTGAGGTAAGCAGTGTGTTGTTCATTATTAATTTCTTCTTTCTTCTGGGAGTTCATTTATAATACTTTTAAGTTTGCTATGTTTTCTAAGAACCACTGCTGTTACGTTATACATTTTAAAATAAACAACATTGTAACATTGTTAAGAATGTTTGTCACTTTTCTGCACTTGATCTTAACAACTATGGCATTGTCAACTCCTACCTCAATATAACAGCTTGCTTGCCTGCTTCATTTACAATGTTATGTAATATGTCAAACATGAGGAAGAGTTTTTCATCAGATATAAAAACACTGGGAAGTAGGTTGAAAGAAAAAGGCACAGCCAAGTTTTTTTTAACGGACATTAAGGTGTTTGGATACCTGTTGAAACGCTGTTTTGAATGTTTGATATAGCTTCCTAAACTGATCATTAAATACAGTGTAAATGAAGGAATAATATTTCTAAATTCTATGTTTATTAAGATAATGTCATCAAACCACTATCATGCTTATCATTTTCTTTGTTCAAATCAATTATTAAATTAATGAGTTTGAAAAAGTTCCTACTTTAGAAAATTTTTCATTTCGTATTAAATATTTACTGCACCTTTCAATAACATGCTGAATTTGAAATTCAAATTTCCACCAACAATTGCGTTTTACACTGCAGTCAATCATCTTAGCTTACCTATCAGGAAACACATCTTCACTTCAATGAGTTCGAAAGGTTATGTCCGTGCATTATAATTGGTAGATTTCGATCCATTTTGTTTGTTTCTTTTTTACATGGTCCGTTGGCTTTCGTATTAATTATGATTGATGGCAGGGAATAACGCAACCGTTGGTGGAGATTTGAATTTCAAATTCTGCATGTTATTGAAAGGAAGTTAGTGGTAAGTGTTGCCCTTATATATTTATCTGTGTCCAGGAGTGTAATAAACCTATTGAAGCATTTGGATTTGAGCAAGCCAAAAGAGAATACACACTACAATCATTTGGAGAAATGGCTGATAACTTCAAAAGAGAATTCTTTAAACTGCCCCCAGAGCAGGTCCCTACTGAAGTGGTAGAAAAAGAGTTCTGGAGACTAGTGTCCACTATGGATGAAGATGTAACTGTTGAATACGGTGCTGATCTGCATACGTCTGTTCATGGCAGTGGTTTTCCATGCAAATTTAATGCTGTCACTAGTGAAGAGGAGGTAAGATTATAAAATTAAGCTGACTGTACCTCTAGTGCCTGGGTGATCATACACCAGACATTTTTAACAAATGAATGATTTTAATCCAGCCCTGAAAAAAAGTTTTCTAATAGTAGTCACCAAGGGCTGGAAATGTATTTATTATTAATGGAGTTCAGTGTGAACTGTGCAGCATATAACTGACTGCGGACATGGCAAAAAATTCTGTCTGCATGCCTGTTAATCACAACTTACATTGTTACATACATGTATAAGAAATTTTGCAACTTTGTGAAAACAGATCTAAACCTCACGAACGTGTTGCCCAAGAAATATTCTAAAGATTCCAAAGCTGTCAGAGAACTTGGGACCCAAGGGCCAGCCAAAAACAAATTCCCAAATCAGTTTATTAGGCACTCTGTGCTCCTGACCTCCTGAAATGTAATAGCTTTGTGTTGCCGCAACAAAGTGTCACAGTAAAATTTGTTGGTGACCCACTAAAATCAGCCATCGGTTTGTATTGGATGTTTATTTTGTTATTTTTGTTTGTTTCAGTTTTATGCCAAATCAGGTTGGAATCTCAACAATCTTGCTAATCTGGAAAGATCAGTTTTGTCGCACATCAGTGCTGACATATCAGGAATGAAGGTTTGCCTTTAAGAGCTCTGATGTTCATGTTTCATCGTGTTGAGTAGTTTGCACTTCTCCTATTCATACACTCAGTTGTGGCTTGTATGTTCAGTGATCATGAACCATGTTTTTCATTCAGGTGCCTTGGATATATGTTGGCATGTGTTTCAGCAGTTTTTGTTGGCACAATGAAGATCACTGGAGTTATTCAATTAATTACATGCACTGGTTAGTAGATTTGATTGATTTTCCACTAAATCTACCACACATTTAAATAAATAAATAAATAAAGCATTAATTCATAAAATAATCGCACTAAAAAGCGAATTGCGATATTACTACAAAGAATATTAAATAAATTAATTTAAAAAGTTTAAGGTCAGTGTGTACAGTTCAACTGCTTTAAAAGTCTGTGTCATCATGTTCGTATCTTCCCATCCTGACATGTTGTCCTTATTCCTTTCAAGTGTTACAACTATAATATTTTAACTGCTTTGTTTTTCAGGGGTGAACCTAAGACGTGGTATGGAGTACCAGGAGAATGCGCTGTAGATTTTGAGCGTTCCATGAAGGAGGCAGCTCCAGAACTGTTTGAGGCGCAGCCTGATCTTCTTCATCAACTCGTCACCATTATTAATCCTAATGCACTTACAGCCAAAGGCGTTCCTGTGGTGAGAACCAATCAGTACGCTGGGGAGTTTGTTGTTACATTTCCAAGGGCTTATCATGCAGGGTTTAACCATGGTCTCAATTTGGCTGAAGCTGTCAATTTTGCCACTGCAGACTGGGTAGGTTGTTATACATGTACAATATCTGACAAGTGTGCTTTTTCTTAAAGTGTATATGACAGGTATTTTTTTCTTTGCTTGATGGAATCTACATGGCGTTCAGATCAGAAAGGCGAAAAAAGTTTTTCGATATCGATTTTTCTTGTCCGTGATTTAGCCGTCTAAAAACGTGAAATTTCACTTCCGGTGGGTTACAAAACCGCGCAAGAAGAAAGACTGGAAATAGTCCGCTGTGACGTCAATACAAGAATGCCAGTGTCGCGGTTTCTCAGTTCCGCCGTTTTTTGGTGCGTGTTACTACAAACATAGACAACACAACTCAATAGAACCATGTTTCTTCCTCAGGGCGCACCAAAAAATGTAAGGAACCGAGAAAACACGACACCGGCATTCTTGTATTGACGTCACAGCGGACTATTTCCAGTCTTTCTTCTTGCGCGGTTTTGTAACCAACCGGAAGTGAAATTCACATTTTTAGACGGCTAAAACACGGAAAAGAAAATCGATATCGGAAAAACTCTTTTCGATTTTCTTATCAGAACGCCATGTAGATTCCATCAAGCAAATAAAAAAATATCTGTCATATACACTTTAAGGATAAAAAAAATTACCAACGTAGGAACAACAAACAACAAATCATAGGAACTTTCCCATCCATTTCTCCATATTTGCCAGGACTTCACCTTCTGTCTGTAATAACTGGATTTTGGTAATAGAAAGGTATTCACAAGACAGGAATTGACTGACTCAGCATGTCATGTGTCACAGGAGAACAAACAATCATTTTACGTTTCAAACCATGACAATACAGAAATTTTTGGCTGATGAAAATATTCTCCATCCTTCTTTCAAGAGGCAAATTTCAAATCCAGCCTGTTGAAGCACAAGCCACACAAGAGACTTCACCATTAATAATTGCTTTTACTAACTATCAAGCTTCCTTTCAGCTCCCTATTGGTCGCCAGTGTATTCAACACTACCGTGAGATGGCTAGAAACCCAGTGTTTTCTCACGAGGAGTTGGTGTGTAAGATGGCTACAGACCCTGATGGTTTAGATCTGGACCTGGCCAAAGCAGTCTATGATGAAATGTTAGCTGTTGTAGAAAAGGAAGCTAATCGCAGACATCGTTTGGCTAAAATGGTAGGCTGTGAAGTTTGGGTGTCTTCAATGTAACACTGGCTGTTTTAGTGACTATGTTATAACCAAGATTTAAAATCCCAAATATTTTTTGACAGGGCATCACAGAGTTTGAACGAGGTGAAGCATTTGAGTTGTTACCTGACGATGAGCGACAGTGCAGTGTGTGTAAAACAACATGCTTTCTGTCTGCTATTCAGTGTTCATGCAATCCAGGTATGAATTTCCACCTCTCTGCCCACCAACTATGATTTTATCTCATACTCGTTTCTCCCTCTTTCTTGTGATATGGTATATACTATTGCTTACAACTAAATTTAATATTATTCTATTCAGGTAAACTGATATGCTTGGACTGTGCTTTCCGTGAGCTGTGCTCTTGTGATCCTGCTGAAAAAAGTTTGAGGTAAAGTACCAATTCTTTATACCCCTGTCTAAATTGTATGTTTTCTTTTGTTATTTTTTACATGCTAACATTAATTTTAGCTACTTAACCCTTTCACTTCCAGCGTCAGTAATGGATACATGTTGTTTAGTTCTAACTTTTGAGTCTGGACGAATTCCTTTGGTGTGACCATTCAAGTGAAACCTCTTTGGCAGTACTTTTGTATGGAACCATTTGTTGTTCAATATTTTACAAACTAGAATTTAGATTTTTTTTTTTAATTTTGATATTTGGCACTCTTGGGAGTTAAAGGGTTAAAAGACATTTTAAATGTTATTAAAAATCTTTATGAATCATTATCCAAATAATGGGAAAAATAGATTTTCTTACCACTTCTCTGTTACAACTACAGTCAGTCTAAGACAATTACTTTTCTTTTTGGAGGGGGTCAATTCTGTTAATTTGAATCTGCATTTTTGGACCTTTCATTTTGTTTCTGCAATTTTCTTTGACTTGAAAACTAAAATAAGACCAGTTAGAACTTGATGTGCTACTGCTCTCCTTATCCCATTAGGCATCGATACACTCTTCAAGAGCTGCCTTCCATGTTGCTGCGCCTCAAGAAAAGAGCTGATTCCTTTGATAACTGGGCCACTGAAGTCAAGAGAGCTCTAGACCCTTCAGATCCCAAAGTTGGTGAGTCGATGATGATTTCAATTTATTGCCGACTTTCTTTTTCTTTGTTGTGGTCAATGGCAAATCTACAGGAGTCCCCCTCCCCCATTGCAACTTGGGACTGAAGTAGATAAAGATTAACATGTTGGTTGTTGTTAATGACAGATGTATCAGAGCTGAAGGATCTGGTGAACACTGCAGAACAAAGCCAATTTCCTGATTGTGATCTGTTCCAGCAGCTCAAAGCTGCAGTGGCAGAAGCTGAACGCTGTGCGAGTGTTGCTCTACAGCTGGTCAACAGAAAACATAGGACCAGGTACAATACCCCCTGCAACTTAATCTTCAAACATGTATTTCCTTAGTTACATTTAAATTTTTACATGGGAAAATGAGAAAAGAAATACTAGAAGGTACACCTCAACATCATTTATTTGAGTAGTTACACTGTAGGATTTCATCCAGAAACTCTCGTACGTGACAATAAATAGTACCACAGGAAAGTACTACTGAGTAGATTCATTTGAATGGTATTACTACCAGTGTCTCTAGGATTAGAAAATAAACTTCAGTGAATATTTAGCAGTTTTAAAGAGAATTTAGGTTGATCTGTGAAAGAAATTGTTTGCTGTTTTTTTAGGCCTCACAGTGGTTCAGACACAGTTCCAAGCACTCGTCTGAGCCTTGATGAACTGCAGGGATTTATGCAACAACTACAAAACTTGCCTTGTGTTGTCAGAGAGGCAGAATTAGTGCAAGTAAGTGTTGAAAAAAAAAATCAACTCTCCAAAGTGGACACCTCCCTTTGGCAGACATCAGTTGTTTGCTGGTTCAGCTAAATTTCACTTGTTTGTCTGTAACTGAACTGTCTATTCTCTATTTTCGAATTGCCCATAATACACTTTGTTTGCCCCCCACATTTTGCATAAACTATTGTTTTGAAATGCTCTTGGGAATATGCAGTCCTCCCAAGAGTATTTACAAATAATAGTTTATGTAAAATTTGGGGGCAAACAAAGTGTATTATGGGCAATTCGAAAATACAGGGTTCGTACGGTCATGGAAAAACCTGGAAAGTCATGGAATTGTATAATTTAATTTCCAGGCCTGGAAAGTCATGGAATTGTATAATTTAATTTCCAGGCCTGGAAAGTCATGGAATTGTATAATTTAATTTCCAGGCCTGGAAAGTCATGGAATTTAAGTGTGGGTCATGGAAAGTCATGGAAAATTATGTTCATGGTACAAAATCACTAAGGCAGCATACGTTGTGGGAATAATAAGACAAGATGAAAAATTTAAAAAAATGGCCGTTTTGATAAAATTTTGAAAACAACTGTTGAACTCTTGGTCATGAAATTTGAAAAGGTCATGAAAAGTCATGGAATTTTAAAATCTGAAAAGAGTACGAACCCTGAAATAGAGAATAGGGCGGACACCTCTCTAAGGCAGGCATCAGTTGTTGGCTGGTTCAGCTGAATTTCACTTGTTTGTCTGTAACTGAACTGTCTATTCTCTATTTTCGAATTGCCCATAATACACTTTGTTTGCCCCCCACATTTTGCATAAACTATTGTTTTGAAATGGTCTTGGGAATATGCAGTCCTCCCAAGAGCATTTACAAACAATAGTTTATGCAAAATTTGGGGGGCAAACAAAGTGTATTAAGGGCAATTCGAAAATAGAGAATAGGGCAGACACCTCTTAGGCGGACACCTAAGGCGGACATCAGTTGTTGGCTGGTTCAGCTGAATTTCACTTGTTTGTCTGTAACTGAACTGTCTATACGGCGGACACCTCTCTAAGGCAAACTGCTAGAGCTGTTCCCAGGGGTGTCTGGCCATAGCATTTGTATACGGCTTGGACCATGAGTGAGTGTTAACATAGCAAATGTGTACACCCATCAAAGGGTGTCTGTTAACAAAGGTTCAACTGTTCACATACCACAGACATCCTGCAAACTGACAATGCTGCTTGGCTGGGATGGAAATAGCCAAGTTATTCATCACATCAAACAAAGGGCACAAAAGCCATACAAATTGACTGTTACTTTCTCCCACAGGAATTGATGACACGTGTGGAGAGTTTTCAGTGTGAAGCCCAGAAAGTGATACAGAGTGGTACAACTGATGTGACCAGACTGCAGCAACTCCTGGACAATGGACATACACTGGATGTTGACTTACCTGAAATACCCAAACTCAAACAGGTATAAACAACTGAGTAAATATAAAAGTGTTCTCTGGTTAAAACATTTTAAACCTGAGCTTTCGGCTGCCTGTACTGCCTGTACTGCAGGGTAACAAAAAATAATTTTTTTACCCTTCGAAAACTACTAAGAAGTTCTACGATTTTCTTAGGTATAAACAAGTTTTTTTACACAGTTCTTCGGTGAGTCCCAAGAGCTTGATTCGTTGAGAAACCCGGATTAACACTTATCTCGGATTAACAATTACTGACTTTCAAACAACAGTTTACTGCAATTTGAAGTCTAATTTTTATGGTTTAGAAGCCTCTTTTGGAAGAATTTGTCAATCGATGAAGGGGCTGCAGTGAATGTTGATTTGTATTTCTCTGATTGTGTTGCAGGAGTTACGGCTGGCCAAATGGTTAGAGCAAGTAAATGCCACTCTTGCCAACACAGAAGAAGTCTCATTTGATACCCTACAAGAACTGCTTGAGACTGGAAACTCACTTCCACAGAAAACAGGTATTTAGCTTTATCCAACATAAAACAAGTGTTTAACAATAATTATTTCATAAGGATAATTTACTTATCAATCTTCGAACTGAATGTTCCATAACCACAGGAACGTACTGTTCAATAGCCTTCATTTGAATGGTTACACTGTAAGATTTCATCCGCAGACACAAAAGTTAGCACCACCTTGTACAGCATAATAAACAGTACCACAGAAAAACACTGCACAGTAGCTTTCATTTGAATGGTCACACTTTAGGATTTCATCCACGGAATCAAAAGTTCAAACCACCTTGTACAGCATAATGAACAGTACCACAGGAAAGTACTGCTCAGTAGCTTTCATTTGAATGGTCACACTTCAGGATTTCATCCACGGAATCAAAAGTTAGAACCACCTTTTACAACTCAGTCGCTTTTATTTAAATGGTCAGACTTTGGAATTACATCTACGTACTCAAAAATATATAACTAATTCTCATTGGTGATTCTTTTTTCACCAGCTATCGAAAAAGCGGTCAGTGAAGTCCGTGGTCTGGTGGCTCTGGGCGAGCGCTGGGAAGAAAAGGCGAAACTGTGTCTTCAAGCGAGGTAAGAGCCGAAGACAATGACCATTATCCTGTTCACACTAATAAGCTTGTTTAGTTAAACTAACTTTGTTTGACCAGAGCTTCAATGCATTTGTGTTTACTTGCAGTGACTTTTTAAGTGTTTGATTGCTGATCTGATCGATAGCTGTTGTTGTTCTTTCCAACAGACCGCGTCATGTGATGGCTACAGTAGAGGCGATTATACAAGAGGCATCTCGCGTGCCGTTGTACCTTCCAAATGTGAGCGCCCTCAAAGAGGCGTTGCGCAAGGCACGTGAATGGTCCGACAAAGTCGACCAGGTTCAGGTAAGATAAGGGCGATAAATCCAGTCTAAATGAAAGACAAGTCTGGCGAAAATCTTGCCGTTTTGCAAGCAAATTTTGGCACTAACAAAATTGTGAATTTGTTGAAACATTTTTAAGTTCCTTTGATCATCTTTGGGATTTTTGGATATCATCAGGGCCGGGTTGTTCAAAGCACGATTAGGCTAACCCGGGATTAGCGTCAATTTTGAATCCAGTTAAACAACTCAACAATTCAAAATTTTCCAAACTTTTCTGCCCTTCAATTTCAACTTTAACTTGTCTTCACCACTAGATACTAATGAACTTTTGAAAACATTTTTAAACAGAGAAATGAAATCCTCGGTTAACTTTTAATCCAGGATTAACGTTAATCGGCTTTCGAACAACCGGGCCCAGGTTAACAACTCCACTCATAATTGTAACATCTTTGGAAGCATCCCATTGGCGGAGATAATAGAAAGACCTTAGAAGTCTGCGAGCTTTGAAATTGTGTCATTCACAGGAAATAAGCGCTGAAAAATGAACAAAACTCTAAAGGAATTAGATGAGCATGTGGAAATAGCTATGTAACTTAAGTTAACAGGCTTGTTGCTATAGTAACCAGCTTGTATCTATAGTAACCAGCTTGTATCTATAGTAACCAGCTTGTAGCTATAGTAACCTACTTTGTGATGTGACCGCAGAATGATGATTACTATCCGTACCTTGATGTGCTTGAGTCCCTGGTGATGCGAGGCAGGCCCATTCCTGTGCGCCTGGAACAGCTCCCTCAGATGGAGTCCCAAGTGGCTGCAGCACGCGCCTGGAGGGACCGTGCAGCCAGAACGTTCCTCAAAAAAAACTCTACAGCTACCTTGTTAGAGGTAACACCATCACCTTAGTGTACTCTACATAACATCTCATAGTGGCCATTGAAATATGCATTGAAAAAAGTAGCCAATATTGTATTTTAGTAATTTTAGGGCAGCATATCTTCCCTTTCACTCCCAGAGTCAATCATGGAGGCATGTAGTGCTCACTTTGGAGTCTGTGGACAAAAATCCTAACGTGCAACCGTTTAAATAAAACCTCTTCAGCAGTACTTTTACATGGTGTCATTTGTTTTTCAATATTTTATAAAATGATATCATGATTTTGGGTTTTGCTTGAATTTTGATTTTTGGCACTCTTGGGAGTCAAAGGTTAAGGATCAAGTGAGTTAATTCTTTCCCTGCGGTTTATTTTTCAGATCTTGTCTCCCCGTACAGATGTTGGATTATACAAAGCGTGCCCGAAACCGCGCAAAAAACGCGATAAAGAAAAGGAAAAGGAAAAAGAGAAGGAGAAGGAAGTGATAATCGATCTCGTCGCTTTAGATGAATACATCGGCAGAGACCCTGCCTTGCAGATAGCTGAGTTTAGAGAGACTGAGAGAAAAGAATTGGCGGCAATGCGACAAGTACGTGAAACGAATGTTCAGCGACAAAAGGAGGAAGACAGTAAACGGAAACTCGGAGAAAGCTTAGACGGACAGTACTGTATATGCCGGCGGGGACCGGACGGGTTCATGCTGCAGTGTGAGCTCTGTAAGGAGTGGTTCCACGGCTCTTGCGTGCCCCTACCGCGCACCCAGGGTGGTAAATCTATGGGAAAGGGATCAGCTGCACTGGAAGCAGCTAAGGAGCTCAAGTATTTGTGCCCGCTTTGCTCGAGATCCAGAAGACCGCGTTTGGAGACCATCCTCTCTCTACTGGTATCGCTACAAAAGCTGCCCGTGCGCCTCCCCGAGGGGGAAGCACTGCAGTTCCTCACTGAAAGAGCAATGAACTGGCAAGATCGCTCCAGGCAGTTTCTAGCCGACGAGGATGTTGCATCTCTGCTGACTTTTCTTAGTAAAACTTCCACTAGCTGGCCTCAAGGAGTCAGTGCCGAGAACATGTCTGCTTCGGCTGCCCTGCTTCGGCTCGCTCAAGGAGCTCCTCAGGATGATGACTTGGATAAAGCCGCATCGAGCGATGTTTCTGTCACTGACGAGGGAAGTTCGAGTTCAGCGGAAGCAAGACCGACTTTGTCCGAAGAGAAACGAGCGCAAGCCGAAGCACTGATGATGGAGGGAGATTTGCTGGAAGTGTCACTGGACGAAACTGAACAACTATGGAAGGTGCTGCTGAGTCAGAAAACCCGAGAAGAACAGGAAACACAGGTGAGTAACTAAAGTACGGCTTGCTTAAGGAAATGGTGAATAAATAGACGAATAGTTGAGCCAGAAGCGAAACGCACATGAAAGCCGCAACAAACGATTTCGACAACTCTTCAACAGTGTTGACAGTTTTTCGAGTTTTAGGTAGAGTTTTTACACAGCTCGCAATATTCTGTACAACTTTCTTATAACTAATCAACGAAACTGTGAAATAATCTGTACAAAATGTTTGATTTAGCAGCAGCCCTTTAAGCTGACGGTTCGAGGTTTTCCATGGTTTGTGTAGAACGCAGTACCTTTGTTTTTGCCTCAGTAGTCTTTTTATTTGGGGAAGCGAGTATTGTTAACGGTAACTCGTCCGGAGATTTCTGCCGGATGCTTATTAATGAGTTTAAAAAGCGCGAGCTTGTATTTAAAAGGATATGTTTCTTACATTTCTCTTGTTGGTATTCCTTTGTAGCTTTTTGAGGCAAAAACAGACAAAGAAAAGGTTAAAAGAAAGCGCAAAAAGAAAGACGAAGAAGACAAAGACAAAGAAAAGCCAGCGAGTAAACCGTCGAACATGAGTTCCATTTCTACCACGACGACTGAAACTGAAGTTACACCAAAGAAACGACGCCGAAAGGACAAGGAAAAAGAAAAGGTGGCGAAGGTGAAACACGAGGAGATCGTTGATGTTGAAGAAGATGACGATGACGATGATGATGAGATTTGTGCGGCAGGCAAGTGTACCAGACCCCAAGGAGACGAGGTGGGCTGGGTACAGTGTGACATCTGCGAGAAATGGTACCACTTAGCTTGTGTGGGGCTGAGCCCTGAGAAGGCGGAAGCTATGGACTCTTATAACTGTCGACTGTGTATCGGTGGAGGTTCAACTACTAACTCGGCAGGAGGGACCCCATCAGCTGCCTCACCCGAGTCGGAGAATATTGACGTGGATGGTACCACTTCTGCCAATACCCCTACCTCACCCACCCCTCCCCTCTGTATAGATGACGTGGAAGGCTCGGAGATCGCACAACAACAAATCGAGTCCGTAGATACAAAGGAAGTGCGTCCGGTGCCCACAATCGATTTGTGTTCTGACACTGAAGATATGGAGGCCGACGTGGATGTTGAAACTGGGAACACGGAGAGAGGCGCTAGTGATAAAATCCCTGAGTCATGATGACTACGAACAGTTTAAATTCGATCTTTGATAGAAGTGACGTCTGATCGATTCAGCTTTGTACTATAATATTACCTAAATAATCAATACAAGAATATTTTTGCAGGAATACAGCATACGATGCCTCAGCTGTATGCAGGAGTACGTCTTTATGCTAAAACATGTTTTGTAAAAATGTTTATTGCTGTCGACGACGTGTTATCCGCTAGTTTTGGAGCGACCTGGATAAAAAATGTACTTAAATTTTTTGCAAGAAATCTTCGTCATTTACCAAAATACATGTACATCTAAAGTAGCATACCAGAGAAAATATTGTGGCATTTCATAGCTTTTTTGTAAATTTTTGAAGATAGCCCGCGTGTCAGGTGCTGGATGGTGAAGAGAAAGTGGGGATTTGGACGCGCGCGCAGGAGAGTTTAAAATACCCCTTGTCTGTTCTTACTATCGCTTGCCACCCAGGCTACCTCATTGAAAGCCTCGAAGAGATTCCGATGATTTTAAACCAATCAGGAAACTGTAGCAGCACTCGTGAGCACTCCGATTTATGGCAGATGGTCGACTTTTTTTTTGACAACCCGCTGTCCAACGAACGCAGGGGGCTCAACTAAGTGTCGCCTGTCCGAAAAACTAACTGGCGGCTGCTTTCCAAGTCAGTAGGAAAAAAAGATTTAGGTGATTAAGGGATTTTGTAAGACCGTGTTGTTAAGTCCTGAATATTTTGTTATGCGAACTGATTGAAGTCTGCATTTGATAAAAACGTTTGTTGCTTTTTTCGTCGATGTGAAAATCATTTTACAAGTAATATGTCAATAATTGAACCTTCCATTCTAAAACTATTACCTTACCGTCACACGCTGAAGGGGAATGAGATTAAGAGTTCATTGATTTTGTAATTTAGATTTCCAGTATATTTGATTGGCAATTACCACATCGTAATCTTGAAATCGTTAGCTATTGTTGACTTGGAAGTTTGCTAAGTACAAGTATTAAGTTGCAGAGTTACAACAGAATTAGCTTATTTATATAGCCTTGTATATAGATCTCTTTAATGGTTTGTAAATTTCTCCAGCCGTTTCCTTGTCGCAGTGTTATTGTTCATCATCTGTCATTGTAATCGTCATGTAAGGAAGCACGGAATTACACTGTCTCCAAAATATTGTTTAGCCGATTGTTTGCCGCCTTCAACCCTACTGAAAACCGTTCATGAGTATTTAACTCTTGTGAATAAATTCGCGAATAAAAAGGATAGTTTGAAAAAGTGTTGCCGCCATTCACTGTGGTCTGTGTTTTACTGGGTTGTAAACAGGCTCAGCCGAAGGGCGCGAGAACTGACAGTAGTTGGTGGGGTGGGGTGGTGGGGTCATTTTATTTTTGAGTGCAAGCCGAGTCTCGATTTGTTTAGTTAAATGGTTTAACAAACGAACTGCGGGCATCAAGAAACAACGATAGAAATATGAATCCAGGTGGTCTATAATGGAAAACATAGGTTTCAAGAAACAGTCTAACCTCCACTAACGGACACCTCCCGTAAGCGGAGAGCAAATCGCGGTCCCGGCGATTTATCCTCTCCAACACTACATTTTTAACCTCTCGTAAGCGGACACGGACACCTATTCGGGGTCCACGGGGTCTAAAATAACCTCCCGTAAACGATATTAAGTGAATTCGGAGTGTAAGTCTGAACAGAACAGCTACATATAGGTAACTAGTCATTTCGATTGCAATAAGCTTTTTTTCATCACAGTACATCAAAGTTTTCCTTTTTAATTTTTTCAGCACATGAAAATGCATCTTCTTGAAATTTAAACTCTCAAGGCAATTCCAACCTATATCCTGACAATATCCTGCTGCTCTGTTTATCCGCTTTCCTGTAACAACGCACCTAAGGACACTGCGTTTTCGAAAATAACTGCATGCAATCTACATAAAATGTTCATCTCCAAAACATGGGGAATTGAGTATGTTACTGTTTTTAAATGGCTTTCATTAGTTCGTGTGACTGCAATGCGAGACTTCCACAGATTGTACACTTGTTTAGCGGCAAGTCTTTCAATCTTAGACATTCACTGGTGCATTATACGCCCTCTATAGTGCACTATTTTTTCTTCAACCTCCCGTAAGCGGACACCCTCGGGACCAGGGGTCAGTGTCCGCTTACGGGAGGTTCAATTTTATTTACTCACTGTAATGGCCTGGTGCATTTAGAATTGATGTGAAATTCTACCTACAACGAAAAGTGAAAACTTTACGTTTCTGTTTTTCATGTGTTTGGGGTACATGTGAGAAAATTTGTTACCCTTAGCCCATATTGCGAACATTTAACCTTGAAAATAATAGCACGAATTTACAAATATTTTGGATCACTATTCTCGTTGGTGTAGACTCTTTTTTCAATGTTAATTTGTAATGTGCGCATGCGTATAAGTTCGCTCCCACAAGCGTGGTAAATTAAGGAGATTATAGGAAGTTGTTTCATCCACTCGATTCTCCGAATGGTACGGGCGATGCCCAGCATTCGTGCCGGGCTGCGAGGAGCTAAAGCCTCGGGTTCCTCGTGATCAGGTAGAGGGACTCGCCTACAATTTTTAACCCGGGGGCTAGCCATCGCTTGTGGTGCCCTCGAACGATTGAAAATAGGTCTGCAATGCGTAAAAAATCCTTCAAAACACTTATTTTCCGCCACTCTTCCCAACACCACGCGTGCTTCGCTTCCAAAAAAAGACCATAACATTCTTTAATTGTGTCTCACATTGGCGTAGAACATACGATTATTGGATAAGGTTTTTGTGATATCCGGAATTTAAAGGTCAAGGTAAGTGTTGTCAGACAAAGCCGATACATTAGGTGACGAAAAATAACTGCAATTAAGTTGTTATCATTTTATTATTCAAAGCATTATGTACACCGTATAGTGAGAAGAAATAATGAAAGCTAACTAGCTGGTATCCATGGCGGAAGCTTCAGTACCAGAGCTTGAAGATGGCTCATCAGAGTCGGTTTTATCTTCTGTTGAGAGAATAACATCTCGGTCAGTTTTGACAGACAAACTAAAAAATGAGGTACTGTTTCTAATTGGAGCGACAGGACTACGCAAGACTCTGACCCTGTTTTGAGAACATGCAGGTCGGCCAGTATTCACAAACCGTCGTAGTCAACATTCTTCAACTCTAAGATTAGAAGGAAGGTATCCACAAGAGTCTTAAACTATCGCTTTCGTTTCTTCTGAACTTTCACTCGCACTCACAGGTTTAAAATTTTCCCACGCTTTCGTTACAATCGATGAGAATTGAAACTATCGCTCTCGCGTTTGGTCAATAATTCTCATGCGCTCTCAACAAAATCCACTCAGGCTTTTCTGGCGAAAATCATTCACGAAAACCAAGCACAGTTTCACTTTGTCCGGCAAACATTTTTGCAATCGTTTGAAATTTTCCTGGCTTTAGCACTCAACAGTAAGCGGCGTGTAGAAGATGTTACACAATATGCAAACAAGATCGTGTTCTACTCACGAACCGGCGTTTACGATTGGTTGAGTTGTGTATGTTATTTCGGAGGAAAACCGTTTTCGGTTGGTTTTGTTTTTGATCAACTTTTTCAACCGGAGTTTGTTAAAACGGTTGAACATGTCCCATAACCAATTTAACGATCGAGTTTGAAAAAAAAGAAGGAAGAAAGAATGAAAAACAGAAAACTAAGGATCAGTTACGCGAGGGGTTTGAAGTGCACCAGTGCACCAGTGCATCTTCGCAATCAAAGACCAAAAAAAAAAAAAAGATGCACGTGCATTACGGACCTTCGCACGTGGTTGCCTTGACAATCTTGCCTTCAATTAGCCAAGAAACAGAAAACCAACAAAAACACGTCAAAGACATGCAACTTGCTTCGGATCACGTTGAGAGGCAGGTGGCTGTAACGGGTGCTGAATGTAAAAAATAACTTATTTCTACTACCCCTGAAAAAGAACCGTTTCAAGCTGGGCCAAGTATTAAATATGTTTTCAAAAGTCTTCGTTTTTATTTGGTCGGTAAAATAGCAAAACTATTTACCACCCCACTATCTTGCTCATAATGTATTCATTCGTTCACATTTGTGCGTTTTCGTACTTGAAAGCTAGAGCATATTTTGATGCTTTTTCGCCATGTGTGTTTCGATAACAGAGCTTTTATCTTCTGAACCCACTTTGAGAAGAGTTTCCATTTTCCAAGACTCAGTGAGGGCTCAGTTTTCGTCGTGTTGGTGTAAAGGAAGGGAGAAAAGGCATGAATGCGTAATGTGTTCTAGCTTTTAAGTCAGTGGATGAAATTCTACGGTGTGAAAGCTGCTAAACTGCACAAAATGGTTCAACCGTTTGACTCAGTGGATGAAATCATATAACATCAAATTGTACTTACCTTCTAGCATTCGTTGTAATTCGTGAATTGTGTTGATAAGTAGATGAAACTGTTTCTGTCGCAATTCCAGCTAGAATGAAAAGAAACACATGAACACAATAATCCATTATTTCTTTTACCCTCCCAAAACGTTCAATGTTTTAACATTGCTGTACAATACTCTTCAACATAAAGTAGCCACATTTACTGGAAATAAAGCATGTTCCACGTTAAAAATCTGTTCGTTATAACTATCCAGACATTCATTATATTCGAATCAAGTAGTGTATATATTTACTGACTGCATACATTTTCACTTACCTTGGATAAAAGACTTTCCTTTGTTTCAGTCAGGGAATTAAGTTCCTTGTCAAGTCCTTCAATTTGTCTGTGGAACAAAAACAGTTTTGTTAGAAAACTAAAAGAAACACTTTATAAAGCTACAAGGAAAACCCATCACCTTTGATAAACATATTCTGAATATTCATTTTCCTTGGCGCTGCCCTCGTGGTTGCTAACCTCCCTATTGTGTATTAAGGTTCACTTACGTGAGAGTTTCCTGTCTTTCTGGATGCTTGCTAATTACTTTGGCAAGAGCATCATATTCTGAAGAATATAAGAATAATTTTTTAATATGCAGGCAAAACAGAATGGATTTTATTTCAACCTTGGTGAAGCTAAATCATTTAAAAATGACAAAAAGCTGTTACTCGGTTCTTTTGGAGGAAATTATATGTCACAGTGCAAAGTAATATGTGGTGTACACTAAAGCCAGTAATAAAAGATAATTCCCCTCTGCCCAAAAATGTTACCTTGTTCATTACAATGTATTTCTTATTCTGTTTGTAAAGAAAAATGAGTAAAAAGAACATCTTTGAAAAGGAAAATATGAGAGGTTTTCCTAAAAAGTACCTTGTCTATTTCTTCGTATCCTCTTTGCTTGTTGCAGTTCAGTCTTACAAGTAGCAATTTCTTGATAGGCATGAGAAATACTCTGTTCTGAAATAAAACCAGTCATCTATATGTAATTCTTTCACTCCCAGAGTCAATTATGGAGACATGTAGTGTAGTTCTAACTTTTGAGTCTGTGGACGAAATCCTATGGTGTGACCATTCAAATGAAACCTCTTCGGCAGTACTTTTACATGGTACCATTTGTTTTTCAATATTTTACAAAATGAAATTTGGAATTTTTCTTCAATTTTGATTGGGTTACATATTAAATCGATGATGCGTGTTGTATACAATTTTCACCTGATTCAAGTACCGCGCACTTAAAAAAACGCACACTACAAAGTTGTGCCGTGTAAATCGGCCTATAGAGTGATTTCCTCTAACTTGAACTTACCTATTTCTCTGTAAGTCTTCTCATAGTTTTCAGTTTCAAGCTCGTTCATCTCAAATACACTTTGAGTTTTTCCGATCGCAAATTCACATTGAGCCAGCTGTATAAGCATTTTCTGGTATGTAGCATCACTGAAAAAGAACAAACATACGGTCAAGGCTCCTGTAAGTGAATACAAAGCCAAGGTGGTCAGTTGCAAGGTGTCAGACCACAGGGGGTCTTAACTTTGAATCATATCCCGCGGGGGGGTACTCTGCAAATTTTTTGGTGGGGGTGTTCTGCTGGGACCCTGAGACCCTTAACCTATACTAGACCATTTTAGCTGCATTTTGCAACCCTATTCTAGACTAAACACCGAAAAACCCTACCCTATCCTAGACCTATTCCAGATTCCCTATCACAGTTATTAGTTACCAGGGGTCAGTAAAAATGCCATACTGCTCGCCGGACCGATTTTTAAATGCCATTTGCTAGTAAACCTTGTCTGGACAAAATTCTTCACGCAACTGATCAGTTTCGCGTAAAATGATACCCTATTCTAGACCAAAAATCTCTGAATACTATACCCTATCCCAGACTAAACTGCCTGAAAAACATACCCTTCACAGCGGCACATACCTATATAGCTCATATATGGGAGTACACCCCCACCCCCCCCCCCCCCCACCCCCCGGGAATCATATAAACCTGTAGTAATATTAGTTGTGTACAAAGCACCTATCATTGCAAAATTAAAGTATGATATAGAAGTTTTGATGCAAGGGACAAAATTTTCATTCATATCACATAGAACATTTGGTTTTCTTACTCATTCAAACTCAATCAAACTCTTTCATTCGATTGAGTGAATGGAGTGCGGCCATCGAACGAAATCGAACTCACAAAAAATAATTTGAATCGAACAAAATCGAATGTTCGATTTTCAAACTCAATGGAACAAAAGAGTTCGATTAAGTTCGGTCATCGAACAAAGTAGAACTCACAAAAGAAAAACACAAATCAAACAAAATCGAACGTTCGATTTTCGAACTCTTGATGACAAGGACGTAAATTGATCCAGTACTGCTAAATCCTCTAGAGGAATACAAAAAAAATTGTAATGATTGTATTTCTACTTTCCCACCCAATCATTAAAATTTAATTCCAGCCCTGGTGCACTTAGCATTTGTTTCTGGTTCGAAAGATGTTGCTGTGCAACTCTGAGAAGAACACAAGGAACCATAAAGTTACGTTTAAAATAAGTCAAGGCAGGCATCTTATCTGTCATGTGCAATAATACATCGTAATGATATGCTGATTCTGTGAAAATAGATTAAAGTTTTACGCGTCCACCGGATCAACCTTAGACTCTTTATTTTGTATTTTAGCTCAAAGTGCAATTTCTGAACTTGATCAAACTAAATCTAACCACGACCGTTCGATTTTGTTTGATTTAATTCGATTTGGTTCGGGCATCGAACTCACGAAAAAGTTCTGTGTTCAATTTCGTTCGATGGCCGAACTGCATCAAACTCTTTCATTCGATTGAGTTCGATGGAAAGTTTGTTCGATTTCGTTCGATGTGATACACCGGGACTGTAAAGCCTGGTTCACACTACTGACATAAAAAATGGACAAAACAACATAAAGAAAAGATCGTATTTTTCCTTATGTTTATGTTATTATGTTCCTGTTATGTCGCTATGTTGTGTTGTTCACACTGGTGACATAAAACATCGATATACGTGTAAGTTGTGTTTTGCATTTGTGTGACCTCGTCATTATGTCACTAGTGTAAACCAGGCTTAACTCATATTTCAATTTGTGTATATTAAAGGTATACTCAGCCCCTGGTGGGTACTCTCATTAACAAGTCGGGCTAAACTATAGAATACAGGGCCACTTTTCCAGAATTAATTCAAGTGGCTTGGCAGCTTGCCAGTCAAATACAACATGTATTACTCCAGTGGCTTGGCAGCTCCCCAGTGGACTAGCTAGCCACCAAGCCACTGAGCCACTCAATCAAAAGGTGATTTAATTGTAGTTGATGTTTGTTTAACTTTTTACTTGTAAATTAACGTTTTTCCTTCACTGATGAGCAGCTGAGCCACTTCAATAATACTGCTTGAAAAAAAAAAAATAATAATAATAATACTGCTTGAAAAGTGGCTCTGTATTCTATAGTTGCTCCACAAGTCGGGCATTTGCAATTTTTTTTTTAAATTGGCTTATTCGGGGTGGGGACAAATATGCTGTTCAAATGCCCTGGGGTGTGACCGAAGATACAGGCAGATGCCCCAATATCCCCGGGCTCATCCACAATATACACCAGCACTGCTCAAGGATGAACGATTTTAATAACTGTTAAAACCAAATGCAGCCAAGTGATAACAACACCTTTTAATATAAGGAGAACACTACACGATTGTGATTGCGATCTATTTATTTGAAAACATAAACTAGTTGACCAATTTATAAATGGAGGTATTTACGACGCTTTCCTACCCAGACGAGTAGCTTTGGCCTTTTTTTGACTTGCTGCAAATGCTGGAGCCAAAGCTTGACCTCGTCTGGAGGAAGGAGACAATTTTTTTCATTCAGGAGAAACAGCGCTTACCTGTCGGTTTCTTCTCCTTCCGTTGAATTACACCATTTTAAAAATGTCTTCAGAAGTGCAGTGATCCTGCGATCGTCTCCTGCACCTTCGCCATCGATCAACAATCTCTTCCGTATGATCTCATCTAAAGTAAGAAACACACAATTAGCCTTTGATCGTTTAATATTGATCGCGAAAGAGAAAAGGTTTGGCTCGCTCACCATCGGTCGCCATTTTGAAACTGAATGAACAATGTATACCGGAGAAGTCTGGGTTCCAATAGTCTGAAGTTGACTTCATATATGTAGTAATGACACGTCTCCTAACTCCATCACCATGGTCTCCATAACATCACTTAGTGCAGTCTTGAAGAGTGTCTTAGAAGTCTTAGAACGGGATGTAGTTCATAAATCTGGCGTACTATCTGCAGAGCGTTGTAAGGACTTGCTGATTCCTGAAAAATCTGTCCCATCTTTGACATCAGAGATGGGGAACTATCCAAAATTCCCCCTATATATTGAAATTTCAAAAAAGTTACTGCAATGGATGGAAAATGGAGTTTTTCCAGTAAAAAATGAAGATTGTGGTTTGTTGTCTGAAGAAGATTTCATTGCTGAAAGAAAAGAAATCACAGACAAAGTTTCACCACTACTTGCAGCACTCAAGACTTCCTGGACAGGGATTTCTGATGACGAAAAAGCTCATAGATAGATAGATAGAAACTTTATTTAAGTTATTAACAACAATTAACAACAATTAACTTCAACAATTAACTTCAGTTGTTATTCTTCTTGGCATCAGGGGACTTCTTGATATGTTAAATATCCGTCACACACAGGGAAGTGTTGATATTTTCCCACCTCCTATGTCAACCCTTATTGCCTCGTTTAACGAGAAACATAAACCAAATTCATATTTGACTGTCGGGGCAAGAGCCCTGTCAAAACACTGCCACAGGGATGTGAGCAGTGAATGGTGGGGTGCCTGTGTTGGAAGTGAACAAGCTAAGAATGAGCATGCCTACACAGTATTAATGCGAATATTAGAGGATGCCTCATGGATTAACATTCACCTGTTACCACATGATCTAAAGGTGATTGAAGTAAGGTGTGCAGAGGGTTATGGTGCTCGCTGGAGCCATGATGGATCAGCTTTCCGTGGTTTTTTAGAGCCACAGATGGAGGATGGCCATGCTGCTGGATGGAAACATTAGACTCTGGACTGATTCAGAGTAAAATGTAGGTACATGTATAGTGGGATCCCTGTTGAAAAACTTGTTCTCCCATATATGTAAAATTGATGGGGATAGTTTGAACAGAATCCCTTAAAGATACCAGAATCATGTGATAAAGGCATGGTCCCCATTTAACACCTAAGAGATACCAAAACAACAACAACAACAAAAAAACAACAACAACAAAAAAACAACAACAACAAAACACTTTATTAAATAACAAATATTGATTTAAATAGTACCTACCCACAAATAGTTGAAAAACTAGTCGAGGCGGGTAGGTATAATTAAGTTAGGCTTATTACGAGGGTTCAGATTACAGCAGTTCAGATTACAATAAATAGTAGATTAAAATAATAAATTAAAAATATAATACCAAAAGAAAGCAAACAAGCATTTTCACAGATTTATTGGGTATGTATAAAGTCGGTTTCATCATCAAAGTTCTACTTGTACTGAGATTTATAACATAACAATTTGTTACGTAGCTCACTACCTTTTCTTTTCCCTAAAAGGTATCATAATAACTACACCTGGAGACATTTTAATACTAAACACCCTAAAAGTTACCAAAACCGCATTTTTAACACCTAAAATGTACGGCAAAATTGTCAAAGGAAGGGAAGCTGATTAAAGACACAAACACAGTTTGATGCCTTGAGTGTGAGACTGACCTGATTCGGGCGAGCTAACTTAAACGCTTGTTCACCTTGTTACACATACACCGACATGCTCTTTCCAGAAAAGGTTTTCATCAAGCGTTACAACCAGGAAGTTAAATATGGAGACGCTTTCGATGGACTTGCTGTAAAGCTTGACGTTAAAAGATGACACATTTTCAAGTTTTACCTTATTATAGGAAATTAACAATGCACTTTATTAACGCGATTTTACAAAATTCACGTTAATTTAATGTATCTTAATTAATGTCGATGTAAATTTAATGCACGCTATTTTACAACATTGTTATTTTAAAGCACCTTTATTTCATTACAAAACCTTATTAGTTCATGACTCCTCTAGTGGCTCTTCAGAGTCACTAGACAGATTTAGCAAAGACAACGTGACGTGAGATGAGGACGGCGCGCGCACAAGGAGTGACAGATTAAGACTGGGTCGACAACGCCGTCGCGTTGCGGGTAAAAGGGATTTAGCAAGCTGAAAACAAGGCGGACAGCGACGTCGATTATGTTTTCGAATTCGATTTGTTTCCCGAACAATCCACTGTCTCCATTACGTGTATTTTTAGTCTGTTAATAGATAAATGGAAAAGGAAAATATAAAAAAAAATATGTTATTAATTTCGCACGAAAGACAACAGTCCTCAGACTTTGAAATGAGCCGTTGTAGAACGTTGTCCGTTTGGTTAGTCAGTCCTTTCCTATTCTAAGTTTGGGCGCTTTGACATCGACAATTGGGAAGATGCTGAATGTCGATCTGCAGTTGCTTTTTGATAATTTGCAAATCCCACAGGATATCTCATTTGTTCACATCGACACCGACTTGAAAACTGGGACATGAATTTTTATTAAACTGATCTTTTTACAGCTCGGGCATTGACACAGAACTGTGGCGAACTGTTCAATTTGCTTGCCACACCCTGCCATGCAATGCCCCTTTCCCCGCCTCCGGGTTTACTGATGAACACTCCTTCCCCGCCACGGTCCGCACCATCACTGATCTAGAGTAGAATGAAAATACCAAATGTCAATAATTTATTACACCTTTTTCAGATAACGAAAACAAAAAATGAGTTTTCCACGATTTTTGATCATAGTAACACTTTATAAAGTAAGCTTCAGATAAACACTTTGGGTAAACACAGGCCCGGTTCAGACGCCGAACTTTTCATGAGCCGAACTTAATTCGAATTTGGACCGACCCAAATTAACAAAAGTACGCCTGTTGATTCAGACGCCGAACTTAATTAGCCGAACTTAATTCAGTTTGAAGAGAAACAAATCGAAAGGTCAGCGATTTTCAGGCAAAGATGCCAGAACACGCACCAGTCGTTATAATAATTTATGCATTAGGTTCGGCTCATGAAAAGTTCGGCGTCTGAATCAAAGCCGTTCCAAAGCCGAAATTCCCGGCTGAGCCAGGCGGAAAGAACGGCTGAGCCGTTCCAAATTCAAATAGCCGTTCTTAACTGATTCAGACGCCGAACTTTTCATGTACTTAATTCAAAGTATTAGGTTCGGCTCATGAAAAGTTCGGCGTCTGAACCGGGCCACATTTGTCGTTTGTCACTGAAAAGTGACGATCCTAATTTTAATTTTGACAATATATTTTTTTTCAACATATTTATACCATGAACGGCTTTATAAGCGCGAGGAATATTGTCGATTTCTTTCAAGTTTGTTTTCGATGTCGTATGAAAAGCACACAAAATGTGACTTTTCACAGTTTGTTTTTCCACCTTGCCTAAAAAGTCGAGGTTTATAAAAACAAAACAAAAAATTCATACCCGAAGGGCGGTAAAACTTTGTTACCGAGTATTTATACTTGCGACCCGATCAAATTAAGCATAAATCAAACGAAAGAATGGGCTACAAATCACAACTACGTACAAGGCTCTATGACCTAAAATGGTGTAAATATCAAGGCTGGTAGGAGGTTTCACTTCTACAGCAGTACACATAAACTATTAACGTACACAAAAAATGGGAAAAAGTGAGCGATAAAATATAGCTCATCACTTCGCGCACTAAAAGTTCTAAAATATGCTTACTTTTTTTCCTGTCGCTTTTTAAAAGCAAGATAAATGTAACAGTGAACTTATTAAATCTACATATAAAAAAACGTTTTAAGCTTTGGCTTAAGCTTATGTTAGTAGTTTAATTATAGCGTGTTGTTGTTGAATTTGTTGTTTTGTTGTAATTGGGCTAAAATGAACAACCCCGTAATTTAATCCACCGCGATTTTCTATCATATTTTATAAAACCGTAACCGCTAAAAATGCAGAATAAATTCATGCCTTTATTATCTCTCCAGAATAAAAAACTTATCAAGCAAAACAGCACCATTCTTCCACAAAAAGTCGAAAAAAAAAAATACTTGACATGAATACTCAAGGAAACAAACACAAAACCGAATCAGTATCAACAAGTTTTTGTCGGCTTTTAAAAGTTATAGGCTTGGAGGACAAATGAAATATTTAACTAAAATGATAATTTTAGGTAGCCAAATAAATTTTCCTACCTTTTCCTACCTTTTCAACTCGTAAAAAGCCTTTTCTTGGCAGTAAATCACCCGCGTCGTGATGGCGACGTGAAAACAACCCAAATGCCGTCGTGAACGCGACGCGACCTTGACCCGAGAACGTGAACGTAAGGACCGGAAGTCGGGTCCAGACTATTCCGCGCGGTGTCGCGTCCTCATTTCACGTCGCGTTGTCTTTGCTAAATCTGTCTACTATCTGACAGGACGTCTTCATTCCCGTCTTCGAAGCAAGAGTGTTTTCTCGGTAGTACGCTCGCCGTAAATAAATGCGTACTGCGTGGCTGCATGGCTCAAAAAGCGTCTGTGTTTATTTGCATAGAAAGCACAATTATGGTGAACGAATCTTCTACTTTAAAATTCGTCACAAGTTTAAGAGGTTACCATGTGTATCGTTAAGAATTGTTTGTGCAGCAACTGCAAACCGGTCGTGTTTGGTTTCCGTCATCAAACGAGTGAGCAGCTCTTGGTGATCTCACGGAGGCTTTGAAAGATCTTTTGAATTGATAGGGTCTAGTTAGGCTTCAAAACCAAATTTTCGGCTTTAAAAAACACTTAGAAACATCCGTGCACTTTTCTTGGAAGGTTTTATTGACGGAAGCCAAAACGCAGTTTGGCGTTCAGAAGTGTAAAGTGCGAGTTTGCAGAATTATGAACATCGCAGTAAATAAAGCAAGATGCTTATCGAAAAATTCGCGTTAATTTAATGCATGTAAACCTAACTTTTGAAAAATTCGCGTTAATTTAGTGTAACGTAAATTTTCTTTGCGTTGTCAACGTGCATTGTTAATTTCCTATAATAAGGTACGTCTGGTCCCAAACAGAAGGACCTTGGTTTTACTCAGGTTTAATATCAACCTGCTGTCTATCAACAATTGTCTACTCTGTTCAAATCGGGCAACCCTAAAACCCGGAAATCGGAAATCGGAATCCGGAATCCGGACTCCGGAATCCAGAATCCGGAAACCGGAATCTGGCGTTTTTTTGGTAGAATCGAAAACGGATTTGTGATCCCAGATCATATGGATTTTTCAACACACAAAAAAAACGAAAATCCGAAAAAAATATTATTCGCCCTGTAGTTATCGCCGCACCAAAGTGGATTTGTCCAGTATTGCCGCCCTACAATGGTTGCAACATTTCATCAACAAGCGCATTATCTGCTCGTTTAAAAATCTATTTACGTTCAAAATCAATCACAACCTCAGGAATGTATAACAAATGAAGTTATCCTGAGAGTAATGATGAAATCTCACTTGAATTGTCCATGATATATACTTTATGGCGTCCTTTACTGCGAGAAAGACAAATATGGCGTGCAAATGAAATATTGGCGGGACGAGTAAATTTGCATCAAGACCGCTTGACAGGTGTACTATTTTCGGACCTTTCCCCCCCAAAAAAAAAACGCTTGGTTTATGGATTTCAAAAATTTTGATTGAGATCCACTTGGAGTGTGGATTCTTTAGATTCATGATCCGTTTTTAACCCGTGAATACACATAAAATTGATCTAAAAGGATTTTCCAATCGAGACAAGCGTTTTGATGCATATCTACCTTTAAATAACAAAATTTAGTCTTAATAGAGCATGTGTTCCTCGATGGCCTCGTGGGCTAAGGTCCCGGATTTGCACTCGGGAGGCCCGGATTCAATTCACGCCCGTGACATTTTTGTTTTCCTCGAACTGGACATTATGAAAGTTATTTTCTTTTTTTTTTTGCGTTTGTCAAAAGTCCTTACGGTTATTTTTAAAAAAAAAAAATATCGAACCGTGTCAGTGTGAAAACATAAGCTTACCGAAATATTGCGTTACGTGTAAGCATTTCTTATTCACGGGTTGGTACTCAGGAGCCTTTGATTGGATTTTAATAGCTGTTCTGGAAATGTCCACGGCATATTAAAGCGAGAATAGACATGCAGTCCTTTGCAGCAAGTGCTTTCATAAACATATGTCTTGCACTTCTTGCTCTAAAGTAAGTAAGTAAGTAAGTAAGTAACCTTATTAATGTGGTCTAATACACTTAGCTCATTACAGTATTGTAAGTATCGCTATTTTCCAGGTATTGCCACAAACAAAAATAAAAGAAAAACGAAAACACTAAGATATAATATAAAAATCAGAGAATATGTGTACAATAATAATATAACAATATTTGGACGACGTTCAAGCCAACTTACTCAGTGCCTTCCGTTATTAGTTTTTTTATGGTGGCTTATTAGACGCAAAATCTCCTGAGTAAGATAGACTTGAAGGGCCTAAGTCCGCTTTTTCTGGATCGTTTTTAATGATCGCATTTCATACGATGCTTCCTGGCGATTGAATTTAATTAAGAAATAAACAGTGATATTCTTTTTATTATAAAGAGGCTTAAAAAAGGATTCCGGATTCCGGTTTCCGGAATCCGGATTCTGATTTCCGGGTTTTAGGGTTGCCCGTTCAAATCAACTTGGAAGGTCTCTTCTCTTACACTATATGTCCCCATACACCACGTAACTACCCTTATGTAGCCACGAACCGCTGACAGAAGAGCCCGAAGATCGAGACATTTGGTGTGATATTATATAACGTGCTCAGATGCTTGCACATAAAACCGCTTGCTCAATACTCAAAAACAAACAAGAAGGCGTCATGGAGGGGCGAACTCTGTTTATCGTCTTATATTTTCACGGATTTTTTTGCATCGATCGTCAAGTTTTAGGACAAAAAACTGTAACCATTGCCAGCTACAATATCTGGAATGTCATGTTTCAGTGGGATACAAGAAAACAGTACATAGCAGAAATGGTAATTCTTGAATTCTCGTGCGTTTCTCTGCTAGTCTTAAAATATATTTTTTCATTGAAGCGTTTTTTTTTAACTTAAGCTTATTTACAGTTATTTAAAAACTTCTCGGCCTTCCCATTCAGTAAATTCTCTTTCTTTCCCACTGTTCGAACAATAGAACTACACAGGTTAAAGGTAAATATTTAAAGGTATTATTTTTGCTCCATTGATCATAACAAACAACATACCGTGCAGCAAATTAAATATTAAAGCTGACAGTTCAGAAAATAAAACGTGACTGTCTACACGTTTGCCTGAAAAATCCCCATTCTAGCTTATTTCAACATTCTTGCAGTCTCCTAAAATAACAAATTGCAACTTTCAATCAAATTGTGTTATTCTCTCTGCAAAGAAAGCTGCAAGGTTCTCACTACAGGTTAAACAACCAAAGCATGAAAGGTTAAAAGAAATTGTGATAGTTTATCTTAATTTTTGTCTCCTAATAAGCTTATTTTATAAGCCAATTCTGCTATGTCTCTTTCTCACTATTTGAATAAAAAATATTAGAACCTAGTCACAAAAGAAAGACAAAGAAATCATTGGTACTCTCTTTGGTCCATTGATCATAAACAAAGCAATATATTGTGAAGTAAATTAAATATTGAAACTGTATAAGAAAAACAAACATGGCCTCTGTTGTGGGTCTATTCTTTAAATTGTATGTAAGCTAAATCCACATTTTGTTTTTAATCCTCCAGTTTTAAAAAAAATAAATTTTAATATATTTTTTGTAAGTTATGTCATTCTCTCTCAGCGAAGAGTCGTGTTCTCCCCATATCATATTGCAACAGGTAAAATGAACTGATGGTTTGTAGTCTTTTCTGGAAAGGGGGGAGGAGCAGGGTAAATCAACCCTTTAACACCCAAGAGTGCCAAAAACTAAATCCTAAATTTCATTTTGTAAAATATCGAAGAACAAATGGTACCATGCAAAAGTACTGTCGAGGAGGTTTCATTTGAATGGTCACACCATAGGATTTCTTCAACAGACTCAAAAGTTAGAACAAATGGTACCATGCAAAAGTACTGCTGAAGAGGTTTCATTTGAATGGTCACACCATAGGATTTCGTCCACAGACTTAAAGGTTAGAACTACGCTACATGTCTCCATAATTGACTCTGGGAGAGAAAGGGTTAATATAGGAAATTATGTTATAAGCACAAAATAAATGTTTGTTCTTATTTGTTTGCAGATTAAAAAAGCCAGTCCAGATGTGATTGGTTTTCAGGAGGTGCGATCTGACGCAAAGGACCAAAGAAACCAACTAATAGAACTTCAAAAGTTAATTCCACAGTACAAACACTTGATTTATCACCCTGTTGGCATGGTAACCCCTCCATTGGGCCTGCAAGAACCACCAGGGTGGGAAAAGGAGGGACTTGGCCTGCTTAGTAAACATCCCATAATATTAAGTCATGTTGTCAATCTTACAGTCGGCAAAGCAAGCCCTGATAAGAACAAGAGAATTCTTATTCATGCTCAAGTTAATGTTGCCGGAGATGAATTTGACGTAACTGTCGTACATTTATCATATGACAAAGGTCAACAGTGTGAAAATGCAGTTGATGTTATCAACTATGTTGCATCCATGGGAAGCGAACGTTCAGTGTTAATTGGAGATTTTAATGCCTACAATGACTTTCCTTGGCCAGTAAATGGAATAATGAAAGGATCATTTGACAAGGACGGCTCTTGCCACCCCATACGCTATTTTGAACCCCAGGATTCTAGTCGTGGTTATGGTTTTGTGGATGCCTGGGTGACGGCAAATGGAGACATTGCAGGATACACATTCAGTAACATGGTATGTTGTGCTTCTAATCCACTAAAAGTTGCCTTGTTCAAATTAAACAAAAAAAGCTCCAAATTATGTTTTGTTAAATTTTGAAAAAAAAAACTAATAGGACCATGAGGAAGTAGTGCTCAGTAGCTTTCATTTGAATGGTCACACTTAAGGATTTCATCCACAGACTGAAAAGGTAGAACCACCTTGTACAGCATAATAAACAGCACCACAGGAAAGTACTGCTCAATAGCTTTCATTTGAATGGTCACACTTTAGGATTTCATCCACAGACTCAAAAGTAAGAACCACCTTGTAC
The DNA here is from genome assembly GCA_024195265.1 of Dendrophyllia cribrosa. Classification (NCBI taxonomy): domain Eukaryota; kingdom Metazoa; phylum Cnidaria; class Anthozoa; order Scleractinia; family Dendrophylliidae; genus Dendrophyllia; species Dendrophyllia cribrosa. The sequence continues at coordinate 32,848,829 of JAJLRJ010000012.1, forward strand.
AGCATAATAAACAGTACCACAGGAAAGTATTGCTCAATAGCTTTCATTAGAATGGTCACACTTTAGGATTTCATCCACAGACTCAAAAGTTAGAATCACCTTGTACAGCATAATAAACAGTACCACATGAAAGTGCTGCTCAGTAGCTTTCATTTGAATGGTTACACTTTAAATATTCATCCACAGACTCTTAAAGTTAGAAACACCTTGTATGGCATAATAAACAGCACCATATGAAAATACTGTTCAGTAGCTTAACATTCATCTTGCAGCCTGAACCAGGGCCAGTGAGTCGTCCTGACAGGATCTTGGTATCCGTGACTGGCCTTAAAGTCATCTCTGCAGAACTTCTTGGAGATGGAAAAATCTACCAACAAAAATACAGCTTCCAAAATAAGTGGCAGAGACTGAAAACAGTATTCCGCACGGCAAGAGAAACAGCCCTTGGACCACGCTTCAAATACTCTTGTCACCAAGACTGTGGACCCCATGCATCATGTCGCTGTGGCGTTTGCGTTAAGGGAGGTGACAAAAATAACTGTGAACTGCCTCTTTGTTATGAATGTGATGCAGAACATTACCACAGCTTTATATTTATTGGTCTGTTATACACAGCTTCTGTAATCTTTCTTATGTACATTCTTCTCAAGATTCTCATTACCAAGTTTGTGGTTAGGACAAGAAGATCACATTCCAGAATTCTCTTCTTATTTTCAAATAGAATGTCTGGATTGGCTGTGATCACTTTGATTGTTTCACTTTACTTTATTACAGTGGCGTCACTCAGCGACACATTAGAAACTGTGAATGGTAGAATCCCAGAGGAGATGTTTCCTTCCGACCACATGATGCTCGTGGCAAAGTTAAAATTTAGTTTTCGATAATATAACAAAATTTCATTTTAATATACAAGGATTTCTCCCACCGTGGAAAAATAATCTCAACACACATGAATTTATCTTCACAGAGAGGTTATAGAGAGTTTGATTACAGACGAAAAAGTGAAATTCAGCCAGAACTAGCCAATAATAATTTTAATGTCTGTCTCAGAAAGATGCCTGCCTTATAGGGGTGTCCGTCTGTATTGGATAAACTGGAAATCACATACAAGCTAATTAGTTTTATAATATGTAATGTAATGGGGGAGTTGAACAAGATGGGATAATAAGTGTGTAATACAATATATTTAATTTAATAGTCTGAGCACAAAAATGTGTTATGCTGTTATTTATTTTATCATTCAATAATATTTATGGTTGACTACAGGGATGAAAGATATTTTTTCTTCTTCACAAAACCCCTCAATACAGACTCCAAAGGGTCAAACCTAAGCATCTGTATTACAGAGGTAGGGATTGCATGAATTTTGCTATCTTCAGGACCAAGAGAACTGTCCGTAATTAAGAGGTGTTTGTATTGGTGCTGTGAGAGGAAGAGAATGCCGAGAGACTGAGCTGAGGAATTGCCCAAACTCCTTCCCAGGACCTCTCCTTTTCCCGTACTTGGAACTTGCTTGGCAAATACCCTTGGTACTTGTAACGAGAGCTGAATATGTAAGACAAAGTCATAACAGTACATCCATGAGCAAATCTGTAATAGCAAATAGCAACTGAAGTTTATATTCCAAGTCATGCTTTAAAGAATTGTTTTGTAGACCAAGCATTTCAAGACCAGGGCTTCTTTCTTTCTTTCATATCATGTTGATGTATCACTTGTCTTTTCTGATGTTCATTACTTAACAGCATTGTATTCAACAGACTTTGATGGATCAGCGGGAAACTTTTTCTGGCAAAATGTCATCAGACGTTTCAAGCCCTGAAATGGAAGTAATACAAGGGCCAAGCAGTAAAACAATCATCTAATGTGGTTGTACATTCTAAAGTAATAATAATTATAAAAATAATTTTTGTGACCATTCAAATGAAAGCTACTGAGCAGTACTTTCCTGTGGTGCTGTTTATTATGTTGTACAAGGTGAGTCGGTGGATGAAATCCTAAAGTGTGACCATTCAAATGTAAGCTACTGAGCAGTATTTTCCTGTGGTACTGTTTATCATGCTGTACAAGGTGGTTCTAACTTTTGAGTCTGTGGATGAAATCCAGTGGATAAAATCTGACCATCCAAATGAAAGCTACTGCGCAGTACCTTCCTTTGATGATGTTTTGTATGCTGTACAGGTTGGTTTTGTGGACGGAATCTAGGGAGTGAGAAAATTAAACAGTAACAATTTTACCTGGATGTACTTTCTTTGTGTTTCATCATTGAGAACATCTGATGAAATATGGAGTTAAAGAATTACAAAAAAAAACTGAACTTTGCAATGGACGTGTTAAACCTGGAACTTAATATTCACATTTAATACTACTATAAATCATTATTACAAAGATAACAACAACCTTTTTAACTTTATTAGTTTCCTGAGGCTTTCGCTAAGACATGTTACTTTGACAGAAAGCATTTTAAATCTCAAATGGGCGTGTTATCCAAAGGCACAGTAAAGCACTCTGTCACTACCAGTGTAATTCTGGGAAAAAGGATACGAGCCACATTCTGTGCAAAGATCTTTTCTCTTCCTGTTCGTGCGTGAATTCCTACCATTGTTACTCCAATGGGCCAAGGAGCATTTCCAATCGCCATCTGAAGATAAGAATCATTTGCCTGCAAAACAACAGGTGAAGGAGATAAATATTAAACTTTTTCAAAGCACCAGAGCAGTGATTGAATTGTGAAATACTTTCTTGACATTATCAGGGTTTTTTTCAATGTGTGTGTTAGGGTACAGAACAGAAGTGATGTGACTAAACTTTGGTAGCTTACAGATAAGCCTAGCGGCTGTGATTTGAACGCTTTCCAATTTATCTACAGTACTAGAAGTAATCACAGATTAAAGTGAGTCTTCTTAGGTACCTCGTTGTGACATGGCATTGGGGTTTGAAACCAGGGCCGTAGCCAGTATGAGGCAAACCGAGGCACTTGCCTCAGTCATGATCTCAGTGTTTTGTTTAAACGTACAGCTGTAGTCATCATAAAGACCCTCAATAGCTAGGCGAGGAATTTAACCATGTATATTGCCTCAGTCCTTTTTTTTCCTGGCTACGGCCCTGGTTTCAGGCATGTTTCTGGTTCAAAACACGCGCTAAGCATGCTGGATACTATTGTGACGTTTCAAGATGGCGCAGACTTGGTACCGACACTTTTCTCGATTCGTTCCGCCTAGCCGACAAGATTAGGAAGCGTCTCCTTCGTCGACGCAATCATTGTAATTGTGGCATTCGAAATACCGGTAATATGCTATTGCAATAGTCTAGTCGACTTGAGATGAATGCATGAATTCGAGTTTCTGTGGTTTTGTGTGAAATATAAAAGGGTGAGACTAATTTCTACCTTGACATATTCTCTTTCTAGCAAGCTCATGATGATACTGGTTAGAGATCCAAGGATGTCTCGTGGGGTTTTCTGTTGGGAGTATATAAAAATGTGATCAAGGTTTAAGTTCTCCCAGTATAACAATCATTGTCAGGCAGACAGGTGATGAGCATAAAGAAAATCATCAAAAAAGTATGTTGATGTTGGCTTCAAACACAAAGTCATAGCCTACAATGTTACACATGGCACAAGTTTTCTGGCAATGTTGCATGCAACAGTTGCAGAAGAAGAATCAATGTGACACCCCCAAAGAATCTTGTTTTGCACAACGTTGCAAAAAAGGTTGCACCGTGTGTCCAGGCCTTTACAGTGTTTATGTACGGACTGAATATTTATATTTTGTTTCTTTTGTTAATCATAGCCGTACTAGTCTTTGTAATAACCCTAGTCTTATGTTTAAAGTTCTGTCCTGTAAAACTAGCACTTTTCAGGCCTCCTACTTTAACTGAATTGCCCCACTCTGGAACTTTGTTTATAAAACTGCATTGCCCAGCAGCCTTTGCAGCCTCACATGTTTAAGTGTTTTCTTTCTAGGAGCTATTTATCATTATTAAGATCAATATTTGGTGGCATATGATCTGTACATGGTCATCATCCCATGACTGCCCCTATCAGATGGACAAGTTTTTTCTCACTTATTGACTGGTTATATCTATTTTAAATTTCAGGGTGCTTCACATGGGTTTTCATGTCCCATTCACACCGTTCACATGTACCGGTATATTTATTTATTTATTATTATTATTTATTTGGCTTTTTTGTTTGTTTGAGTAACTAAGATTTGTAGAGTGCCCAAAAAAATTGGATGCACTCAACCTCTGCATGGTCCACATTTTTACGAAAAGAAGCAATGATTACCTTATGTTTTAGTTTTCTCAACAATGGCTTCAGATATGATTCTGTCTGACTTTGAGTGGCACCTGACAATTTTGCCTGCAATTAAATTAAAACAAGAAATATTTTTCTGATACAGTACAATTTTGATATTTTAAACCACCAGGTGAAACAAAAAGCCTAAAGCTGTTATATTCTACTGGACTTAACCTTTAAAATTAATCCACAATATCAAAATACATATTCTCCATTCTTGTCCCCATTCATTTATTATTAGTAGTTGTGGGGAGAAAATGTAAAACCCAAGGCAATAAATCTTGGGTAATCATATCCTTAATTCTCATAACCTCTCTGATTGATTAAGCATTGATAATGCAAGGAGAACTTTGATGCTGATCACTGTTGGAGCTCAAGGGCTAAAATCAATAAAAAGCTACAAGGAGGACTTGAGAATACATTTAACCTTTTAAGCCCCAATATCGAAAATACACCTAATTCAATAAAGGTTGCTTTGGCAGTTGGTCGTTGGTAATTGGGAATTGGCATTTGGCATACGGAACACAATGCAATGCTTCGCTTGAGTGACCACCAAACAATAGCTTCCCAATGCCCAATTACCAATGACCAAAGCAACCTTTTTGAATTAGGTGTATACAAATTTTCCTTCCTTGCGCCCATACTGTACATGTACGTTTTTAAAAGAAGTGGTGGGAAATAGTTGTTAAAATATCGAGAGAATTCATCTTCCTATTCTTGGGTGATCATATCCTTAATTCTCATGACTTCTCTCATTGAGTAAGCATGGATATTAGAAGGAGAAATCTGCTGCTGAAAGTGTTATTTGATTTACCTCCAAGCTCCTGTTACTGTCATCGGATCTTGTTTTGTAATCCTTGGCCCACAGATGAAGAAGAAACTGGGGAAAGTAGAAATTTGTACTCAAAACAAAAGCAAAGTGCAAAAACTACACTGCAAGACAATGATTTTGAATAAAAAACTCCAATAAGCTAACCTGTATAAACTTTAAAATAACATCTTGATCCAAATTTTCATCTCCTTTTCCCATGTTTGTGGCCAAAGTCTGTAAAGCCAACAAAGTAAATTTTAAATAATAAAATGTAAACACCACTTTTATTACATTACATTACAGGGAAATTTTCATCATTTGGTAAAATTTGAATAAATTTAACATACACTTTACAATTTGCAGAAATCTTCATGAATGTGTATATCTTAACATAAACTAGTCTACCTCAGATGGAAGACAATTGACATGCTTCCTGTAGATTTGACCTTTAAATTCCGCAGGAATGCACCAGCTAATTTGCAGGTGTGCAACAAAATAAAGATAAAGACAAAATCTTAAGGTTTTAATTTACCTTGATATCTTCAAGGGTTGTTCCATCTTCTTCAGCTTGCGATGATGCCTCACTTTCATTACTTTGTTCCTCACCACCCTACAGAAAGTCATTTTTACTTCAGCTGTGTATGTTTTTAACTCGTACAGAGCTGTGTAGCACTTTAAAATGAAAGTGTTTGATTAGTTTAGAAGTGAAAACTAATTACTGAAGACATACCTGTTGTTTGATCAACTCTGCTAAATATTCCTGATCAATCTTTTCCATGGCAGCTTTGAAGTCATTCCTTAAACCCTGGTACATAAAAGACAACATCACAAGCAGTTAACCAGCTGTCATACCCAGAATCAAGGATGGAGACATGTCATTCTAACTATTGAGTTGTTAGCGAAATCCTGTGGTGTGACCATTCAAATGAAACCTCTTCGGCAGTTCTTTTGTAAGTACCATTTGAAGCGCTGGGTGCATAATCGTCTTATGTTGAATTTTAGGTGTATTCTTTTTTGCACTCAGATACGTGTCATATGCACAGGAGTGGTATTTATACCACTCCTTGATTCACATTCGTTATTGAAGCCTACCAGTATTCTTATGGCGAGGTTGTTCCTCGGGGCTACTTTTCATATCTGCATATTTTTCTGCCCCAGGTTATTATCATTATATGCACCAGTTATGCATAAATCGTGTTTACGATATACTGCAATCGCAGCATGTATTTCATCTTAGTTAGAATACATCCTATTTATATTGTATCTTTGGTATATGTACACATTCTGTAACAATTAAGATTACTGGCGGGCCCTCCTCCAACTCGTGTGAGTGTTACATTGGAAATGATTTCTGTGCGGCTAAGCGTAGCGCAAGAGAACAGAATTGAAATTCCTGAATCTAGAAAATGTACAATTAACAAAGAATTACCCTTACAAAATTCAGTTTAATTAAATGAATTCAAACAACATTATTATATCTTATACTAATTACATACCTTATTAATTTCTGGAGCAAGCATCTCGATTCTCCTGCAGAACAGGATTTCATTTTATATGTCAGAAACTTGATTTTAGAAAAGATAATTGGCAAATATTTAATACTAATGATTCAATTTCTCACATCTGCATGTTAAATACAGTTGTACTTCCTGTAAGCCACCACCAAAAATGTACACAGCCACTCAGTTTCTTTGGTATTGACAGTGTTTGTGTAAATGGGATTCAACTATAATTTGTGGAACAAAAAAACTTAGGTGTTTAGCAGTGGAAGAGTTAGGAAGGCAAAAAGCAATATTATTGCAAACTAAATAAGGGTAGTGCTCCATATACCAAATCTATTGTGTTTTTTGTTTTATGGTAGGTACGTTTTCACAAGCCTAATGGCTCACAACTGCTGGAGCTTAAGTTACCTGTGATGTAGCATGAAGCGACTGAGAGTATTACTACTCCCCCCTGGATGAGATGCTAGTCCATCACAAGGTTACCCTCCCCCCCCCCCCCCCCCCCCCCCAGCATTATGTCGCCAGTACCCATTTATACACCTGGGTGGAAAGAGACAACGTGGAGCAAAGTTTCTTGTCTATGGAAAACATGACAGCACAGACCAGGCTCGAACCACCATCTGACCTTCAGGTTTAAAGTCTGTCTGTCTGTTCTATACCAAGTCTATATTATTGTTGTTCTATTGTGATTTGGTAAATGGTGCACTACAGTGTACCCCTAAACAGGCACTATATAACATATTTAGTGGTAACCTTAGTCTCTGACAAGCTTCTTCATCACTTTCACCAAAAAGCCTGATGGGTTCTCCTCTTTCTCTCAGCCGTCGAATCACCTTAAAAGAGATGAGAACATGTCACAACAAATGTAGGTATAACTTGCTTTTTCTGATGCTATGAACCCACACTACAAACCTTGATTTCATGACCTCTGACAATTAAACATGAAGTTCCACTACAAAAGGTGTGGCACCTCTGTAATGATACATGTATGTCACCTTTTAGATGTGAATGTATATTTAAGCTTCTTTCAGTCATTTACTAACCTCTTCTCTTGGGATCATTGCAGATTTAGTTTCTCCATCATCCTTTTTCTTTTTAAATCCAGAAAATATATCATCTTCTGCAGCTCTTTTACCAGTTTTTTCCTGCAAAACAAAAGCATTTCATCAACCTCTAGTTTCTTCTTATAAAAGATAATGAAAATTGTGGAAAAAGACTGTTGACCTGAACTTACCTCTTTTTCTTTGAGTTTTTTCTAAATTAAAAAGAAAGACAAATAAACACATTGAATGGTATTTGCCTTGACAAGGTAAAGCACTTAGGTTACCATTCAGTTGTTACAGTACATCTTACATTGTGACACAATAATAATTTACTGATTAATTTATTCATCTCTGTACAGCCTGATCTCTGGTGTCTGGTAGTTTACACTGAGCATACATTACACATGCAGCTACACTGTAGCATTTGCAGTGGTTCGTGTCATTTAACACCATTTGCATGTTATGATACACATAAATGCTAAAAGGGCAGGGTTGAAAACTTCTTTCACAAAGCACTTGTCAGCTGTGTGAGGGACTTGCATTCATCCAGACTGGGCATAGTTTCCACTCACCCGAAACTACTACAAAAAAACCCCAATTAATTAGAAGAAATGAAATGCATTAATTAAAGAGAACTGATATTTCAACACCTCTTGCTTCTTTTTATATTCCTCTGCTTGTTTGGCTGCTAAGTCACCTCTTCTAAAGTACTTCTTATTCTGGAAAAAAAAGAATTTCTTATTTAGCACACATAACACAAACATAGATCTCATGGCACTTATCGCATTCGAAGAACGCAATCCTAATTTCGTGTTGGTTGTCCTGTGGTTTATGTGCAGTAAAATTTGAGATTTTTTGGTAGACGGTCTTCCAAATGGCCGCCCCTATTGGATTTTTTCAGGGGCTCATTTCCGTCGGAAATTCCTTCGAACGCGTCTCCATAATCTGTGATTACTGCTAGTACATACACTTATGAGAATGAGAACAGACATGAGCTGATGAAGGCGCCGCAAGCAGCCACTATTGGTCCATTTACTGTTGATCTCATCTCCTCACCCTACCCCACTCATGAACGAATGTATGAATGTACGAGGGTGGTCATAGCCAGGGTTTTGTTACAATGTAGGTAGGACCTCAGTAGTTCTTTTACATCCCATTGAAGACAGGACCACTGTTTCTATGTGGTTATCCCAGCTATGTGAAGGTCTTACCATTTCAGTTATCACAGCAAAGGTAGACCTCGAGTGTTGGTCGGCTGGGATTGAAATCCTCGACCTCCCGCTCCACACACATTTGACTGCAGACTATCACTCTACCAATCAAATAGATTGTCAGCTAATGTGAAGACGTTAGTTGTCAGAACAGTTCTGAGCAGCTTGATTGAGGGACATACCTTGCAACTTGATGTTCATTAGAAGCCGGCAACCGCGATTATTGCCACTTACTCTCAATTTTATTGAAACCTCTGTAGATTTTATTACTCCATCCAACCCACGTTAGGAACATTAGTCAACATTTAGACACATGTACAAAGACTAGTGTCTACATTTGTATACAACGATTTGCATGTAATGAATGAAGGAATGAAAACATCGTGTGTCACTCAGACTATATAATGACGCCAGCTGGGTGAACCAGTCACCAAAAAACAACAACACATAGCAGTTCATTCATTATAAGCAATAACGAATATTCGTCACGTTGTTTTACCTTATAAACTGTGGGCAAAATATGCATGTTCAGCATTCAAGTACGAAAATATTAACCACAGGAACTTTTACCTTCAATGTAAATATTCCTCTAGTACAATCTCATCACTAATACTCACCGATGTGACTTCATTTTGTTCGATCTGTTTCTTTTTTCTGTCGATTTCTGCGAGAAGAAAATCCATTGACAACTTGACTTCGAAACACTCTGGAAATCTGTGTCGTGTAATGGGCATGTAATGTCCTCTCCTAGAGTCTGTTCCAGTCCCCGCGCAGCGTAACGTCTCTGGGGCTGAACGAGGGTTGAGAACGAGGGAGGGAAAGGTGGCAGGCCGCACAAATGCAACAACATGATCTCCTCTCTGAATTAACGATTATCGTTAATTCTTAAATTGCTCCGAATTAATGATTATAGTTAATTCCGAACACTGTTCCCAGGACATTTCAGAAAAGAAGAAATAAAAAAAAACATGTTATTTGGACTACGGGATTCGAACCCGGAACTACCGCTACTAGGAACGTCTTCTTACCACTAGACTACCGAACAACAAGGCGATGGGAAATTATATCTGCAAGATATTTATTTGAGTCTTACATAGAATATCATTGATCTACAGTGATTAGGCCTAAGCGCTGATTTCAAATGGTTAGCTTTTTGCTGAGGTTTGGTGATCAAGCTTTTTCATTTACTTTCTAAAATTATTTTCAAGCGAGTGATTTTATAGGCTTACTAAAGGGTGTAGAATAAGCACATGAATTTTATTATGTTAAAAAATTGAGGTTTGCTCAACCAGCAGCGTGGTGGTCCAGTGGTTAGACGAGAGGATAAGTCAGCGAAGGGTCGTAGGGTCGTAGGTTCGAGTCCTGTCCGAACACTAAGGATTGTTCTTTTTCAACAAAAATGCTGATTTCCCAGAATTCCTTTCAGACTGTCAGTGTTCGGAATTAACTATAATCGTTAATTCGGAGCAATTTAAGAATTAACGATAATCGTTAATTCAGAGAGGAGGACGGGTTGAAATGCAAATGCAAGGTTCTATTCCCTCGTTTAATAATTTCCGTTAACCCTATGTCCGACACTATTACTGGAGCCTGTTCACAGTCCACGTTTCCTCATTTGTCATTTAAAATTTTATGCGCATGACCAATCATTTTGTAGAGGGTCAGCACCAAAATAAATGATTGGCTTTTTTCACACAGTTTTTACAAATTTATTCAACTTTTTTTTATATTATAAGTTTAATAAATAAATATCAGCAAAATGAGTTGTCAAGTATCTAATTCTATTGTTCTATATGTGGCTCCTTTGTAACGCTGGCATACTACCTTGCGTTACAATTCAAGTAGCGTGACAAACAGATCTCCCAGAGTTGGCAGAGTTATATCCAGATTATATTTTTACGAGTTCTTTGAAGATTCTGATTCTGAAACATTTTATTCTTTCGAAAATTACGAAAGTTCATGTAAACGAAATTCACTCCTGTCTTCTCTGTAATACTGAGTTGCATTACAATTTAAGCAGCGTAACACACAGTTTTTCCAAACAAAATCCAATCACGATTCCTCTTGTAACGTTTGTTTCATTACATTTCAAGTTGCGTGATAGCACACCACGTTGCGTTACAACTGAAGTACAATCCTAGGTTGCGTTACAATACAAGCAGCGCGATCAACTCCTCCTATCCTGGGCTTCTCATTAAATTTATTGGCGTGACAAACAGATTTATCTTCGTGGTCTTGAGGGCTTTGAATAATAGCTGGAAAAAAAATTATTATGGCGATTCCCGGTTCGCGTATCTACGATGTATCGGCAGACTTGCCAATGATAATAAAAGAACAGCGTGATACAGCATAACACGAATAGCCAAGTTGAAACCGTGATTAAAACAATGTTGTCCGTGCTGGAAGGGGTATCGAGTTTAGCTCCAGAAGTGAGGTTTGTTGATGTCAATCTCATTGCGTAATTAATCTCCAGAAATCGTGTTCATTTGGCAATGCTGTGGTTAGAATCTCTCTTGTTATTTAAATAGCAAACCTGTAAAATATAAATGTTGTTTTATTGTTACTATGTACGTGTTATAAACCCGGGGCTGACCCTCCCAGATTCTACTCGCAACGCGCTAAAAAACCTTGCGTGACAACACAAACAACAGCTGCATAGGAGACTACCCAGATTCAAGCCTGGTCTTACGTCTTATGAATTTACGGTTCCAGCTTTTGCGTTTGTGAAATCAATTAAAATGAATTCCTAAAGTATGACCTTTTTATAAAAAGAAAGTTATTGAGTGTTACTTTCCTGTTGTGCTGTTTTTATGCCATACATCTGTGGTTGTTCGTGAGAGTTTGTCGTATGAACCTTAAAATCACGTCAAATGTAATCATTCAAATGAAAGTTATTGGCCAATACTTTACTGTGGTGCAGTTTATTACAATCTAAAAATGGTTCTGACTTTGGAGTCCGTAGGATTCCGCCATTCAAAATGTATTCAGGGTACCGGTTTGATGATGTTGTGGTTTCGATATTCTCCAGATTTTTTGCAGGATGAAATATTTGTTTCAATTTTATACTTGACTGGTATCAGATTGGAAAGCGCTTCATGCCGCATTAATCCAAATTGCTCTACAAAGAGTAAAGCCAGTAAAATGGGTACTTACTATTGGCTTTGAGAATAGACAAAAAGCAAAAATTCCGTATATCTTGTTGAGTCTGCTGACATCCATTTAACATTAATCTGTAAAATATTAAAATACAGCGAGCCAATTTCCTGTTCATAAGGGTTGTGAACAAAGGTCTATTGATAAATAATTGTTTATTACTCCTGCACGTGCTACGCTCAACACAGGTCAAACCCGTTGCTTTATATCACGTGGCACAGGAGAGACCCTAGGGACCAGTTGTTCAAAGAGTACATAGTGGATAACACGCTATCCCCCGGATAAATCACTATCTCGTGCAAAAGAACTCGGCTTGCATTTTCCCGGCCGTCTGTGTTCAAACAGATCACTCTTTATGCCACGGCGGTCTCTGAACATGAGACCAAAGGGGGGAGGGGAACTGACATATAAAAATGACGGGGGTGCTCGTCGGAAATTTTCTAAAAACCAGAATCTCGTTTGATGGGCATGGCTCAAAAGAATTTTTACCCCTAAGGGGTACCAATTCTAAAGCAACACATGTCATATTCTGTCATATTTTTTAAGCTCAATACCCTAAAAGGTACCGCGATATTTCTAACGGTGGTCATTTTATATTTTAGCACCCTAAACGGTACCAATCTACAAATTTTGACCCCTAAAAGGTACGACGAGCACCCCTGTCATTTTTATATGGGAGTCCCTCCCCCGCCGGGACCAAAGGGTGTCCTGCCCGTTTTGAGACTTAAATATGAAATTCTATAGCCATTTCAAAACCAAAGCGGATGGAAATCGATATCCTTTACAGGGGTCATACAAACCTAAATACCTAATGGGAGAGTATTTTCGGAATGGGGCGTAAGGCACAGAAACGTACATACATACATAACCTGTAATACCTCTTCAGAAGTACACATGAGAGTGACAATTTTCTCCAATTAGCGCGATTTTTTTGCCAATCCAAACTCGTAAACTAAAAATAAATAGGTCTGTGAATAAGCCGTGACATAGACGTGGTATGCGACTTGCACTCTCCGAGTTATGCGCTCCTGATTTTATACGGTTTTGACGGTTTTTGTTGAGTTTACATTTCAAAGTTAGTGAACTTTAAGATGTGTTTAATGAGGACCCGCGCTTTTGCTGTTTAATGCACAACTGCAAAATTTCTAAAATAAATGTTCTTTTTATTTTTTACCAACGTGAAAACTCTTCCTCCCAAAGAAAACCAATCTCGTACCAAGAATACGCGGGCTTTTCGGTGAGAAATCAACGATACTGCAAATAAAGTGCTACAAGACATGCAGGTTATACAAAACATCGTAAATTAAAGTCCGTCCGTCGTAGTAAATGCCTTTTCACATTGTTTGATCGGTCCAGTACTGATCCATTGTTAATATGCAATAGATCGTTCACGGTTTTTGCACTTTAGTTGATTTTTTCGGTGAGGACACTGGGGACTGGGTACGAGATTGGAAGAAAATGGCGAACGCCGCGCCACACGGCAAAATGGCGGGAAAATCACGATCACGTGGTAACTTCTCAAGTGCTTTTCTTGAAGTTTTTCGCCTCAAAACGAAGCCAGGAAATAACTCGTTCATAAATCTGGACATCACAATATTAAACAAGTAAGTATATCACCAGTTCCTTATTATTCTTACGACTTAGAAAAGGTAATGGGCGTGAGCGAACTGGATAAAAAGCATAAACTCCAGATGATATTACACTGCTCGGCAACACATGTTTTTTTAATATACAACACAACACAGGATGTTTTGCTGGCCTTGGAGTTATTCTTACCTTTATCGGTCAGTGAATCTGTACTTCTTTTCTTTTTTTAACTATAAACGGGTTTTTCACACAGCAAATCTATAATAAAAAATGTCGAGTTGGTCAGGCGATGGAAAACGAAACATTTCAGTTATTGGAACGGCCCGCCAGCACGTTCACATAAAACACGAAAAAGCGTGCGGTCAACAGCAAGAAGCAACACTAAGCTAGAAAATTTAAAGACTTCACATGCACAAACATGAATTTTAAAAGATAGACACGTCGTGGGGAATTTCTTTTCCTAAAAGAATATTGGATATCCTGATGAAACCACTCTACAAAAGTTGTTTATACACCTAACTGAAGAATTGCTGAGAATTGACGTTGTCGGGAAAAAGCATAGAATACCAAAGTGTGCCGTCATCTGAGAACACAAGTTTTTTCTACTTCCAAGAAAACCTTTCCGTCACATCGTTAAGGCGATGTTACACGGGACGATTCGCAACGACGATTTTTAGCGCAACGTGGGTGCGGGCGGACGATTTTCTTCGCAATTTTTGCGTTGCGAAGTTTTTGAATCAGCTTCAAAAAACTTGCAACGCAAAAACACGAATTTTACTCAAGTTCGGTTTCGTGTAACATACAGTATGTGGCCCCTGGTCCGGCCGCGTCCGTGGTCCGGCCACTGCCGATTTTTATGTAATTTTCTGGCCGAAAACGAAGATTAAAAAAGAAAAAGATCAACAATCTCGAAAAGATTCATTTTTATTAAAACTTCGTTTTTTTTGCCGGAAAATTACATAAAAAACGGCAGTGGCCGGACCACGGACGCGGCCGGACCAGGGGCCACATACTGTACCTGTCGTTAATTTTGTAGCGCTAAAAATCGTCTTTGGGAATCGTCCCGTGTAACATCACCTCTACACCCGACCACGTTTTTTTCAATCCGGTGTATCATTGGTATAATCGTAAAACAAAGGTAGCAAAACATGAGTCGAGGCAACTATAAAGTTTTAGTTTATTTGGATCTCTTTGTGGAATAGTTATGAAGTTAATTTATTCCATAACTCATGCTTGCAGAAATGCAGAATTTCCTTTACTGACATAATAATTCCAAACTTTCCAAACAAACAAAACCATTTGTTTTGACCAATTTAAACAGGATTAAGTATTTTAGTGGTAATAAATTGATGCGACACCTTTCAGAAGATTTCTGAAGAAGATTTTCTAAAAATGTAAACACATGAATGTGAACTTTTATAAAGCTGGTGGTTAACAAATAGCCAGAACATTTTTCTTGGGTTGTGCTTGCAAGATCACAGGTAAGTCGGGTTGTTAATGACAGTTTCAAGGTTTGAAGTCGACAAGATTTGCCCGTTCTTCTCGATTTCTTTAAGAATCCTGTTTTACTGGAAAACACAGAATCTGTCATTAAAAGCAAAAGGAAAATCTCTAGCCATCTTTTAACTGCCCATTTTCATGTTTACATTGATTTTTGTGGGCTTCCATCAAATGTAAATTTCGGATAAATTCATGAGGATCAATGACAGTCCAACCTCCTGGTCTCCTGCCAACTGTCACTTCCGACTTGGAATGTTTTTAAAAAATTGGGAAATTGAAGAAAGTTTAAACCATGAGAGTTAAAACTCCCCTGAATTCTGCTCTTTTATCCGAGTTAACTTGTACCCCATGAAACTCCCCAAGTGTTTATGACAATAATTGGCATTCAGTTACTAAGAGGGCAACCAATTGTCTGAATGCTCTAGCCCACCCGTGACAGTAACAACATTGTCAAGTGCCCCACTGACGGCTAGACTACTGGACACAGTACTGCTTGTTTCAGGGGAGGGGTGGGTCAAGTTCGTATTGTCATCATTCTGTGATTGAAGGATTTGTGACGGAAGAGTCGATGTCACTGACATGGGATTTTCTGATACCATCATGACACTTGTTGTCTCAGTAGGGGACAGAACCGCAGGTTCATCAGACTGCGATTGCAGAATTTCATCTGGTAACGTTACTTGTGGGACCATTGCGTTAACAGATAAATCACTGGAATTACTGTTAGCAGATAACCCATGTCGAGAAATTGTGATGGCAGAAGAGGGTGACAAGGTAGCTGCTAGACTTGTTTCCATGTTCGAGATGACAGTCACATGAACATCTCCCAAGGGATCAGTGCTCACTACAACATCTCTATTTTGTGGGCTGACTTGATGCATGTGTACAACTGGTGTGTCTGGTAGATGTTTACCATCCAGGGTTTGAGCAATCGCTGCAGGACCTGCAAATTAACCACACAATTGCAAGGCTTTAGGATTTTCACTAAATAAGGTCGAGGGAGGCATGTTGTGTGGTTTTAACTTGAGCCTGGAGTGTGTTAAACCAAAAATGGAACTTGTTACCTGTTGAGCAGAACATTCTTATAATGAAGCTGTTAAGCAGTACTTTATTCTCTATTCTTTTTGTTTTCAACCCTCAACTCTCCCCCGCATCCACTCTTGTCAGTGATCATCTCACCTGTTTGTTTTATGGTCTGCACCTCCTTATCACTGACTCCCTCAACCTGAAGCTCAACTGTCAGTCCTCCATGGCTGCTAAATGCACTACTGTCCACACTGGTCTGCTCCACAGTGTTAGGCTCATCATCATGTACGACTTCACTTTCCTGTAAATCAGTCTTAGCAATCCCTGAGTGGGTGAGGCCTACATTCGCCAGGTCTGATGCAGTGATAGGTCCAGAGATGTCTGTCTGTACTATGGCTTGTGTAAACTCAGGTGAGACCTCTGGGAGAGTTTGTACTGCATGATGTGCTTGAAGTACAGCTGTTGTCATGACTACCTCCTGAATAACAAAAAATCATGGTTATAGGGATGGTAACAACAGATGTCCTGTAATTCCTAGCGAAGCGAAGTTTATAAATTTGTCGCGCAGATTCATGTGGGGATCATGTCGGGATCGCGTGTGGATTGCTTTAGGGCGGTGGATCTTGGGTTGCCTTTATTTATATTGTGTTGGTGTCCTGTAGTTGCCTAGCAATAAAGGAATCGCAACCACTGACAATGGCACACTAACATGAGGATTACTACTTCATGTAAGCCTATAGGAGCATGGTAAACAAAGATGGTAGATGGTTAATGGTACGTGAACCATGGCATGGACCTTCTATCAAGGTTTTTGGTTTCAAAGAAGACAAAGTGGAATGAGGAAAAGCCTCATATGCAAATTGAGATGCCAACAAAGTTTTGACTGCCCGTTCACCAAACAATAAAAAGTACAATACACTACCTGGTCATGTTGGGCACTGTCAATCCCCTCTGACCCTGTCGTCAGCTCTCCACTGTGTGTCTGTCTCATAAGCATTACCTGGTCATGTTGGGCACTGTCAATCCCCTCTGACCCTGTCGTCAGCTCTCCACTGTGTGTCTGTCTCACAAGTCTTCCAGTGGGTTGCTGTATGATGTAGGTCTGTCCTGCAGGTGCTTGAATGATGTATGAAGGTGTCCCCTGCACAGCTGATTGGCTATTGAAAATGTCTTGTGTTGTCAGCGCATTGACTTGAACCACTTCAAATCTACTGTGACTGGTGGTGAGGGGAGAAGTTTCATCTTCTCTTGTTACTGTACCATCACTACTGACTGCAATACACAATGGACCTACAAATTACTTGAAAAATTTATGTGTGAAAGTTTCTTGAATAAACCAGATCATATGAAAGGGAGAACTTATAGGAATGATTTTGCATTTTAATTATGTCTTAAACAATTCTCCTTCTTTGTCTCCATACATTTCTTATGGGAAAAGTGGGGAGAAGTCGTTTTAAAGGAAGATCATTTCCTTAATTCTTGTGACCTCTCTTATTGATATAGCAGTGATATTACCAGGAGACATACCATTCTGATTACTACTGGGACCTAGCTAGTGAAGGGTGGTGGTGGCATAACTGCCTCTCCCACCCCCCACCTCTTCCAACCTTGATCCAAACCCTGTGGGGACAACCTAACAAAAGTAAGCACCTAGATAGATAGTTAGATTAAAGTACCTGTTATTGTATGAGAAATTCCTGAGTTTGAGATAGTTCCTGTTGGAATTGGGTTTATATGCACCGGTCTTCCACTAGGTAAAACAGAAACCCGTGGAAGGTTATTCCCCTTAAAACGGGCCTCTTGTCTCTCAATTTTGTTTTGTAGCGTTGCAATATATGTGTGATATAAATAGGAGTAAATGCCTTCAAATGATGTGCCATCACTTTCAGGAACATGTTTTTTTAATGCCCACCACTTGCTTCTGAGCCACTGTGGAGAGCGAACACTAAAACAAAAGAAAACCAAAGATAAATACATTGCTCTGGATAGCTTCTGGGTTTGATTTTAAATGCAATCATATTTTTCTTTACTTGTATCATTACAAAATGCATGTGGACCTACCTGGGCCAGTTGCTGGCCATAACTTGCCAATCAATTTCATTTTCATCTTGAAGATTCATATCATTGATCCTTGGATAATAAAGTTAAAATGCAATATTTTATAAGTTATTATTATTTTGAAAACAAAAGGTTATCTTTTGGGGCGGGGGAGATGAGATCAACAATGAACCAACAGGGGCTGCCTGAGGTGCCTTCATAAGCTGATGTCCAATCTCATTCTCACAATTACATGTTCAGCACCATGCGACACATGGGCTATATACATGTAAGTCATCCATTTGACCATATTTATGTATATTAATGTTATATGAAGGTTGCTAAATCTGAAACGCAGGACAACCTCCATAGCCAATTGTTTAACCTTCGCCATACCTCGTGATAAGATGAATTTCATCCTGTTTTGTCCATTCCTGCCCACCTTTCTCCTTCCAATTTAAGTAGTTTAACCTGTGATCAAGCAGTAAGACATAATGTAATAATTATTGAAAATAACTTACAATAATTTACATAATTTTAAGTGACTGGTTCGCTTGTTGGACTTGAAGGTAGGCCATGTCTCTGCCATCACATTGTTTTCTTCTAAAGACAAGAAAGTTTGGTTCATACTGTCTCTCTCCACCCAGGTGTCTAACTGGGTACAAGTGATGTAATGCTGAGGGTAACCTTGTGATGGACTAGCATCCTATTCACAGAGGTGTAGCAATACTCCAGGTGTTTCATGCTGCAGACACCAGGTTAACCTGTGGCCACATGGGTCACTTGTGGCTGGTGTATGACTATTCTGATGTTGGGGGGAGGGGGTGGATGGGAAGAATGATCAACCATAGTATATATAGAAGTTACCATTTTGAGCGGCACTGTTTCTCTGATCTGGAGCCAACCTTCTCAGCTACAGCTGCCCAAGATATTCCTGCTGTGATGAAATCCCCAGAACTTACACTACTTAGCTCATGCACTGCGCTGGACAATCTATGTTCTTCTTCAGTAGTCCACTTGCCTTAAGAGTTAAAAAACATAACATGTTTTAATTAGCAAACAACATAACAGCAATGACTATTGGCATTTCTGAAGTTATTGAGTTTGGTCTCCAGTACCTCCAGTCTCCAGTTACACACTGAAAAATGCAGCAGTTTATAGCATGGAATAATTTGGATTAATTAATAGAAACAATCATTATTTTGATCTATTCAATATACATTAAAAAAAAAACAGACAATGCATTTCTGGCATCTAGAGCTCAAAATATACCTGATCGACAGTGATCTCTCATGAGTCTGAATCTGTCCTTCACAGATGACGCACTCCTTCCCATTGCAGCACCAATTGTAGCCCAGTCATTGCCATGTTTTTCTTTCAAGGATTTTAATTGCTGTACTTCTTCTGATGAGTATTTTCCCACATAGTTACGCCTGTCATACATGCGCAGCACGCGACGATAGATGGCAAACAGAGGCCGCCGGATACCTTTGGCTAAAAAGAACAAGAAATAGTATAGAACTTAAATGTATTAACTCACAAGAATGCCAAAAGTCAAAATTCAAGAAAAATCCCAAATTTCATTTTGTAAGATATTGAAAAACAAATAGTACCATGCAAATTAAAGTACTGCTGAAGAGGTTTCATTTGAATGGCCACACCACAGGATTTTGTTGACAGACTCAAAAGTTCGAACTAAACTACATATTTCCATATTAATTGACTCTGGGAGTGAAAGGGTTAACTACGACAGGACCTGCCTGTCCTGTATAGGCCTCCTCAGCCATTAGCGGGCCTGCAGCAGCCTTCCTAATCTTTGTTTGCAAAGCCAAGCCATGATGATGACGATTTAAACAGTACACTGAAACCGTTAACTTTCTAAGCCCCAATAGTGACCTCACTTAAATTCCTTTTGCAATATCCAGGATTTGCACAAGCAAAAATTAATACTTTTCCACTGCCGTAGATGCTAAACAAAATGACTCCATAATTACCTATTGTTCTGTAGAAGTCCTTCCGATCATCTTTGGTCATTTCAAATATAATAATGTTTGGATCTGGAATATTGTTAACCTAATTAACAAACAACAAGAAATAAAAATCACAATCAGAAAAATGAATAAAGAACATATTTAATGTGACATCAGACATCACACTTCACCCTATAGACAGCATTCATAGGGATAACAGAGATGGAATTCCTGAAGCATGAATGCCTATGATAAAAAACAAATGCCTGATATATAAACCCTAACTAGGCATCTGAGTATGTATGTTCTTACTTTGCAGTATTCAAGTATATTCTCTTTTAATTGCTCATTTTCTTCTTTTGACCACATTCCTTGTCTCCACTTGACTCCTTATAAATAATACAACACAACATATTAGTAAACAGACAAAAAATAAAGGGCTTTATGAAAAACAGTGTCCATATTCAAACGTTTTGCTCCAAAATAATTTGCAATTTAATTGCATAGTTTTTATAAGTTTGTTTTCAAGTGTTTAAACAATAATTCATTTACAGTGCAGTGCAGACCATGGCTTAACCTTCCAACCATCAGATGTGAACCTAGAAACCGCACCTCCTTTCTTATCTAAACCTTTTTATATTATTTCTTTAAAATGTTTCTTATTATAGATCTTGAAATCACCTTTTCCATGGAGGTTATCCTTGTCTTCTTTAGTGGTGAACCACGCCTGATTGACAGAATTATTATTGTCACTGATAACAACAGGCTGGGTTGCAGGGATGATTGATGTCTCTTGAGTCAGCTGTCCTGCTGCGAGAGCTGCTACTGCTGCTGATAAACTTAATGCTGCATTTGTTGGCTCTTGAGAAAGTGCAGAAATTTGGCCACCACTGTCAATCGCTGTGTTGTTAAATGTCTGAGAATTCACATCCTGACACAACAAAACAAACCAACAAATTAATATGAAACAAAAATGTCTAAATTGGCACCACACTCTTCACACTTGATGTTTCATGCTCTTTGTGTTTCTTTGCTTTTTTTTTTCTCAGTCTAAATCTGGATCCAGATTTGCTTATTAGGACATCAAAGGCATGGTGTAAAGATGAGTGGATGTTTTATATGTAGGGAAAGGCCCCTCTTGTAGGAGGAAGGAAGGGGTGCTGTCACTCCCCTCCCCTCAGGGTTACTGTATTTTAATTCTCACCTGGGAAACAGCAAGTGACACAGCAGAGGACATGTTGACTAAAGTTGCCAAGTCAGCAAACCCGTCTGAAGACTCTGGGTCCAGGTGAATGTGTTTGTTGACTTGCTCGTCTGTTTGATCGGCATGTTTTCGCTTCACTCCAGCTGGTGTATAAAAGCAAAATAAAATGTCATAAGCTTATATTTTCACAAAAATGTCACAGCATATACTGATTCAATTATCAGTTGCTCATTTATGGAATCTTCATGCCCCTGACTGCGACAATATTTAGTAAAATATAAGCTTATAGAAAATATACCTACCGCGGAATTCCCGCAATAATTGACTCGCGGGTTTAAATTTATAGTCGTGCGCAAAACCCGAAGAAACTTATCTTGGACACGAAGGTCTGAAAGACATCTTTGTTTCGCGGTTCAATTTCGTAATGTTACCTTAAAAAAAGAATGGAGAAATTTACAAAAAAAAAAAATAATAAGTAATAAACTTTCTTACTTATTTCGGCGAGAGAAGCAACTTGAGTTTCGGGCGAAAACGTGGAAGCGAAGCCAAGATCGCCGCCATTTTCTTCAAGAGCCTTCGCGTCTACCGTGCAAGTAGTTTCAGGTTGCAGAGAAACTTCATTTAATCCATCGTGGCTATTCGTTTCACCCACTTCCATTTATTATGTGTTTCACTTCCGGTGAGACAAAACAAAATATACAAATTTTCGAATTTCGAGCTTCAGGTGAAATCCACGTCCGGGAACTTGAAACACGCTGAAAGTGAAAATCCCGAATGTTCAAAGACCCGTACGTTTGCCTGATGAGCCCTTGAAAAAATCTCACGGAATGGTCTTCATAATGGCGATTGTTCCGCCTCAAAAGCTTCACAGAAACTAAGAGAACTTAAAGAAAAGCTTGGTGAATAGTTGAAGAACCATAAAATCGATAAAATCATTGAAATCTTTCACCAACGAAGTCGAAATTTAGACAATAAATGAGGGAACAAGGCGTGAATTTTTGCGTCGTATATTTTTAGGGGCTGGTCCCCCCTAAAATATGCCGCCTTCAAACTTTTGATCAGCGGCTTACCGCGTCAATGGCGGCCATCTCTGTTGTGATACTGAAGTATCACAAATTTGTAGTTAATTTGTGAGCTTTTTTTTTGCTTTATAATTTCAAAAACTAGACAATAATTTGTTTTTGATTTACCGCATAGCTCAGAAAATTCAAGATGTTCAAACGCTGGCGCGATAAAAAGAAGGAAAATGATCAGGTAGTGATCATTCGATCGTGAATTTGCCCGGGAATATTAGTACAAGTCACGACACATCGATGTGACTGAAAGTAAAAGTTGCTAACGAAATGTCTTCTCCATGCTCAACAGCCTGATAGCCCAACAAAGGAAAGTCAGTCACAGTCCGTCACTGAAACTTCCGTAAGTATTCAATAAACTCTTCAACCATTTAAGACAACTCTGACACGTGTAAATTCATTCATGAGCTTTCAATGCCTATTCACACTTATGCAACTCTATATTCAACGTCAGGGGTATTAACAGAATACAGCATTAAGTATTAAACAAATGCCCATCTACATTAATTTTATTTTGACCTAAGCGCTTGGGAATTAAGCACCCCTCTTCTAGTGACTGAAAGAGTCCCTTATAATTGTGATGGTTACCAGGTTACTTGACATTGTAATACTTGTATTATTGTAGTTTCCATATTCTGCATTTGGTGCTCTGCACATGCCCCCACATGTACCAATATTATGATCTAACTAAATGCTAGAGGTTGTTTATCTAGCACTACGCGTCATGCAGTGAAACCCGTATTAAGCGAATCCCATATTAAGTAATGGTCCTAGTAAGAACTAGGCAACCCAATGGCAAGGAATGCAGAAAGGTGTTAATTGTGATATTGTTGAAACCATCCACCTCATTGGCTAAAACATGAAAATCTACTATCACTTCATCAGGTAGCACATTTATTTCTCTCTAGTTTACTTATTGATTCCCTTTTAGTGAAAACTATTCTGAGTTTAATGCAGCAAAATTTCTATGTGGGAAACATGGAAAATTAGAAGCCATTCTTGGCCATTGTTTTGGAGTCTCATGATTGGATAAAATCTTGTAACACAAAAGAAATATCGCCTTAAAACAAAGTTTCAGTACATTTTATTTCAAGAACGTGTTGTCCATAGGTTGATGTATTCTCAGTAAGAAAATCTAAAGAATCTTATGTGGGGAAAGCAAAATGCCCCAGAACAATAGAGGATTGCCTAGTTCTTACACGCATTGTTACTTAAGCAGACACCCTCTATTAAGTGGACACCAGCTGCTTGGGTCCCTAAATTTTCTTCCCATATTTACTGTAAAACAAACCTGTATTCAGGGGACCCTCTATTAAGCAGACATTAGCGAGGGTCCCAAGGCAATACAGGTTTCACTGCAGTCAATAAGTGAGTCAACATGGATGCACGGTGGTGTGGTAGCTAGTGCTTTTCACTTTCAACCTGAAGGTTGGTGGTTAAAGGTGTGGTCTCCAGGGGCGTAGCTAGAGGGGGGGGGGGGGGTCCTGGGGTGCTCGTGACCTCCCCTTTGTGAGATAATCTTAGTAAAACACAGCATGGATGTCGACATGACAATCCGGTAAGTACCCTTGGTGTGACACAGTGTGACCCCCTCCCCCCTTGAAAAATCCTAGCTATGCCCCTGGTCTTTGTAACATGTTGTTTCTTCAGACAAAAAAAATCTGGAATCAGAATAGAGACTCAATCAAATGGGCATTCAGGGTTGTTCTGTTTATTCTTATTCCAGAATAAGGTCAATCGAACACACCCTTAATTTTTCACTAGGTAAAAAAAATAATTAATTAATTAATTAATTAATTAAAAACAAAATTTTCACTAGGTTAATTTTTTTCCGCGAGGTAATTTTTTCTAATTTTGAAGTTCTGGTGAAATATTATTTATTACTAGGTTTTTTTTTTACCTAGTTTGCCTGTTTCTTTATTTGACATAAAAAACCTAGGTTATCTGCGATGGTTAGTTTTGTGTTAAGGTTATGGTTAGCTTAGGGTTAGGGTTAGCTTTGAGTTAAGGTGTTGGAAATTGTAAGTAGGGTAAAAAAAGGAATTACAGTGAGAGAGTAACAAAACAAATAAAAAATGGATATTCTAAGAATACCAGTTTTAGTCTTGCATAAATTAAATGTTGGATGAAGGGAGTCTGGGACCAATAATAAGTAATAATACAAAGAAGTTTAAGCCATTTGTCAACCTTGTCCTGTGTAGTGTAGTGGTATAGAGAGTGGAATGCAGATCTGAAGGTAGAGAGTTCAGCTCCAGCCTTGTCCTGTGTAGTGTAGTGGTATAGAGAGTGGAATGCAGATCTGAAGGTAGAGAGGTAAGTGCTGTAAAAAATTCTTTATTTTATAATTTCACTGCAGATATTCTAGGGGGTACATGTATATAGAGAGTAGTAGGCTACAAGACTACAGTATGGCATCAGGAGGGTAATATGAAAACTAGGGAGGGGTGGGTACTCTTATCTTGTTGTTTTTAATATAAAAAAAATACCCAGTTAGAAAAAGTTACCTAGTTAGAAAAATTTTAACTACAACATATATTTCCAGTTGTCTGTCTTAGAATTGTCTGTCTCTTAGAGAGTGCAGTTAATTACAGTTAATGGGTAAAATTGACTGGCAGCTCACCCAAAAATCTGTTGGCTGACTGTCAGTAAAGTGTCGGCCAACAGTTCACCAACAATTTACCTACAGTCAGCCGATACACTTACAGATACTCTTTAACAGACAAAACTCAATCATACAAATAACCAGACTTTATTGAAGAAAAGACGTTAAATACAACACTTGTTTTACCTTCTTAAGTTTGAACTCGTACAATTATCCCAGTTTTTTTTTATTTAAGAAAAATTACTTAATAAAGGTAGGTTTAGATCACAAGTCCAAATCAAAGTGCCCAACTTATAAAAGTGGTCATCTAAGACCAGTATCATACTGTGGTTAATTTTCAGGGATTTATCTGTCCAGTGTGTATGATTACCTTCAATTCTCCTGAGGATCTTCAAATCCACTTTGAAACAGCACATGTTGACAATAAGCCAACACCTTCAAGTGGGGTGAGTTAACTCTCTTATCTCCAACCCTTGTTAATAATTATTATTAACAAGAGTTAACACCTGTGGATGTTTAATGTAATATATAATTTTATTATTATAATTTCCACCAAAAACTGTTGTTACTGATAGAAAGACACTTGAAAAAAGTAGAACCTAAGAGGCTGTGTTTACACTGAACTGGTACAAACTTGCATGAATCCAAAATGTACTAGTGCAGTACTTGTGCAGATCGGAACAGTAATAGTACTGCTTTAATTCAATTGTACAGTTTCAATTTCAAAAGAAGAAAGGTTGAATTAACAGTGTATCCAAACATTTAGCAGTATGCAGCAAACACATGCTCCATAATGGGAGCCTATTTTTTGTCCAGCAAGCAGGCTCAAGGGTCTTGTTTAAGTAAAATCATAGTTTTTGTCTCATTTGCAATTCAAAATGTTGAATTGAAATGAGGTGGCCTATGTTGTTGCTACTTTTGGGGAGAGTTGTTTTTATTAGGAACTTTGCAGCTGTTTGAGCAGGAGACTGAGTAGGACTTACAGTAACCAATTCTTTTTTGCAGGATTTTATTTGTCCATTATGTATGAAACATTTCAGCAGTCCTGGAGAATTGCAAACACATTTTGATCAGCTGCATGAAACTCAAAATGATTCAGCTGTGGTAAGTCTAAAGGCCCGGACACACAGTCCAGCTTTTCTTGCAACATTGTGCACAACAACATTTTTTGGGGGTGTCACACGATGCAATTTGTTGTGTGTGCATGTCGCAAAAGTAGAACTCAATTCTACTTCTGCAACTGTTGGGCGCCGCATTGCAAGATAACTTGCACTGTGTGTCTGGGCCCTAAGCTTTAATTTGATAGATCAGGCTTCCAGGATCATTAACACCACTTTCACAGATCTGGTAGGCAAACATTTGTGGGAATCTGATGTGAAATAATTTCTGTGAAGTTGAATTCTTAAAAACAGGTGATCATTACATAACTGAATCACAGGCTCAATGTTCACAGCTGATCAAGCGATCAACTGAAATTGTCCCACTGCTATGACTTGCGCAAGGCTTCATGTGTTCACAAGTTAAAAAGCAGGCAAAGGTATAAAAGATATTTAACTTTAATTGTAACTGTTCAATACACATAATTCAGTTTCTGATTTTAAATCACCTTTTTGTCACTTTAGAATCCATCAGTTGCACCCACAACACAGAGTTTACCCCCTGAAACAACAAGAATTTGGAGCGAAAAACATGGTTCCTTTCTATCATTTGATGAAGAGCTTCCAGCACCAAGGAAGGAATCAGAAGTGTCACTGCTGTCCAGTCAGCTGAAAGAACTGGAAGACAAAACACAGGAGATCATGTATCTACAGCAGGAACTTAATGAGTCGAATGCTTCTTTAAAGGTATGGATCAATGCAGGTTTATTTATCCTTTCACTAACTTAAAGAGGGGTGAATTCAAATTCCAGAAAAATTCCAAGTTGTATTTATGATTGTTCTAAATTACCGGTAAATTTATACTGAAAAACAAACTATACCACAGGAAACTAAGGTACTGCTACAATCGTGATGATCATCAAACCATTCAGATAAAAACTAAATGGTAACATTGTTTACACACTATATTATGTTCTGTTGCAAAAAAATTATATATTATGTATAGTTATTACATCTTTGTAACTTTACAGTACAAATAAATGTTGTTGTTGTAAAGCTGATAGCTTGCTTCATTCTAAAGTTATTAAATAGGTTAAATTTGAGTTTGTTCATGACTGTTATGGTTAAAATTTTTCAAATATGTTTTAAAAATTTCACTTCATTTTTCACAACCTCTTTATGCAGGAAGAGAAGTGGTACTCTGCTGCATTAAAGGAAGAAGTTGACAAAATCACCAAGGAAAAGGTTGAACTGGAGCAGAAGAACAGCTTACTAGAAAAGGTCAAGATGCACGATGTGATGTCATGTCACATTGCTTCACAATGCCACATCATGCCATGTCACATCTCATTGCACCATGCCACATGCCATGTCATGTCACATACAAATGTACCATATGTCATGTTTGTTACATTGCATCACACTGTGCCAAATCACATCATGTCATGTCACCATAATATATCATGTTTGTTACATCACATCACAGTGTGCCACATAACATCGTCATGTCACACCATGATATTCATGTTTGTTGCATCACGCTATGCCACATGCCATGTCGTGTCATATCATGTCACACATGCCATGTCATCACACTATCATGATAATATATCATGTTTGCCACATGCCATCACACTGTGCCACATCATGTCATGTCACATCATACACCATAATATATCATGTTTGCCACATGTCATCACACTGTGCCACATCATGTCATGTCACATCACACAACATAATAAATCATGTTTGCAACATGTCATCACACTATGCCACATCATGTCATGTCATATCACACACCATAATATATCATGTTTGCCACATGTCATCACACTATGCCACATTACATCATGTAATATTGCATCACACTATACCATATCATGTCATGTCACCATGATGTATCATGTTTGTCAAATCACATCACACTGTCACATCACATCATGTCATGCCACATCACATCATGTCATGTCACACCATGCCATGTCATGTCACACCATGCGATGTCACATTGCATGCCATGTTACACTACATGCCATCTTGCACTATCCCATGTCATGTTGCATTGTGATATGTCACATCACAAAACAAAATGCCATTCATTCCTTCTGTTGCTCTGTGCCACGGAAAATGATGAGAAGATTATGTATAGAATTAAAAGGAGGGGGTTAAATTGTGGAACTGCACCATTAGGAAATTGAAATTACCTTGCTGTATACCATAAATATTAAATCAAAGTTATTTCTTACAGGAGAAGCAAAATGTGGAAAAAGAGTCAGACAAAAAAGTTATGGCAGAAAAAGAAAACAGTGTTAAATGTAAGTCAGTCAAATGTGAGAACTTTATTTTATTTTCTGTAAGAACGGTTACCAATAATAATAATTAATATATAAATTACCAACTTGAGTCTCAACAGCCAATAACATCATGGCTAAACTGACCAATGACAGAACAGTTCACAATTCACATTTCTCTGAATATGACTTCTGCTCAGGTTGTTGAAACTTCAGTCAATGTCAACAACAACAGTTCTTTTCAGGACTTAACACTAACCTGGCATCATTCACACTCAATATACTACTAATACTCCTGGGTTCAAACCATTTACAATGTTACAGGTTTTTAATAACTTACATTATAATATGACCGTACGGCCCTGCTGATGCAATCCTACAGAAAATAGAATCGCAAGGTGACGTGTGCGGGGCCGGACAGGTTGGTGTGAGCCGGTCCGGAAGAAGTTGTCTGGCTCCGCTCGAGTTCAAGCGACCTTGCACTGCACGACTATTCTTGTACTTTCTAGTCATAAATAAAATACTTATTGACTGAGTTAGGTCATGGCCATGACCTCGAGCCAAATCTTTTCCTGTCCGGCCCTCCCACTCGGTCAATAAGTGCATAATATCCAGCAAGTTATTTATTTATTTATTTATTTACTGCATAGGTCTGTTGCTCAATGTTGAGCATTTTAGACCGCTCTAAAAGAAAAAGAATATTAACATAATGGTAGCAAAGTGAAAAATACAAGCTAGAAATGGGGCTTATAAGTGAAAGGAATAAATGTTAATAAATGTTTGAAATTGCATTTTTAAATACAGCCAGTGAGGCAGACAATGCTATCTCTCCATTGTGCAGTTCCTTTTTATGACATCCTTGTGATATTTCTGTCCTTGTAAAGCTATGGCAGAGTTTGCTCAACTGAAGGTGGAACTGGCCAAGGCACTTGAAGCTCAAACTGGGAGCCAGAGTGAACAGATGAACTTATCTCAACGTTCTTCAGAACTGGTAAGGAATCATGCTGGAAGTTGGCTTTTGAGAGCTTCCCAATACCCACTCTCCCTTGTATTTTCTTATTCTACAGTGACAAGTGAATTATTCTTTTGTCATGTTTTTGTCTTATGTTTTGTGGCAGGCAACTGAAAATGCTGGACTAAAGGCAGCTTTGGAGGAGGAGAAAAGACAACAGAAACTTTTTAGTGAAGAAATCAACAGATTGAAGGTAAAGTAATTATTATTGTAGATTTATGTTCATGTAGTTTGTGTACACACAAGCTGGGTGATCTAGAGAGGGCTTACAGATACATGTACATACTGTCAGAGGCTAAATATCAAAATATAATAATAATCCAGTGTCTTTTCCCAACTACCCAAAAGTGATAATTCATCTTAAGACGATAAAAGCTAGCAGTGGCAATAACAGTTAAGATATTTTACAAACTAAAAAGATGTAAACAACAACAGTCAATAAGTAGTTAAAGAAGTTAAAATTGAAAAAGGTAAAAGCGTATGATGTTTCGAGTGCTAATTTCAGTGCAAATCTGACAAAGGGCTAGCTATATACATGAGTGCTTGAATCCTCAGGTTTTGAATCTCTTTACAGTGGCTAATTTACCTTTTCAATTCAGTTGCCACAATGTAAAACAAAATTTTAAAGTTTCACTCCTGCACCAACATAGCATCATTGTTTCTTTAGAAACTAACCCCTTAATTAAAAAGCACATGGCTTGCAAAGAATAATAATTCTTTCAGCCAAATATGAGAAAGACTTGAGGCTGTGTTCCTTTTCACAGAAATCAAACCATCTATAATGAATGTTCCAAAAATTAATGGTTGCACTTTGACCTCTGGTTTTGTTCACAGGCTCATAAGAAAAGAAACTTGTGTCATGTAGTTTGTTCTAAAAGCAAGTTGGTTGTCAAAATTGCATATATAACAGCAAGATGCCAGGACTTTTTCTTTCTTGTTTATGGTTTTTCATTAATCTTTGTTTTAGGAACAACTAGAGGATAAGACCAGACTAAATGAAAACTTAGAAAAACAGCTGTCTCAAAGGTATGTTCAGCTGTAGATTTTATTAACACTTTAAGCCCCACTGTCAATAAAACAAATTTCCTTACTCTTTCCTTACTGCACATGCTGTGAGACCATGCACATGCTGTTGTGGGGATGGGGCAGAGAAGCAAAAAAGAAGTGATGCTTGTTACTTTCAGAACTTAATTGTACTTTATTGTTGTTCATTCAGACCTTCTGGAGATGAAATCATAACTTTACAGAATCAACTATCCACAGCGCAGCAACAGGTGTCAGCCCTTCGACAAGAAAAGGAGCAGGAGCATAAGGCGTGGCAAGAAAAATTTAATGCAACCTTAACAGAAGTGAACAGGTAAAACTGTTAATGAAAAGCAGTTTTCCAATGGTGATTGTTGAAAGTAGTTGGAATCTTCTTTACCCTTTACCCTCCAACATCTTTTAAGAACTTTTTCCAGACAGTTTCGTCAAGACATCCGTACAATACCCGGCTTGCTTCTAAATCAACATATTATATTAATTCGATCAAAACAAACTATGGGAAATTCAACATCCGCTTTGCAGGTGCAAAAGTTTGGAATCAAGTAGACGAAAGTATAAAACACCTTCCCCTTAGTAATTTCAAAAATAAAATTAAACTAAACATCCTGCAGACTTATATCTAGTTAAAATCGTAACTCTTTGTTTCATCTGGTACCATCTCTTTAGTCCTATTGTTTTTTTTTTTTTTTTGTTTTTGTTTTTTTTTGTCTTTGTTTCTGTATTGTTTTTCCTTACTTGATTAATTTATTTTTTAGCTAATGTTAATTATAGCATCTATATGCTTTATTGCCAACCTGTATATTTCATTTGTAAATATAATTTTTTGTTACTCAGCTCGATTAGCTTTCTAGTTATTCTGGGTAACATTACCTATTTCTGATTTAATTTTATATTGTAAACAGTTTTTTCTTTCTTTGTAAATATGGTAATAAAGTGTATTCAACTCCCAATAGTGCCAAAAATGAAAATTTAAAAAAAATACCAAATTTCATTTTGTAAAATATTGAAAAACAAATGGTACCATGCAAAAGGTCTGCTGAAGAGGTTTCATTTGAATGGTCACACCATAGGATTTCATCGAAAGACTCAAAAGTTAGAACGAATGGTACCATGCAAAAGTACTGCTGAAGAGGTTTCATTTGAATGGTCACACCACAGGATTTCATCCACAGACTCAAAAGTTAGAACAAATGGTACCATGCAAAAGTAGTGCTGAAGAGGTTTCATTTGAATGGTCACACCATAGGATTTCATCGAAAGACTCAAAAGTTAGAACGAATGGTACCATGCAAAAGTACTGCTGAAGAGGTTTCATTTGAATGGTCACACCACAGGATTTCATCCACAGACTCAAAAGTTAGAACAAATGGTACCATGCAAAAGTAGTGCTGAAGAGGTTTCATTTGAATGGTCACACCATAGGATTAAAGTTTACCCTAACGCTAACCTTAAAAAGGTATATAAGATACCTTTATTTATTTATTATAGATACAACTTTGTATAGTTAAACAATGAACACCCTAAGAGATACCTAAACTTCATGTTTTAACCCCCTCACTTTTATTTGGGAGACCCTCTACCAAAACAAGGTTACTGCCAGCATTAAGTTAGTTTTCCATTTTAATGGTTTGCTGGTATCACATACAATCATGTATTAAAGTGGTGAGATGAAAAGTTCTTATCTAATAACGACAGCAGAGACCAAACTCAAACCCTCAATGTTAAGATCAAAATTCTGATTCGCTAATCACTACATTGTATTATATGCATGGGCAGAAGAACACTTGAAGGCCTTGGGGCATAACCAACCTATGTTGCTTTTGAGGTCGTTTTTTATTTTTTATTGTCCATTTTTGGCATGTGAACTACAAATTAATTGCAAAACATTGTTCAGATTTTTTTTGTTGTTTTTTACGTCGCTTTCGAGAAATAATGTATGCAAAAAAAAGTCTGCATGTCTCCCGCTGAATCCCGCTTGAAAAAATGAATCCCAAGGTTTACCCGAATTTCTTGATTTTACGCTGATTTTTCACTTCAGATGGCCAAGTTTGGGCCCGTACCGCTGAATCTCGCTCAAGAAAAATAAATCCCAAAGTTCATTCCCTCAAAATCACTTCATTTTTATCACCAATAGTCAGCCACTTAGATTCGCGCCATCTCCCTTATCCTTACGGACCTCCTTTAGGAAGCACTCCCGGTCTTGCGCTGCCGGCAATAGTCTTTGCCTGCCTTGCTGAATTTCACCTGGCCGCAAGAACTCACTTTGAGCTGCCCAAAGTTGTATTTCAACCTCCCGCGCGACCACGCAAAGCTGACCTATCTGCAACTGTCGCAAAGCATGTCGGGATATCAATGGTGAAAATGAAATAATTATGGTTAGGGTTAGGGTTAACCCTAACCCTAACCCTAATATGGAAAATATTATAAGTCTGGAAGCACTTCGGATATCGGGCATTTCGACCACGACACGGGATGGGAAATGGCCCACAACTCACAACACTGCTTCCTTTCTGATCCAAAGTGATTCCATACTTTCCCACTGGCTCGTCTTGTCCACCAATGTCTATTTTCACCTCGAGTGCGAAATAGCAATTTAGAGACAAGGTAAGACAAGAAACATGACTCGTTTCTTTGAGAGGTGTGAGAGACTTACAAATTTCCGGACTTAATGATGTCCTTCAATCACCGGACGGGCCTTAAACATATTGGCTTATATGCACGCTACAGATGATGTGTTTGCCGTAGCAAGCGTGCGATCGATGAGCGAGCCAGACATGCGTAATGGTATTTTCGTTTATGTCGTTGGCGCGGGTCAGGAGTATTGCAGTCGCATATTCTCACAGCCAATCTGCTGGAATGGCGTCAAAATTACGCCCTGAATGTAAACAACCACTAGAAGGCCAGAACTCTATGCTTTTTTTAGGTGAAATTGGTCCAGTTTCTTAGGATTAGTGCATATTCAACAAGGCTTTGTGATATTATTTGTTGTACAATAAAATTAGGCAAATCTGAGCGAGAAAAAAAACTAAAAACGCTCAAAAAGCAACATAGGTTGGTTATGCCCCCAGCCCTTTACTTGATAACTTGACTATAACAATTTCACTTAATAAATTATTATGACCCAGTTTGCAGGTGAAAGTGAAGGAGCTTGAAGTGGAAAAAGCATCAAAAATTGAACAAGTGCAAAGGTAGGACATTACTTAACAGTAACTCATTACAGGAAATTTTGCAAGTCAGCTTAATTTTGTGATTTTGGAAGATCAACATTTCACAACATTAATTGTTTTTTATAACCACCCAAATATGTTAATATTTTTGTCATGGTCATATTAATGGGATTCCACTGAGTTAAGGGGCTCACTTTGTTGCCCATTTATTGTACAGTTTGCAGACAGCAGTAACAGCGTCCACAGAAAGCAGAAAACAAGTGCATGAAGAGAGTCAAGAAAAACAGAAACATCTTATAAGCCTACAGCATGACCTCAGCCAGGTAGGATTAAATTTGACAAGAAGCTGTATACAGGTTGAACTTGTGGCATCTTTCACCCACTTGCCAAACAAACGCAACGTTGTAAAAAATACAAAACCTGCTGGAATTAAAATCCCAAAGCAATAGCTGGTGAACACAATAACAACAGTCCTATCCATCCACAAATGCCTTACATGACCTTTAAATCTCATATGCTGTATTAAATTCTGTGTTCTTCTTCTCAAGGATACTTTGCCACCATCTTGAGTTCAAGAGCCATATCATATTGTTACCCATCATGCTTTAGTGTTAAGGGTTTTCACCCATGATCCTTTGTAAAAGGTCGTTCTTCCATGTAAGTCGGCCATGTTGCTCCAGGCCATAAAAATCTAGTTGAAACCTTGACTGTTGTTGATTTATTACAACATGGTCGTATGTCAAGCAATCAGTGATCTAATATATGCATGCATAAATTTGCATGCACTAAAATGTGACCACAAAAAAAATATGCATGCATAAATTTGCATGCACTAAATGTGACCACAAAAAAAAACGTGGAGGGCAATCCTTGACTCCTCGGCTATACCACAAGTAAAAATAGAATGTAATGAGCAAGGCTGTCACTAATTTTTTAGGTAGCCAAGGATAAACAGTTTTATTAGTAGCATAGCCTTGTTTGTCTATGAAAGTAGCCAGGGCTCAGAATTGTGAATGAGTTATGTCTAGATTGGCTTTAGTGTTCTTACAAATTACCAGACCAGAATGACAGGGCAGAGCATCCTCTTGATTTTATTAAATAATGTATTTTCCACTGGTATTCCAAGTAATTAGTACTGCTTGTTTCGCTTTCACACTTGGCACACCCTGCATTGTCTGTTCAGATACGCAGATCATCTGATTGGTCGGTTTTCTAGTTCTTATACAGTGTGCCGCTCACTGAGCTCCATTCACGCTTGCGATCCACACAGTTTGTACAACTTTATCGACTAAGCAGTTTGTCTATTATTTTCAACCACCCCCGTTTACTGTACTTATGCCTACTGATAAGCCACTAAGCGAAGAATCTTCTTCAGATGGGCCTCGTTCAGCAGAAAGAATCGAGCCGGCTGACGGTAGCGGAGGCAACCCAGTTGTCGTAGATCAAGTCTTTTCAATGTTCAAGGATTACCTCGAGAAGAAATTGGATGATAAAGGGAAGGAGATCCAGCAGAAGAGTAAAATCGACAAAGAGGTTGTACAGTTAAAATTCAAAGGCAATCAGAAGCAATTTGAGCTTAACGCCGAGCTAGATTCCATCATTGAAAGCATTGAAGTCGAAAGTGACCGTACGGAACCGAACATAGCACGTGTGAAACAGCTCTCTCAAGAAGCCAGGCAACTTATCCGCAAAAGACAAAAGTTAATAAAGATCGCCGACAAGAGTAAAGACGGCTGGCAAGTTGTCGCAGAGTACGAGTCCGACGAGTTGGCGTCTGGCTCCGAGGATGAAAAACGCCTCAAGAAAGCAAGAGAGGTGGCGAGTAGGAAAAGGCGTCAAAAAGAGCAATTTAGTAATGATCGCAGCAAAAGGCCAAGAATGTCGATGGGCGCTGATAATCAGCTTTTTCGTGGTGAGATATAAAATGTTTATCCTATTGCATTGCCTTTCTATTTTACTTTGTGAGTTCATATCATCTTGGATCCGCTCGCGTATCCTACCGTATTCCTTGTTGTGCTTTATTTGTATTACGGGAGTTGAAGAGTAAAATAATTTACGTTCGTTTGAGCGTAGCGAATTAGAACGTAAATGTATTTTCCACTGGTATTCCAAGTAATTAGTACTGCTTGTTTCGCTTTCACACTTGGCACACCCTGCATTGTCTGTTCAGATACGCAGATCATCTGATTGGTCGGTTTTCTAGTTCTTATACAGTGTGCCGCTCACTGAGCTCCATTCACGCTTGCGATCCACACAGTTTGTACAACTTTATCGACTACCCCCCCCCCCCCCTCCCCTTGTTTTACAGTTTGTCCAGTTTTGTCATTTTTCCCTTAGGCCGTAGAGACACTTTTAGCGAGCACTCCCGCTGTTTCAAATGTGGCAAATATGGACACTGGGCTAAGGATTGCAGATCCACTTTTTGGCCAGGAAGCTGGCAGTATTCCACCTACAACAGTTGTCCTGGACTCTCCTACAACAAGTCGACAGGAAGCCAATCAACTCAATTCCATCCAAATATCAAGCACTGATGACGACTTGGCGCAGGTAGAAGAACTTGTAGAAAAATATGAGCTCGAAAGTGAACAGTCCTTAGGTGTAAAGGGTAACTTAAAGAATAATATACAGTTTTGGAGGTCCATTAGCTTTCCAAGGTCTGTAAGGCTAAGAAACAATAAGTCCGCTCGACTTCATGCTGATTTTGTGGACCAGGCAGTCCTTGAGCTTGTTAATTCTGGTCGTATTTGTAAAGTTACTCAGCAACCCTTAGTAGTTAACCCCTTATCGGTGTCTATACAGCCATGCGGGAAAAAGAGGTTAATTCTTGATTTACGCCACGTAAATAAGTGTTTAATTAAACAAAGGGTTAAATATGAGGATTGGAAAATTGCTATGGCTTATTTTGCGAAGGATTCGTACATGTTTTCTTTTGATTTAAAAAGCGGCTATCATCACGTTGAAATTTTGCAGGAACACCAAACTTTTCTGGGATTTTCCTGGCGGGATTCCGATTCCAACAATGAAGTATTTTATGTTTTCACTGTTCTTCCCTTTGGTTTGTCTACAGCCCCTTATATATTCACCAAGCTCTTGAAACCATTAGAGAAACATTGGAGAATACAGGGTTTATGTATAGCTATTTTCTTGGACGACGGCTGGGCGACAGTTCAGGATAAAGAAGATTGTCTTACTAAGGCCCAAGCTGTAAGGGGGGATCTGTGTAATGCGGGTTTTGTAGTTAACGATGAGAAATCGGTATGGGAACCTACCCAAATATTGGATTGGTTAGGTATA
Source organism: Dendrophyllia cribrosa (assembly GCA_024195265.1). NCBI lineage: Eukaryota > Metazoa > Cnidaria > Anthozoa > Scleractinia > Dendrophylliidae > Dendrophyllia > Dendrophyllia cribrosa. The sequence goes on from JAJLRJ010000012.1 coordinate 32,885,750, forward strand.
TCTTGGAATTCTGTGTTGGGTACGTTGAAAATTGTAGACAGAAGAGTATCAAGGATTATGAACACCATCGATCGTATTATTGAAGCCGATTTTAAAGTTTCCGCTAGAGCATTGGCTTCCTTTACGGGTCAAATTATTTCCACCGGTCCTGTAGTCGGTAATATTGGTAGGATAATGACTAGACACTGCGTCATGTCTACCTTGTGCGAAGACCAATGGGATTCTGTATTCTGTCTTGACGATTATTGCAAGGAGGAAGTGTATTTTTGGAAGGATAATTTGATGAATATGAATAGCAGATATTGTTTTTTAAGTAAACATCCTAGTTATTTTGTCTATTCCGACGCCAGCGTCACTGGATGTGGTGCTTGTATTGGCTTTAACAACAAGTATGTATGCCACAAAATGTGGACAGAGAGCGAGAGTTTGCAAAGTTCCACATGGAGGGAACTATCCGCTATTGAATTTTCATTGCAATCATTTGTGTCGGTCCTTGAGGGATCGCATATTAAATGGTTTACAGATAATCAAGCCGCTGCTAAGATCGTCGAAGTGGGCAGCATGAAAATAGACTTGCACAAGATGGCTAGGAACATTTTCAATATTTGTATCCAGTCGGGGATTCATTTAGAGGTACAATGGATCCCTCGTACTATGAACCAGCAGGCTGATTATATAAGCCGTCTCGTTGATCCCGATGACTGGCAAATTTCCGACGAATTCTTTCGGTCTCTTGATGCTCGTTGGGGGCCCCATACTGTAGATTGCTTTGCCAATTTTTATAATCATAAGCTGCCTAGGTTCTTTTCGAGGTTTTGGAACCCCAATACAGCGGGTGTAGATTTTTTCTTCCAGCCCCTAAGTGGGGAGAATTGTTTGGTGGTTCCCCCTGTTTCTATCGTTCCGAGAATATTACACTATATGAACTCCCAGAATGCGGTCGGTACGGTTGTCGTACCTTTTTGGCCTTCATCTCATTACTGGCCGTTAATTATACACAAATATAACAAATACCTTTCGGCTTATACCATTCATGTCGGTAAAGAGGTTTTGAGACATGGTAAAAATCTTAATTCCCTTCTAGGATCTGAGAGTTTTGTGGGGAATGTTATTGCTTTAAGAATGGAGTTTACACAGTAGAGGACTATTGCGGCATTTACTCACGGTTTGCTTGGTATTCGTAGGGGCACTGGCCTAAATAAAGGTGACTGCACCTTATTGTTTGTTCTAAATTGACCTATGTGGCACTGGCCTTAGCGATAAGGGTGACTGCACCTTCTTGTTTCTGGGGCATAGAGCAGTTTATTGGCTTTACAGGCCGAGGGTTATGTCTTTTCAGTTTTGTTTGTTACGTTCTGTTTTTTTTCTCAGATTGTTTCGTCAAGCAGTTCATGGGAAGGCTTCCCAAATTTAGCTTCACTGAACATTCATCAAGTTCTAAATGTGATGTTGACGTCCAGGGCGGACTCTACAGCTAAGACTTACCTACGCGTTATTAGAAAGTTTATTGATTGGTGCAAAACTAAACAATTCGGAGTTCAGCTGCCTTTTCCTATAGGCGTTGTATCCCTTTATTTATTTGAAGTGCATCAGTCTTCTACTTCCAGTTCTTCAGTAATTTTAGCACATGCTGCTCTAAAATGGCTGCATTCGTTTGCACCAAGTCTTGATCGTAATCCGTTGGATACTGATTTCTGCAGAAATATTATTGAGTCTGCCAAACGCCGTAAATCGCAGCCAGTTAAGAAAAAGAAGCCTTTTACTACAGATATCATTAAAAATATTCTTGATGTTTATAACAGAGAAGATGCTAATTTAAAGGACCTTAGAATTGCTGCCTTATGCTCCTTAGCTTTCGCGGGTTTTTTTCGCTATGATGAGTTGAGCAATATTACTCCTCAGCATATTGAATATTGTAACGATTACATAAGGATTTTCATACCCCAAAGTAAGACCGACATATATAGGGAAGGGAACTGTGTATATATTAACATATCCGGAACAAAGTACTGCCCTGTGGGTGTCTTGAGAAGATACTTGGGTTTGGCTGGTATTGACGATAACAGTACTCTCCCTTTATTCAGACCTCTTACTTTTCACAGTAGTAATTCTAGCTATACATTAAGGAGTGGTAAGATTTCTTATTCCAGATGTAGGGAAATCCTTAGAGATACCTTAAAAAATCTGGGTTTTGACCCTAATGATTACGGTCTTCACAGCTTAAGATCCGGTGGAATTACTTCTGCAGTGCGTAATAGTAGTAACTCGGTTCCTGAAAGGCTGCTTAAATTACACGGTAGATGGAAGTCTGATTCTGCAAAGGATATGTATGTTGAAGAGAGCATCGAGAGTAGGTTACAAGTAACTAGGTATTTAAGTTTATAACATTAGGGACCACATATATTTACAGTTATTCTGTTTTCTAAGTTAAACATCAGGTATTTGGAGACACAGTATTTAGCTTTGCATTCTATTATTTCATTAATTCGACACTTGTGTTTTCAATAATACTTACAATTATGATGTAATAACTACATTCTGTTTTATAAGTTAAACATCAGGTAATTTAGCTTTGCATTGTATTATTTCAGTAATTCGACACTTATGTTATCAATTATACTTGCAATTATGATGTAATAACTACATTCTGTTTCTTAGGTTAAAACATCAGGTATTTTGAGATAAAGTATTTAGTCTTGCATTGCGTTATTTCAGTAATTCGACACTTGTGTTATCAATAATACCTACAATTATGATGTAATAACTACATTTATTTTGTATTAAACTGTGCTCTTGGATCCGCTCGCGTATCCTACCGTATTCCTTGTTGTGCTTTATTTGTATTACGGGAGTTGAAGAGTAAAATAATTTACGTTCGTTTGAGCGTAGCGAATTAGAACGTAATGTTAATTTATGTGCAAACTTTGCAAAATTATGCAAAAATTTATACCAACTTTATGCAAATGCATGCAAAATTTTGAAAAGATTAGTTAATTGGGGAGGCCGAAACACATATAAGCTTTGTAGTTTCTTTTCGGTCTCCCCGCCACTTTTTCTTTTGATTTAAATTATTCTATTGTATTCTTTTTTATTACTTCTGTGGCAAAAATTAAAAAAATAAAATAAAATAAAATTTTACTCTGACATGTAAATTTCATAGCTTTTTCTATAACAGTGTGATTTTTTCATACCTTGGTATCAGCGATCACTTCCTTTGCAGTATTTTCAATTTTTGTGGGGAGTTTCACTTCCTTGAATTGAAAATAATCTTGTTGCCTTTTTTATCCTTAGGCTAATGTTGTTTTGAAAGAGAAGGAGACCTTTATCGAATATCTGCAAAAGCAACTTGATGAAACAAAAAGCAAACTAGATTCTGAGGTTTGTATAAATGTATTTAGGTAATGTATTCAGGACCTTCATTGTAGACGCATTTGTTGGGACATGTAATGTTTTCTCCCCTCACAGTGTTGGTTTTCAAGATAACAACAACAACAACAACAATTTATTGATAATAAGATCATAGAATCACAAAATTCAACATTGAGAGGGAGAAAGATGGACTGTAAATTGGAATATGAGCATCACACAAGGTGTCCCAACGTAACATGTCGAGAATTGTAGCGTCTCCTTGCAAAGTGAATACATTTAAGCATTTACACATTGTGAAAATATACAAAATGATCACCAAAGATATTGAAATTCACACAAATTTAGCCCCACCTGCTACTGTAATAAATCTATTTGACTGTGTTGTGGTTCAACTTTCAGCTATCTTTGGTTTGAAAATTCTTAAACCAGTTTGATTTTTGTTTTCTTTTGTCTTAGATCATGATAATGATTCTCAGACAAAGAAAAATAAAAATTAAACTGTTTTGAAACTTATTAAACCAAAGAAAAATTTGGACCACAACATATACACGGAAGCCATTGAGGTGAATTTGATATCAAAGCTTTAAAACATGCTTAAAAGGGTAAACCATACATACTTAAAATTACATGTAAATGAAATTAAAATAAAATTATTTTTATATAATTGTTTTTGTACAGGTCACTTTGAGGGAAGATTCCAATCAACAAGTTCGAAACCTGCAAAATCAGTTACAAGAGGAACAAAGGCAATCCCAAAACAGGTTAGGTTTTGGGATAATCGGAAGTAAATTTTTTTTGCTTAAAACATAAGAGTGGCCCTCAGAAGGAGTTATGAATAGTATTCTGAATTTTATTTTTATCCCACAGAGAATCATTAATGAAAGATCTTGAGAGCAGCCTTCAACAGAAGAAGGATGATATTGCAAGATTTGAAGAGGAGCGAACAGACCTTATTGCTAAGGTACTCATAACTTATCAGACTGTACCCAGTCCTTTATAAATTAAAAACATAGTTCAGAAAATAAGCCAGGTGACCATTGAAAGAATACATGTATATGGGAAATTAAGTTGGAAAGTAAAATTAGTTTTGGAAAAATAGGATGAAAACTGAAAACTATTTAGGAAGTCGACTGACCAAAAAGTTTAGAAAAAAATACAGCATGCAATTCAAAGGAACAATTTCAAAAGTAAGGTGGAAACTGAAAATATCTGTATTTTAATAATATATTCAAGTTAAAATTATTCACCAAACACTTGAACTTCATTTCTACAAAGTTAAAAATGTGGTATGTTTACAATTTTTAAACATTTGGCATATTTTCATAATATTTATTTTATCTTACCTGTAGATTGAAGCTGGTGGAGGAACTGAAACTGTCATTAATCAGCTTAAACAGGAAAAGGTAAATGTTGGTGTAATTTGTTTGCACTGGCTCAATATATAATGTTTTTTCAACAGTGCAGAATGTTTGAACTGGATCAAAATCTTTGGACTCACTGTAGAAAAAATATTTAAATTGGTGCATATTTCTTTACTGTTGAAATGATAATTTGTGAAGATTCTAAAAACAGCAGAACCTACATTTGTGCTGTCTGTTGTTGCATTGTATTATCTCAAACTTAATATCTACTGTTTGTGAGCATAGTTGGATGCGGTATTTTACTATTGATCATCCTTTATTTAATGGCAGGAGAGCTACCAAGTGAGACTACAGCAGATAGAAACTTCACTTCAAAATCAAACACAAGAACATTCCAAGAAAATTGAGGAGATGCACAAAGAACAGAATAAGGTGAACAAGGGTACATGTAGTGCAGGGATGTAGCTGAGAGCCGGCAACCGGCTAATTTCACCAGCTGAAAGAGAACTTATCACCAGCTAAAATTTTACTAGAAAACAAAGACTTGGGGTGATTTTGAAGGTGCACAAGCCAGAAAAACTGGCTGGGCTTATTAACGAGCCTGCTAAGTTTTTTGTTAGCTACACCCCTGGTTGTGTTGCAATTCGCATTTTTATGGTGTGAAGTGTAATCTCATCAGTTTGTTTGTTGCAGGTTGAAGAGGAGTTAGCCATAGCAAAAGGCAACTCTGTAAAACTGGAAAATTCTGTGAGGGATCTGACATCCTTGTGTAGCAATTCTTCACAACAAATAGAAGAGTTAAGAAAAGAAATCAGAGAAAAAGTGAGTGATCATGGTTGAATTGGGAAGAATAGCTCTCCTGAACCATCTGTTGGCCAATTGTTGGTAACATGTTGGCCATATATTGGCCAACAGTTGATAATGTGTCTGCTGTATATTGGCCAACTGATGGTAGCGTGTCTGCCATATATTGGCCAACAGTTGGTTGAGGAAAGCTGCTCTTCATAATTGATTGACAGTCCGACAATTGGTGGACAGTCATCCAAATTACCAACAGTCGGCTGTCAGTTTTTCCAGTGTTCAGTAAGTTGCCAGTAGACTGTCGGTAAGGTGATAGTTAAATTTGTCATAAATACTTGCCAATTTGTTACCTTTGATGACTGCATCAACAAGACAACATATCAGATTTATATATAAGATACTGTTACTTTGTTTGTTCTTGTCTGTTTGCCCAGTGTAATAACTAATTGCACTGTTATTTTTCTTAAAACACTCACATTATTTTTTCTGTTGGCCAACTGTCACATTATAAACCAAACTTGGCTTTGTAAGCAAAACTGTTTGATGTGATAATTTCTCTTCAAATGCTCACATTTTTTCTGTTGGCTGACTATCACATTATAAACCAAACTTTTCTTTGCAAGCAAACCCGTTTGATGTGATTATTTTCAGAGTGAAAGTCTTGTTGCTCTTGAAGCAGCAAAGGCTGCTGAAAAGTCTGTTTTAGATGAACAAGTCCAATCTTCTCAGGAGACTTTACAGGAGAAGCTAAAAGAACTAAGTGCTCTTCAACAACAAAATATGAAGGTAACTAGTAACATTATTTTGTAAGCTGGTCTTATATGTACAATCATGCTGGTTCTGCTGTATACTCGGTTAAGATTATTGTGTCATTGCTTGGGTAGTGGTGTTAAGCTGTTGATGTTGTCTCATACACCTCTCACCCTAAACTTTTAGGGGACATAAGAAAACATGTCATCACATCATTGTTGGAAAAGAGTAAGGAATTTAGTCACAGGTGTTGTTACTTACATTTTTTATAAATAAACTAAATTGAACTAAACTATAAATTGTAAAATTCTCCTTTAATTATCAATGTTAAAATCATTCTCCTTGTGAAGCTCAAAGAAGATTATGATGGCTTAAGGGACAAGCAGTCCAAACTTGAAGTTCAAGTGAAGACATCAGAGATGGAAATAGAAAACCAAGCAAAGAGATGTGCTCAGCTGGAAGGTGAAATCAAGGGAAAGGTGTGTAACTATTTAAACCCTCTGTAAAATACTGAAAAACAGTAATTATTGATACCATGCTTAAGGTTGGAAAATGTGAGAGAAAAGGAAGCTGGAAGTCAACAAGAGTTGGTAAAGAAGGGAATAGGAAAACACAGAAAGTTCAAAATCTGGTTACTGCCCATTTAACTTTAAATAAGCTGTTAATAAAGGCAGTCAGGTTTTTCATTCTTGAACAAATGGATAACATTCTGATGTTAATTAAAATCGAAGTACGGTGGAACACCACCATACAGCCAACTAGGTATTATGACCACTTTTAGAGGCACAAGAAAGTGCCAACTCAGTAAATTTTTTCTCTCTAAAAAAATACTCTTAAATCTGGCTACCTCATTAATAGGACCACATTTTTATGGCCCAATGGTGCTCATATCAACAGGGTTCCACTGTAAACAATAATAAAATAAATAAGATCATCATTTTATTTTGGTTGCTTCATTCTTAGGTTGAGGTGATGACATTACTACAACAAGAGAAATCCTCTGACAAAATGTCACTGGAAAAACAGATTAATGACATTCAGCAAACTCTCAGCAAAAAGGAAAAGGAATTGATAGCGGTGCAAGGACAACTTCAACAGGTATATTGTCATGTTTTAACTATTTTTTTCTTGTAAATGCACCTTCTTCTATGTTGAATCTTGAACAACTGGCTTGCTTTTTGGTTTCTGTGTATAATGTTAAAAATGAAACTTTCCCATACAATTTGCAGTTCAAAGAAAAGTCTGCTGAGAAAATTAAATCTCTGGAAACTGAAAAGGAACAACTCTCCTTTACATTAACGTCCACCAAGACTTTATTGGAAGAAAAGGTGGGTGTTATGTATTTTATGTAAACAGTGCCTAAACAATGTTGGAAAAGCAGTTCTATTGGAATGTTTATTTAAAAAGCTTAAATTTTTCTTTTCATATTTTTCTTGAAAAGTTACTTCATCTCAGTATGTAAAAGTAATGTGATCCCTTGAAAGTTGTTAAGCTGAAAACCCTAGTTACCTTTTGAAGTTTACAAGAACATTAACAACAACAACAAGATAATGCTGTTTACAGTCCTTTTTTTCGTGTTTCATGATCAGGAGAAATCTATTTCTAGCCTCGGATCAGAGAATCAGGAAGCAAGAAAAGAAGTTGTTTCATTGAAGGAACAACTGGCTTCCACTTCACAAGTGAGTGTAGATCTTGTTTAACCTTTCCTAAGCCTTTTAACTTCAAAGTGGACTAAACTTCAACATTTAAAAATCTCAAATCTCTTGGGTCTTTTTTGGTGGGCAAGTGCTGGATTCCCAAAATGTAGGAAGTTTCGACAAGATGGATCCCAAACATTTCGCAAAGGTAATATTGAGTGCTTGCTCGCCACGAAATATGGGGCCGTACGCAGCTCTTTCAAGGTCTTCTCTGATTTGCTGAGAAAACAATAGAACAAACAACACAACAATGGACCCTAGCCCTGATAACAATAGAGCTGCATGATACCCAGGTCCATTGAAATTAGAGGTTTTAAAAAGCTGTGTGGTATCTGCAAATTATGCCTGCATTGCAGGCTAGATTTCATCAAAAGTTAAAATCATTAGATATAGATTAACCTGATGTCAATTTATAACCTGACAGAGAAAGTGTCAGTCTTTCTTTCTCAAAAAACAAAAACATCAAAATAGTGAAAGTACTGTTTACAGAGTATATCCCATAATTATTGCCTCTGTAAGTATATATCTACTTGCTGTTGTTCATTGCCCTCCTTGTACCATTACAGATCCTTTGTTTATTCCCTAGGTTGTAATTTCTTCATTATACATTTAAGAATATTCATCTGCTGAATACTTATACAACTCCCTAAAAACTCAGCAGTGGCAATGGTTCACTGATTGGCTGATTATATTATGTATAATCACATTAATCTTATTGAAATCTCGCAAAGATCACGAAGGGAGTTTTTTCTGTTACCATTGCTGGATATATGTCGTGTAGACCTGTATTTAACTCTTTGCTTTGACAGTCAGTGAAGGAGAAGACTGATCAGCTGGAAAACACCACTAAACAACATTTAGAGGAAAAGGTCAGTGCCTCAATTCTCCTTGCTGTAATTGTATATGTTGTAGTTAATTTTTTATCTCAGTTAATTTTCGTTTTTCTTTTGTTTCAAATTCATTAGCATATATTACCATACCCAAAAACAATGGAAAAACAAAAATTAACTGAGATAAAAAATTAACTACAACATATACATTTTATATAATGTTGGTTGAGTAATAAATCAAGATCTTGGCCCGTTTATTCAAAGAGTGGTTAAAGCTCTCCACCAGATAAATCACCAGCCAGTAGACAAGTATTAACAAAACCAATTGCATTATTCACTGGAGACTTATCCAATAGATAGCTCAAGCATCATGAACCTCTCAGAACGCCTCATAGGACTGGCTGAGAAAACAAAAGAACAGACAACAGGACAATGGACCCTAGCCCTGAAAACAATAGAGCTGCATGATATCCAGGTCCAATGAAATTAGAGGTTGTTAAGAGATGCATGGCATCTGGATGGAATCCAAATTGTAGAAGAATTGTTATGAATCTCTGCTTTGTTACTTGTATAAGAATCTACCAATACTTTTTTCCAGGACATTGTTCTGAATTTCTTCAACATTGTTTTGCAGAAAGCTTTAGAATCCAAATTGTCGGAGCTAGACAGCACTAGCAAGAACCAAACGTCAGAGTTGATGGCAACTTTAAAGAATGTCAAGGGAAAATTGCATGATAAAGAGGTATTGAGAAAAATAATTTCTCTTCTTGCAACACTTAACCCTTTCACTCCCAAGAGTGCCAAACATCAAAATTCAAGAAAAATCCCAAAATTTATTTTGTAAAATATTGAAAAACAAATGGTACCATGCAAAAGTACTGCTGAAGAGGTTTCATTTGAATGGTCACACCATAGGATTTCGTCCACAGACTCAAAAGTTAGAACTACACTACATGTCTCCATAATTGACTCTGGGAGTGAAAGGGTTAACGTTTGATAATTTATGCATTGTTGATAATTTATGCATTAATGTTGTTTTACAGGAAGCGTGTGCCAAACAAGTCCAAGAACAACAGCAGCTTCAACAAAAGGTGCTCAATATTCTCCTTATTACTTGCAGCAGGTTTATTTTATCTCCATTCTGTAACAACAGCAGCTTCGACAAAAGGTGCTCAATATTCTCCTTATTACTTGCAGCAGGTTTATTTTATATCCATTCTGTAACAACAGCAGCTTCAACAAAAGGTGCTCAATATTCTCCTTATTACTTGCAGCAGGTTTATTTTATATCCATTCTGAGAATTTGGAACTTCATCAGAATGCACCAGACTTGGGTAAAATATGAAACAATGGAGTTAGCTCCATGTTCAAAACATTTATTACGAATTATTCAAACATCAATGTTTATATTTTAAAAGGTAAAAGCGCATCAGGTGACCAGTAAAAAAACAATATGAACAATAATGCAAACATTTTTTCACGGTTTGGTTTCCTCTGCTAGATAATAAGAATGGATAATAAGAATGGATAATAAGAATGGACAATAAGAATGGAACAATAAGGAAACATCAACGTGCAGCCTGTTGAACTTTTTTTTGCTTGTTGTATTCTTCTGGTTTCTTCTCTCATCAGATCCAACAGTTAGAACAAGAGAAATTATCAGTAGAGGAAGCAATGAAAGAACTTGGACAGGTGAGTTCTCTACCCCCAGAAGACCCAATCACCCCCCCCCCCCCCCCCCCCCCCCCGGTTTATTGTCAACTATCTAGAAAGGAGTTATTCTTTTGGGGGGAGTGGCTTTTTTCTGTGGGGGAGGTATTATATAATCAAAGGCTCCTAAGAGCCAACCCGTGAAGAAGAAATGCTAACGCATAACGCAATATTGCGGTAAGCTGTTGTTTTTACACTGACATGGTTCAATATTTTTTTAAAATTAAACTTAAGGGTTTTTGACAAACGCAAAAAGAAAAATACCGTACATCACTTTCATAATGTTCGGTCCGAAGAAGAAAGAAAAAAAAACGACGGCACGACCGAGATTCGAACCTGGCGCCTTTCGGCTGTTATTCCGCGCTTTACACCGCGCTTTACACCGTGCTTTACACCGCGCTTTACACCATTCGGCCATCATGATCACTGACTTAGAACAGGATAAATTTAATTACTTCAAGGTAGATACACATCAAAACGCCTGTCTCGGTTGAAAAACTCTTTTAGCTCGATTTTAACGTTGCATTAAATACTCCCAATGCGAAATATCTTTAAGCTTATTGTTGTTTATATTCGTTTACAACAATTTAGTTATTGTTATCGCTGGATTCACGTTGTTCTTGTTACAAAACGCATTCGTAACAAAGCATTACGTCACAAAGTTTACAGCTGATGGAAGGAGTGAGCGAGTGCTCATTTGCATATCTGTCTCTGTTACCGATAACCCGTTCATTACGCATGCGCGTATTCACGGGTTAAAAAGAAGCATTCAAACCAAAAAATTAAGATCTTCCTTTTTCACTTCTTCCCTGTACTTCACTATTCTGTATATGTTATTCCCCCCCAAAAAATAAATTCTCTAATAGTGAAAAAAGAATTTTTTTATGTACTTACCTGGAACTGAACTCCTGACCTCCAGATCTGTAGTCCACGTCCTTATCCACTTGACCACACAGGCAATCATTGTAAATTCCCCCATATTTGATGGTGCCAATACTTATTAGTCCCAGACTCCACTTTAACCCCAACACTAACCTATTGGTTGAAACAAATTGGCCCAGGTTTAAACTACAATATATTTTTTAATAAGTATTACCCCGATTTTTTTTACGTTTTTTCAACAGGCCCACCAACAGCAGATAACTGTTTTAGAGACTGAGTATAGCAGTAAAGAAATGAAATTACAAGAACAGGTCAGAATAATAGTTATTAACAACATTTGTTCCGATGTTTTGCAAAATAAAATTTGGAATTTATTTGCTTCTGTTGATCTTGCCATTTTTAAGAGTGAAAGGAATAACGTGATCTGTTAGTGATCAGTGTCTATTTTCTCATAACCTGTTTGTTTAATGTATTGATATTTTGAAGTGAATTTGATTAAACCTTGAACAATCTTTTAGCTTATACAGTTTATGTTTTTGCTTTCATGAAAAGCTTGCCGAGCAAGAGAAAATCGCTGGTGTGATGCAAACGTCTTTGGAGCAAAAAGATGAAAGAATGAATGAAATGCAGAGAAAGATAGAGGTGTGTATAGCAAGGGGTTGTAAGATAATAAAAATGAACTGTACAAGGTGGTTCTAACTTTTGAGTCCGTGGATAAAATCCTAAAGTGTGAGCATTCAAATGAAAGCTACTGAGCAGTACTTTTCAAGTCTGGATGAAATCCTGAAGTGTGACCATTTATATAAAAGCTGACGATCGGCACCTTTATGATCATTTTGTGTTTGTTTGTTTGTTTGTTTGTTTACTTCCGGCCAGTAACTGTAGCTGGAGGGTACAAAGGTTAACTCAGTGAATTTCTCTTCACAGGTCCTGGAGGAAGAACTAAAGAAAGAATGTGAAAGTTGTAAAAATTATGAGGCACAACTTTGTAAACTGCAAGTTGCTTCTAAGGTAATGTACGTTAATCACTGTTAAGTAACCTGTCACTGCTACTAAGATGTGTATGGTAGTGTGCCTGAATATTGGTTGTTTTTCACTGTCAAGTAACCTGTCTCACTGCCACCAACATGTGTATGGTAGTGTGCCTGAATATTTGTTGTTTTTCTTTTCACAGGAAGAGCTTGAAAACAGAAGTCGCCTTGAGAAAGAACTAGAAGGTGCTAGAGGTGATATTAAGGTACAATGTAACTTCTCTAGCGTATGTCATCCATCAACTGGGGTGCTTTTTCAAATTTCCTCTTCTTTCGTTTTTACCTGGCTGGAATTTTGGACAGATGATTGTCATTAGCTGAAATGGGGAAAAAATAACCTCAAGCACTATTTCTAGGCAGAGGCACAGTGGTGTAGTGGTTTGCGCGTCAGACTTTCAACCTGAAGGTCGGTGGTTTGAGCCTGGTCTCTGCCGTTGTGTTGTTATTCAGACAAGAAACTTTACTCCACGTTGCCTCTCTTCACCCAGGAGTATAAATGGTTACCAGTGACATAGTGCTTAGGATAACCTTGTGATGGACTAGCATCCTATCCAGGGGGGGGGGGGGGAGTAGTAATACTATCAGTTGCTTCATGCTTCAGAAACCGGGGTAATTTTTAGCAGTCGTGAGCCATTAGGCTCTTGAGGAATTACCACGCTTGACAGGCACTTATTCAAGGAAATAACATATAAAAAGCAAATTATTTTAAGCCTGTTCTTGCACAGGAACACTTAATATATGGGCAGTGATCTGACTCGTCCCCTGTCGTCTTTTTAGGCAAGACGCGGGAGACGCGCGTGGGAGATAGACGCGGAACGAGAGAAGCGCGACCGAATGGGGTGATGGGAAAAAGGAAAAGGAAATGGAAAGACGTCTCCCCTCCTTCCTCCTTCCCATCACACCTCGCGATCCCCTCGGCCGCGCTCCTCTCGTCAATTGAGAGACGACTGGGGACGAGTCAGGGTGGTGATCGTGTTCATTGATTGTCTCCAGGACCTTGAGAGCCAGGTCACAGCAGGAGAGGAGGAACTGGGGCAAGTTAGGAGACAGGCAGAAGAAACTGAAGGCAATTTGAGGCAGACTGTGGAGCAGCTCAATGAAGTGAGTTTGTTTTGTTTTTGGTAATTGGTCAAGTAATGCGCCCTATGGTAGCTTGCACAATGCAACGGTAGTTTACCCTTAAAGGTGAAAATGGGTGCAGTGACCTGGCTAGTAAGATGCCAAGGAGAACCCCATGAATGGGTGAGCACCACATCCAGTGGAGGTATAGTAATGCTCGTATTTTTTTCATGCTTCGTGTGAGCCTAGCCTCCACTGCAGTAAACTCTTTTGGGCAGAGTGGAAGACTAGTACACAAAGAGAACAAAAATCAGACTGAGTTGGGTGGGCTGCCTCTCATTTGCTTTGTCTCTCCCACCCCTTTCCTCCTTTTCATTATTGCCCTTTACTCCAGACCTTGTCCCCTGCTTGTACTTGCCCCAGACCACAGAGTTGCTTGCGAATTAAGGAAGCTAACATCATTTGGCTGGTGACTGAAACGATTTTAGAGTTGTGTGTTGTTTTGGTTCCCTTAGAACTAAGGTCATCTGATTGCTTTAATCCCTTTTAAACTGTCTTATTCTTCCAGGCGAAGAATTCATTGGAGACGCAAATACTGAATCTTGATAGTGAGGTCAAGGCTGCGAGGGAACAAACAGGCAAAATGAAGGCACAAAAGGTACTCTACGGATCCACAGTCTTTAACCTGGCTACATTCTAATGCTACCCATACCAAGGACACCCCCCTCCCCCGCCTTCTTGCTTTCAGATATTTTATGTTTTCTGTTTTTCATCAACGTAGATTCTCGGCTCGTCATTTTGAAATCCACCTTCCAGGGGCGTAGCTAGGGGGTGGGGGAGGGGGGTCCTGGGGTGCCTGTGGACCCCCCCCCCCCCCCCCCCCCCCCTTTTCTGAGATAATTTTAGTAAAACACAGCGTGGGTGTCGCCCCTGCCTTCAGTTAAGATCATTAGAAATAAAAGTGACACTAATGCTATTGGCTTTCATTACATTTTACGGACAGGATTCAGTTGAACAAGAGTTAGAGAATCAAAGAGAAGCTTTCAATGGACTGAGGTAAGGTAGTGAGGTCAAACTGAGTTTGGAATAGAAAAGTTTAAAGGAACTTTAAACAACAATAAAAGATTCTACCATGCAGATGTGGTTGAAACTCTTATTCTTTTTCTTTAGAATTTCATTACAAACCAGAATAGAAGAATTGGAGAAGAATCTTGCTACTGAACAAGAAGCTAAAGAAAAGGTAAATTTATTTAATTATATAAGGGGGAGGGGAAGGGGAGGGGGGGGGGAGGGGTTACAAGTCATCACAGTCATTGTCCACTTATGAGAGATGTTATGTTATGTTATGTTATGTCATGTCATGTCATATCATGTTATGCTACGTTACGTTACTCTACGCTATGTTATGTTATGTCATGTTATGTCATGTTATGTTATGCTACGTTACGCTATGCTACGCAACGCTACGTTATGTTATGTCATGTCATGTCATCATGCTACGCTACGTTACGTTACATTATGTTTTGTTTTGTTTGCCTACTGGAGGTGCCCGTAAGCACTGAGTTAACAGCTGTAAAATGTGATGCACATGCACAGTTTCTGCCAAATGTTTGCAAACAAAATAAATGGTGCAATAATAACTGCTTAACTGTTTTGTTGCAGGCTTTACAGGAAGGTCAGGAAAAACAACAGCTGCTAATCAAACAAAAGCTGGAGATAGAAAACAAGCTGCAAAACACTGAAAAAGATCTAAAGAAGGTGAGATGTGGATCAGTATTGGTCAGTATTGATCAGTATTAATCAATATTGACAAGTGTCTATAGACACAAAGTGAAACCCTTTGATCTTAATAAATAAAGCTTTGTCACATTCAAATTAAATTAATTTAAAGTAGCCCGGTTGTTCGAAAGCCGATTAACGCTAACCAAGGATTAAAAGTTAACCAAGGATTTCATTTCTCTACTTAAAAAATGTTCTTAAAACCTAATTTTTAGCTAAAGATAAACAAAAGTTAAAGTCAAAACTGAAGGGAAAAAAAAACAACTTTGGAACAACTTTCACCGATTAGTTATTTAACTGGATTCAAATTTGACGTTAATACTGGGTTGGGTTTATTGTGCTTTGAACAACCCGGCCCAGTTTATTTTCTGTGGTATGATGAAATATTGAAATTTGTATTTTGGCATTCTTAAGTGTTGAAAGATTATCACACTGATTTTGTTCACATTCGCAGGCCTTGGAAGAACACGAGGAAACGAAAGAGGTGTCCAAACGAGTTCAGTTGCTTCTCAAAGAGGAAACTGCAGCAGTTCAAACAAAACTGGTGAGAAAAGAGCTTTATACAATCGAAGCCTAACTACCTAAATGCTATAAAAGGTGGCTGTATAAGATCAAAGGCTCCTAAGAGCCAACCCGTGGATAAGAAATGCTAACGCGTAACGCAATATTGCGGTAAGCTTATGTTTTCACGCTGACACGGTTCGATATATATATTTTTTAAATTAAACGTACATGTAAGGATTTTTGACGAACACACACACAAAAAGTACATCACTTTCATAATGTCCAGTCCAAGAAAAAAGAAAAAAAATGCCCTCAGCGAGACTTGAACTCGGGCCTCCGACTGTCAATCGCGGCTCTAATCCACAAGACTATCGAGGAACACATACTAAGAGAAGACTAAATTTTGTTATCGTGTAAAGGGAGATACGTATCAAAACGCGTGCCTCGGTTGAAAAATCCTTTTAGATCGATTTTAAAGATTAAAATACTAAAAGACTCCAAATGCAAAAGATCTTTAAGGTTATTGATGTTTATATTCGTTTACAGCAAATTAGTTATTGTTATCGCTGGATTCACGTTGTTCTCAGTTACGAAACGCATTCGTAACAAAGCATTACGTCACTAAGTTTACAGCTGAGTGACGGAACGAGTAAGGCAATATTGCGGGGTTTTTTGGAAATTAAATGTAATGACTTTTGTCGAACGCAAACAAACAAAAAAAACATTAATTTTCAGTTCGAAAAAAAATGGAAAAAAAAATCCGTCCTGCCGAGTATCGAACTCACGTCCTTCGGCTCTATCGTCTGATCCCTTACACACTGCGCCACCTTGGATTTGACTAAGTACCAAGGTCAAATTTTGTTATTTTAACGTAGATATGTGGAAAAAGTTTACATCTGAGTGATGGAACGAGCGAGCGAGTGAGTGAATTGGCCGCCGTTACCACGGGTTAAAAAGGGACTGGCTAGGGGTCTGAAATATAGTGATAAAATTAGTGAGCGGTCACAAGAGATGGCCTTATTAGGAGATGTGGACTGTCAATGCCATGTTGTGATGACAACGGTAAATGTTTTGCAATAAACTTTGAAATTTGTGCTTGGTTGATCTATAGCAATTTGCTGTCGGAGTGCAGATATACAGATGACGTCACAGATTGCAAAAGGCACACTCTGATTAGTTAAAACACAGTATCCTATTCTTGTGGGTGTAGATTCTACTCCCTGAACCCTTTCGTAGTCCACAAAGACAACTCAAATTAATTGTCATTGTCATCATCATCAATCTTTAATCTTTATTTATACACGAAATCGTATCATATTTACATGATCTTCCTAGGAGTCGTGTGAATTTACACTAGAGTACATTACCAATAAAACTACTTAACTACTTATTTTGCATGTTAATAATAACTTTGAGGAAGCTTACAACACAAAGTGGCTTACAGTGAAGGGTCCCCAATTAAGATAATAAAAAGTGCAAATAATCTCAAAAACATACATAAACTTACAAATCAAAACGAAAACATTAGAAAAATGTTAGATGGTATTTAAAAATCAGCTTACAAGGTTTAATGGTCTTAAAACGATATTTTGTGCCTGAATTCGTGCATATCTTCCGCTACATTCTACGTGATTTAAAGTGCAGAAAAGTCACTCACACACAACATCAACTCCTAAACAAAATACATCATAAGTGATTCTTATTCGAACGCTACATTTTCAGACAAATGAAACACAAGAGCTAGAAGACCTTAAGAAGAGCAAAGAACAGACTGAAGCGAGGCTTAATATTCAGATTTCATCACTAAATGAAAACCTTGCTGCAGCGAGAACCGAGGCGGAGAAATTCCAACAAGAGACGAAAAAGACTGGGGAGAAGCTTGCTCAAGCAGAGAAGGGAAATGACGATTTGAAAGGAGAGGTGGCCGGTGAGTGACTGGTAACGAGCGAGTCTTGGTATGACGTATGCTGATGGAATGTTTCTCGGTTAAAAGGTCTAAGATAGCGGATATCCCACCAATTTTTCAATTAATATAAAGGTGTAGAATGACAAATTTCCTGTTATGCTAGAATAATTATTTCCAGCCACGCACAAATTTAAAGTAGCGATACTCCCAAAATTAGTGACTTTAAATGTAACTTGTTTCTCTTTTTGGATAACTGAGGCTTTAATAAAAGACAGTTCAAGTTCTTCTTAGAGACACCTTTTGAATACGGACACCTGTTTATGTTGTAGTTCAATTTTATCCTTGGTTCGATTTTTATTTTCCTTTGTATTATTTTCATTATCATATATTAGCATAGTAAAGAACAGTGAAAAATAAAAATCGAACTACAACATAAATTATGTATTATGGACAGCTGACTAGATTCTAGAGAGATGATCAGATCAAACTTTGTTCAAACTATATCATTAGATAATACGGACACCTCCGTATTACTGCCGTATTACGTGCACTCAGTACTGTTCTTGTCCGTATTAAACAGTTGGACATGAAATCTGTATTTAGTAACATTAGTAACAATAATTATTGTATTTCACTTTTAGTTTTGGAAGCAACTGTTCAAAATAATCTGGATGAGAGGAGAAAACTGCTTGAAAGGTTTGTTTGGGAAACTGGTAATGCTTGGCACAAGGGTTAGTGACATTGTTATCAAGCTGACATTTTAATTGGGGGCGGAGGAATGGCAGACCTCCCTCCCCGCGTCTTGGGATTATAAGAAGGTAAGATGTTAAGTTTGAAGTTACAACTCAACATATCATTGTTTAGGTGTGTAGCTGGAGAAGAGGCATTAGAAAAACAGAAAAAGGAAAATGCTGAACTGAAGAAAAAAGTGGAGAATGCACAAGCTGCTATGATGGAACTCACACAGGAAAACCAGTCACTACAGGTAAGCCACAGCAGAATCAGGCACTGAGATAAAACACTAGTATTTGTGTATCAATGAAATCAAAACTTCAACTTCCCTCTGATCATTTGGACTTTTGAAATGAGGGTTGCTCAAATGCCCTTTCCCGGGCCAAGTTGTTAAAAAATCCTACCCCTGGGGTCCTTACCCCTGAGGTCCTTACCCCTGAGGTCCTTAGCCCTGAGGTCCTTACCCCTGGGGTCCCTACCCCCTGGGAAATACTCTTCAGTTTTTACATTAGTTTGTTGTAATAAGAAAAAAGATTGAGACAAATCACTGAATGTGGAGGTAATGAGGCCTAAGTAGGTAAGTAATGTGAACACAATGAGGCGTAGGCAAGTATTTCTAAATAATGTGAATGCGGCTTCAGTCAATCAATTAATCAATCAATCATCTTTATTAAATCACGGGATCCCATTCATAAAAATTCTTGACTGACATCAAATAAACCCTGTGTTGAAAGATGGCATGTATTATATTTCCTACGAAATGTACCTTTCCATTTCAGATTTCGAACACTCAAAAGAATGCACGGAGATGGGAAAATGATGACGATGTATCAACTTGCAATGGATGCGAGAGACAATTCTCCATGACCATAAGAAAGGTTGGTTCTTTTTTTTTTATCAACAACAACAATCTTTATTAGTTAGTTATTATAGAGTTTATAATACTGGCCTGCAGGTAGCAAAATCTAATCTAGGCAGGCCAGTGAAATTAGTGAAATTATCATGTCTCGTACAAAAGATTTCCGAAAACTGTCGAAGACCCAAGGTGTTTTCATTAATGCATCTGCAAAGCTTGTAAATCTAGAAATAACGAAAATTTCCGAGGAAAATCCAAAGATGTTTTCATTATTACACCTGCATTGTTTGTAAATCTTTTGAAATCCTTTCATTATTGCTTTTTAACAACAATTCTTTGTGTGCCTAGCGTCCAAAGAGTGCCACAGAAACAAAAATGACAAATATTCTTAAAGTTTTTACTGTCTTTCTAATCTTTTGCTTTCTTTCCTTCTTTTTCAGCACCACTGTCGAAATTGCGGGTAATTATATTGAATTTCTTACATTTGCCGCTAGTATAGGACCACTCAGAAGTTCTGTCGAGGATTCCAAAAATGATGACCCACTTGTATTTCCTCCTTACCTCAAAATACTCATCTAGGGGATATTGTCCTCATGTACACCCAAATGCGATTAGTGGTGATGATTAAAAATGATAGTGATCAGTATCTGATTTCTCTGTACAGTGTGAATACATTGTCAAGCTGACAGGTGATGAGAATACAGAAACTGATCAGTATCCAGTGAATGTTCATGCTGTCTCTTGTCTCTTACAGTTTGATTTACTGTGGTGATTGTACAGCAAAAAATGCGCCACTCACATCGAGCAAGAAACCTGTACGAGTGTGTGACAAGTGTTTTGATGATGTCACGTCTGGAACAGCTAGGGTGAGTTTAAGGATTGCGCTCCATTACATAGAAAAGTTGCATTACAACCCATATAACCGCAATTTGCGTTACATAAAACCTTACTTAGCAGCGATTGTGTTACGTTATACCTCATATAGTGATGACTGTTACATTACATCTAATAGAAAATTACAACCCATGTGTATAACGGCGAGTGTGTTACATAAGACCTTACTTAGCGGCCATTGTAACTCCATGTAGCGATTATTGTGTTCTACTACACACCACATAGTGACGGTTGCGTTACATTACACTTCACATAGTTAAGACTGCGTTATATCTCACTTCAAAATCCGTAAAGTTACAAACTTTCAACTGCTGACTGCTCTGCCCAACATTTCAGTTCTGTTTGGTTTTCATGACACATAAGAGAAATGGTTTCTTCTCAGTTAAAAAGAAAGAAGAGAACACCGGGTTACTCCGCACTTCGTTGTGTTTCTTGCCTTTCTCATTGCCTTAATACAGTTTATTTTATTATTTTTCAGTCATATTCTTTAAGTCACAAACAAGGCTTCAGCTGAAAGCACGCCACAAGATTATATATTGGTGGTAAATAATTTGTATCAACATCAAATTTCTCCTTACAATGTCCATACATTGTCAACTAGATAGGTGACAAGAATAAAGACAATCATCCACTATAAGTAGGTGTACCACCAAATTCTATTGATCAACATGTAATTTCTTCAATATTAATACATTAATAGGCGATAAGAATTAAGGAAATAATCAACTGAGGAATACTAGAGAGATTTAGCAATTTAGAATCGTGTAATTGTTTCCCTCAAACGGCACGGATGGTCACATCAGTTGCCATTTTTTACGTAAGGAGTTTTCACGTACTGTTTGTCGGCAAACGGCAAAAAAAAAACAACAACAAAAACAAGCAGACTTTCGTCGTTTGCTGTAAACCTAATGCTCAATATTGGTTCATTATTGTCTTAATATTGTCTCAATATTTTACAAAGGATAATTAAGCATTGAGAACGTTGTGTAACATGACGATTAGCAACGGAAAGTCTTGAGTTTCTTTTTATGTTACGCTTCTACTTCTCACAAAGAAAAGGAAAGAGCTTCTTTAATGGCTGTGCGTGACATAATGAAGTCAGAAGATGCAAAAAGGAAGACAGTCTTCTGGTTGTTATTCGTGTCATCCAGTAAGTCAATGAAGACAGAAGACGCAAAGAGGAGTACAGTCTTCTTCCAGTTGTTATTCTTGACATCCAGTAAGTCAATGTTCTTGTTGCTTAAGGGGTAGTGTCACAGGGATTTGGTGTGATTTCAAAAACCAAAAAATAATGTTGCAGTTTTGTGGTAAATTACCACCCTAGTGTGTCCCCTAGTTACCAAAACTGTTGATGAGTGTCTCTAACGAGACAGACAGACCTTTGTGTTCCTCTTTCAAAAAATGGTTGATTTATTTTTCTTGGTGTTTTAAGTATTACTTTGTAAATAGAGCAGTTTTCAATTGATTGTCGTAAAACCAAAACCAAAGTAATTACTCTGACCAATCACAGCAGTCGTAAACAATCCAATGAACCAATCAGAGCTCGAAGCAATTACATGTCGGCGGCGCCAAGCGCGGGAAAACGTGTGCGAGCAAGTCACGATTGGTTTTGGTTTTACTTCTGATTGGTCGAGAAAGTGGCGCGAGATTTTTTAGCCAATCGCAAAGGATAGCAATGCAAAACCAAAGCAATTGTGTAATTACTTTCGATACTCAATTGAAAACTGCTCTAAGTAAAGGTATCGTAGCGTGGTTTTGACCAAAAAAGAAGGAAATCTCCATGGCACTACCCTTTTAAAGTCCCTAATTTCGCCAGAAATCGTGTGATGACAATTAGTAAGGAGACTTTGTATTTTAATCTTGTGATCGGATTGGCCAAAGAGTTCCAGTTATTAGTTGGAAGCTAAGGTTTTTCTAACAAAGACAATTAATGCAATATATTATTGTTGTGGTAGACAACAAAATGAAGGTAATTAGAATAATCAATAATACTATAAGTAGAACTCATAAGATGTAGGATTTAGGAGCATTTTTGTTAGAAGGGTAAAAAAATTATATAACTGGGTCGGTAGGAAAGGGATGCCAAATTGTTCTGTATTCTACAAATTGGTATATTTTTTTACAGACATTTAAGACAACAAATCTAACTATTTTACTGCAGCGTGTTACAGTTATTAAAATACAATTAATCACTTATTCATTAATTTAAAAATTAAGCGCTCGTCCTCAATTAGATAAATTAATTAAATGTCAAGGTGTCCATATTTGCTGTATTTGTTATGTGTTGAGTAGATCGTACAATAAGTTAAAGTCCCATTTGCAGTGTAAATAAGCAGGGAATAAATATTATAGTTAGTTGTATTTTTGTAGTTTATATAACGCAAATAAATAAAATTCTTTCACATAAAAAGCTACTGAGCGGTGCCTCGTATGGTGCTGTTTATGTCTTGTGTACAGCAAAACAGGGCCTTAGAAAAGTTGTAAATGTTGTAGTTAAAGTTTTTTAATAAGCTTAGGTATTTTTTTATTGTACTTCTGAAACTTTCTCCTCTCATTCTTCAAAACAATTTTTTTTTTTTTTTTTTTTGGGGGGGGGGGGGGGTCGTCTGAGGTTAAAAGCGATTATCAATCGACGTTTCGGCTAGTTTAACTGGCCTTCTTCAGGAAATTAAGAAAATAAAGGTCAATATGGCAGACTGTTGTTTCAGTCCGCCATATTGACTCTTATTTTCTTAATTTCCTGAAGAAGGCCAGTTAAACTGGCCGAAACGTCGATTGATAATCGCTTTTAACCTCAGAAGAATCCGGAGAAACAATTTTTTTTAAAAATTTTTTTTCTTTTTAACTGGGTAATTTTTTTCTATCAACTGTCTAAAAAGGGATTTTTTTTGGTTGTGGTTAAAAAGTAGGTGCATGGCAGGTTTTAAAAACAATAAAAAAAATATTTTTCGGCGTTCTTTTTTTTTTCTCTTACTCTTCTTTCTTCTTATCTTATCTCTCTTCCTTCTTCTCCTCTTATCTTTCATCTTCCTCCCTAACCCTAACCACACTTTCTCCTATTATCCTCCCCTCCCTAGTTTTCATCTCACCCCCCCTTACGCCACCCCCCCTTACGCCACCCCCCCTTACGCCACCCCCCCTTACGCCACCCCCCCTTACGCCACCCCCCCTTACGCCACCCCCCCTTACTCATATCACAGTGAAATTATGAAATAAAGAAATTCTTTTACGCACTTACCTGGAGTCGAACTCCCAACCGTCAGCTCTGTAGTCCACTCTCTTCACCACTGCGCCACCAGGACCACGATGAAAAGTGACTCATACTTTTTTGTATTATTGTTTATTATTGTTCCCAGACTCGCCTCGGCCAAAATTTAACCCAAACTAGAACTAAGAAAACACCTAGTGAAAAATTAAATTTACCTGCAACATATACTTGGTAGCCTGCTAGAAAATACGTTTTTTTCCATCTCTGCGGATGAAACACTGACCCGAAACAACGTCTGCTATCACACACTTTCTAACGCGCATAAAATTAGCGGGCGAATCCCAAGGGAACCTTGACTAATCTGAGTTCTTCCACTTATCATTGACTAATCTTTGACTTGCCTTTGACTAATTAGCAGGCAATTTATATTGTTTCAATATTCATGCGTTTGTTCCCAAGGTTCCCATGGGATTTGAGCGCTGATTTTGTGCGCGTTAGAAAGAATGCGAGCACGTGATCATTCTGTGCAACTGTCAGGGCCACAGCTCTTGTAGAGGCGGAGCAAATCCCCTCTGAATATTGAAACAATAGAACTTTGTTAATGAGCAAAAATGAGCCATTTTTTTCAAAAATCGAAGAGGACCCGTTATAGCTCATTAACCATTTTCTATTGTTTAAATATTCATGCGTTTATTTCCATGATTCCCTTGGGATTTGCATGCTAATGTTATGCGTGTTAGAAAGAGTGTGAGCACGTGATTATTCTGCGCAACTTTCAAAGCCACAGCTCTTGTAGAAGCGGAGCAAATCCCCTCTGAATATTGAAACAATAGAAATTTGTTAATGAGCAAAAATGAGCCATTTTTTTCAAAAACCGAAGAGGACCCGTTTTAGCTCATTAACCATTTTCTATTGTTTAAATATTCATGCGTTTATTTCCATGGTTCCCTTGGGATTTGCATGCTAATGCTATGCGTGTTAGAAAGAGTGTGAGCACGTGATTATTCTGCGCAACTTTCAAAGCCACAGCTCTTGTAGAAGCGGAGCAAATCCCCTCTGAATATTGAAACAATAGAAATTTGTTAATGAGCAAAAATGAGCCATTTTTTCAAAAATCGAAGGACTCGTTTTAGCTCATTAACCATTTTCTATTGTTTAAATATTCATGCGTTTATTCCCAAGGTTCCCTTGGGATTTGCATGCTAATTTTATGCGCGGTAGAAAGTGTGCGAGCACGTGATTATTCTGCGCAACTTTTGAAGCCACAGCTCTTTTAGAAACGGAACAAATCCTCTCTGAATATTGAAACAATAGAAATTTGTTAATAAGCAAAAATGAGCCATTTTTTTCAAAAATCGAAGTACCCTTTTCAGCTCATTAACAATTTTCTATTGTTTAAATATTTATGCGTTTATTTCCAAGGATCCCATAGGATTTGCATGCTAATTTTATGCGCGGTAGAAAGATTGTGAGCACGTGATTATTCTGCGCAACTTTCAAAGCCACAGCTCTTTTAGAAACGGAGCAAATCCCCTCTGAATATTGAAACAATAGAAATTTGTTAATGAGCAAAAATGAGCCATTTTTCAAAAATCGAAGAGGTCCCTTTCTAGCTCATGAAACAATTTCTATTATTTCTTTATTTTGCGTGTCAGAGGGTGGTTTTATTTTGTTGCAACTTTTCACAAAAAGGAAATAGACAAAATCAGAGGCGACAAGCAGAGTAATTCAATGACTGTATTTAAGTAAAACGTGAAACGTAACGCATGGTTTGTACATCAACTATGTAAAGCCTAATCTCGTTCCCAGGCGCCCTCGGCTTGCGTTGCCAATTTTGTCTCATTCACAAAGCTGCGTTTGGCGTCATTCTCAGGCCCCTACGGCCACTAGAAGCCAGCATCTCTGGGAACAAGAAATTCATCCACGAATAAGTTTCGGCACCAACCTTTATCTTCAAAAAAGGCGGAGACACCTGGGAGTGAGACCAGAAGTTTTTACCATTAATTTGACAGTAATCATCCGGTTGAAAATGTGACAAACATTAAACTGGGTCTTTTGGGGAGACGTAAAATGTACGGAAAGCACCTCATTGGCTGGAAAGACTAGGGAAAAAATAGAAAAAGTGTCACCCCATCTGGCAGCCCATAAATTCTGAACTTTGTTGGCGAAATGATCCGTATCGTTACATTTTCTAACCGGAATTTCTGGTTTTGAATATAAAAGGTAAGCATACCAGAGTGCAATACGTCGGGGCAGTACACAGCTCTTACAAGGTCTTCTCTGATTTGCTTAGAAAACAATAGAACAAACAACACAACAATGGACCCTAGCCCTGAAAACAATAGAGCTGCGTGATATACAGGTCCAATGAAATTAGAGGTTGTTAAGAGCTGTGTGGTATCTGAATACGTCTTTGCTTTGAAGCGATAAAAATAGAATCAATTCCAACTACTAAAACGTGAAATAAATTAACTTAACGTCATCCTCAATATATTAAGTTCTCTCTCTTTTGATTATATTGTTCGTTTAACTAATGTCTATTTGCAAAACACATTATTTACAAATTGATACGCTATACACATTTTTCGTGTTCAGTAGAGCCCAACTCATTATATTTACTCGATGTGAATGTAATACGCTTCGTCAATGTGCCTGTCTACACCCCTCTTGGGATTCGTTAACTGTTTGATAGGGAGGTTTTCTATTTTTTTTTTTCGTAAAAAATAAGGCCAGGGTATTCGCAACAAACGTAATAATCCAATCAGGCTTTCGCAGAAACTTGCAACAGGCGCCGAGCGCGGGAAACGATGCAACCGGTGCCAAGGGCGGGAAAACATAAACAGGTGCTGAGCGCGGGAAAACGCTCGGGAGCCAGGAACGACTCAGACAGTCATGCTCTAGAAAACATCCCTAAAACAACATTAAAATCATGGCAATTTCTTGACCTTCTCCCGAACTTGAACCGGAAGTAGTTAATCTTACGCCTTCGTATTTGTTTATACACCTTGGTAATTCCTCAACCCTTGGATGTGTCTTATTTGCAGAAAAAGACGTCATTTTTAGTTGCTGCGAGGTCCTCTAAACTTACCGTATCCAGTGACAACCCAACATGCCAGGTATGTTTCGAGGCCATGACTTGTTTTGTCACGTAACGAGGTCACATAACCTAAGAGGTAAAAGCGTTGCGTGACAACCCGTTGACTTTGATTGCGTGACGGATGACACATCAATTTGAAAGCAGGAGCCAGACACCTGTTGGCCAGGAAGACTCGCTTCCAGTAATTCGAGATATGAAACGTTATACTATTTTTGTGAATCTGTGGTTTTAACGTATTTACAGAGTCGCGTCAAATTATTCTTTTAACGAGAAAATATTGGAAGCTACAATAAAATACAGGTCGAACTCTTGGGAGGAGGCCTGGTTACTGAGCCGTTCTGTGATGCTGTTGAGTTCGCTCTTAAATGTTCCTCCTCCACAATTTTCGCTACTTTTGATACCGCCTGTGCTGCACCATCACTATTGCCATTGACAACGGCTTGCGCAACCTCCGCTGCAGCAGAGGCAGCTTTTATCGCGGGCGTAGAATGCTTTGATTTGGAGATCTGCTGCGCTGTTGCGCCCGCAACAGCAGCAGCAACTGCACTCGCGGCCATGCGCCTGATTTGCTCGGCGATTTTATCGTCCTCGGGAGTTTTGTCGGGTTCCGTTTTTGACGGCTGAAGGTCGGAGATTTCCCCACCTTTCTTGCTGGATGCCGTGTCTGTTTTCAACTCGACAGAAGTCGAGGAGTCCAGGTTAGCGTTGTTTACCTAAATAAAATATAATATTGAGAATTATAAACACGTTGGAAATGACCCACAGTAAACTCGCTTTTTGAACACGATGCGCTTTGGAGCATTTTACGAAGTAGCAGTTTTAGATTAGACGCTTGACGTGGCCGGGGAGGCCGAAATATTGTTCTTCGGTTTGGCAGGGGAGAAGATGGAAGGGGAAGCTTCTTGTTTTAAAAGCGCGTTCACTTGTGGCATTTCCTGTGTCACGCGTTTCGGTATGCGGGTAGGGTTCCGGTCCCGTATACCGTGCCATTACAATAGACAATTAGCGTATTCGCTTGTGATCTTACCTGTGTCTCGTGTTCCGGTGTGCGGGGAGGCTCCGGAGGGTGTATATCCCCGGTCCCGTATAGCGTGCCGTTACAGTGGGTGATTAGCGCGTTCACTTGTCCCTGATCGTATTGGTGCGAGAGGGCACTCCCTGAACCAGCACTCAAATCCAGACACACTCCGTGATCCTTCAGTAGAGACCCCAATTCATGTCCCTCAGGGTGCCAAGTAGATTTATCAAACAGAACCGAGACGAGAGGCTTATTGTGCGAGAGAGCGGTGTTTACATCCTGTGTTGCACGAGTCCAGTCCAGGTATCTTAAAATTAAAAAACCCAAATCAATCAATAAATCAAGTTTTATGTCCAAGATTCACTTTTGTTTTGGGTAATGTGGTTCTAATCACTGTGTCTGGATAAATCAAATGAAAGCTACTGAGCAGTACTTTCCTGTGGTGCTGTTTATTATGCTGTACAAGGTGGTTCTAACTTTTGAGTCTGTGAATGAAATCCTAAAGTGTGACCATTCAAATTTATGACGTTACTTGTCAGTTCAGGTACATGAGCAGCCTACCACTCCTTTTTCAGCCGATCGCGAGTAAAATAAAATATTTGCGAAGATTGCAAACCACCATTTTGGGCTCCGTGTCACTTTTGCAAAGTAACTGAATGAAAAATTTCTTCTGAAGATATCAAGGTACAAAATCAGGTCATGTTACTTGGCAATTACCGCTGACCAAGAAACGAGTAGCAAGGTGATTATCTATTTCGTTGAGCTTACGAAGCTATAATGACAAGTTCTATGAAAACGTTTATTTTGAAAGCAGCTTCTCTCCTCTGATAGATCACATGATAAGGGTATATGTACACGCAGAAAACTCGTGTTTCTGCGTGTCTTGTGTGCGTTAGTTTGCGTGTGCGTGTTTTACCGATAACGGGAAGTGTGTCGGTAAAAATTTAATTCCAAAGTTGAGCTGACTAAATTGTTGTAGTATTAGACAACGAACGGTTGTTTTCCGAACATTCTATAGCCTGCGCGAATACAGCCACCTCTAGAGGCGGCTGTGTTCGCAGGCTAAACATTTCACGGTTGTAATTTTGTTTTGGGCAAAGTCATTCAGACGGAACGCGGACGGTTAAATTTCAGGGTACAACTTTGTTGCATGCGACACGCTTACGGCATGCTTACGACATGACTTGAGTTGATTTACACGGAGTAATTCGTGTTGTAAGCATGTCGTAAGCGGGTCGCATGCGACAAAGTTGTACCGTGTAAATCGCCGGGCCCTATGAAAACCAACAACGGCTATGGTATTAGCGACAATTCTACGACAAATTTACGATCTAACAAAGTTGGGCACTGGCTTTGCGTCTGTTGCCAAATTTTCGCCTGCAGTTCCTTCGCAGTTATCGCACCCGCCATCGTCACTGAATCCAGACACTGTTCTGAACCTTTTAAAACTGTATGAGTCTATTCGTCAAATGTAAGGTACCATGTAATTTGATAGTAATCTGCAATTTCTTCTATTCTGGAAGTATGTCAATACTTCATACCACATTATTATAATATTAATCTGGTATACAATGTGTATTGACACGTCTATACCTCTAAAAAATACAGTTCTTAGTGTAAGCTGCTGGAATATTAATGGTTTTTCGGATCGTTTCATTTTAGGTAACAAATTAGATAATCATGAATTTTTACGTTATTTTGAAAATTGTGAAATTATTATTTTAACTGAATCTTGGATGAAAAATGAAGTAACCCTACCTGGTTTTAAAACGTTCTCAAATTCAGCACAAAAATTTCGAAATAAGAAATCTGGAAGACTTTCAGGAGGAATTGTTCTCGGTTGTAAATATTCTCTTGACTGCGGCATCTCTTTTGTCAAATCAAATACGGATTATATTTGGTGTAAACTTGATAAAGTTTTCTTTAATCTAGAAAAAGATATTTATTTATGTGCAATTTACATACCTCCTCGGGATTCCCCTTATTTTAACCCAGATGTTTTTGTTGACATAGAAACAGACATCGCCGTTTTTACTAGAAATGGTTCTGTAATGTTAGCAGGTGATTTCAATGCCAGAACAAGCAACGTTTCTGATTTTATTGATGTAGACAACTGTAATCATATACCTGGCGATAATATTCCATTACCATACTCTATAAAAAAAAGACAAAATTACGATAACAATATAAATGTTCACGGAAAATCACTGATTGAGCTTTGCAAAACATGTGACCTAAGGATTCTGAATGGGAGAACTAAAGGAGACTCTTTTGGTAAAATAACCTATCATTCTCAAAAAGGAGTAAGTACTGTTGATTACATTATAGTAAGTCATGATATTTTAAATTTAATTGAAAGTTTTATAGTTAAAAAACCAAACATCTTCTCAGACCACTCTCAACTTATTTGTTGGACGAAAATTACCGTATCCAATCTCACTCCATTAGTTAAAGTTCAACAGCATAAAAAAGTTAATCTCCCAAAGCAATATATTTGGGATGAATTCTCTAAAGAAAAGTTCTCTGACACTTTTCAACTAAATGAAATTCAATCACAAATATTACTTTTTGAAAATTCAGTTTTTGAAGAAAATGACAAAGGCATCGATCATGCAACTACACAGTTCACTCAAATTCTAGATGAAGTATCAAAACGTTCTCTTAAACTGTCTTGCCAAAAGAATTCTAAAAACAATCATACATCAAAGAAATGGTTTGATCAAGAATGTAGAACTTTTCGAAAATATCTTAAACAAATCTCAAACAAAAAACACAAACACCCTCATGACACTAATCTAAGAAACGATTATCATCAACAGAATAAGACTTTTAAGAAATTACTTAGAAATAAGAAGCAGAAATTTCTTGACTCTAAAATTGATGAATTGATCAGTAACAAAGATAGTCATAACTTTTGGAACACTTTAAAATCAATGAATCAAAACAAACTTAATCAAAACGAAAACAAAAATGAAGTACCATCGGATATTCTATATGACCACTTCAAAAAATTACATTCTGCGCCTGAAAATACTTCTTTTTCAGCAACACATTTG
Organism: Dendrophyllia cribrosa; assembly: GCA_024195265.1. Lineage (NCBI taxonomy): Eukaryota > Metazoa > Cnidaria > Anthozoa > Scleractinia > Dendrophylliidae > Dendrophyllia > Dendrophyllia cribrosa. The sequence goes on from JAJLRJ010000012.1 coordinate 32,916,290, forward strand.
AACATATTAGAAAACAAACATACATTGGAACAAAACAAACACCTTTATAATAATTTGGACAACCCGATTTCTCTGAATGAAATTGAAATAGCAGTTAAAAATCTTAAAAATAAAAAAGCACCTGGACCAGACAGAATACGAAATGAAATGTTGAAATCTAGTATAAAATTTTTAAATACATCATTATGTCATCTGTTTAATCTTATACTCAAATCTGGTACTTTCCCAACAACTTGGTGCGATGGCATTATAACAGCTATACATAAATCTGGAAAAATCAATGACCCATCAAATTATAGAGGAATTTGTATAAATAGCTGTTTAGGAAAACTATTCTGTTATATACTTAATAACAGATTACATAATTATACAGAAGAACAAAACATTCTACATCCTGCTCAAATTGGCTTCTTACCGAATCATCGCACATCTGATCATATTTTTACTCTTCGGACATTAATCGATAAACATGTAATTCATAAAACCAAAGGTAAACTATATACTTGTTTTGTTGACTTCAAAAAAGCCTTTGATTCCATTTGGCACCAAGGACTTTTGTACAAGCTACTAAAGTATAATATTGGAGGAAAATTTTATGATCTCATTAATAGCATATATTTAAAATCGAAATGCTGCGTACGATGCGGTTATCAAAGATCAAAATTTTTTGATTATAATAAAGGAGTAAGACAAGGCTGTATACTTTCACCGATGCTCTTTAACCTATACTTAAACTATTTACCTCATGTGCTTAATAATAGTGACACAGATCCCATTTTATTGCCGGATGGCTCTCGCCTTAATTGCTTACTTTATGCTGATGATTTATTATTGATTTCTCATTCAGCTGAAGGTTTACAGAATGCTATTAATAAACTTTCAAAATATTGTCAAGAATGGATTCTTAATATTAATCCAAAGAAAACAAAAATTGTTATCTTTCAAAAGAAAAATAGAAAATCAACAGCTGATAAGCATAGCTTTAATTTTATTGATGAAAACATAGAAATTGTCAACAATTACACATATCTGGGAGTAAATGTTTCTGCAAATGGAAGCTTTAACAATAATAAAGAAACATTAAAAGAAAAAACAAGAAGATCTATCTTTGCAACAAGACGTAATCTTGACTTCTCTAGTTTACCAATTGATATCAATAATAAACTTTTTGACACCTTATTTCTTCCTATCTTATTATATTGTTCTGAAATATGGGGTATCTATGATAATAATGATTATAAATCCTGGGAAAAAGACATAATTGAAAGAACGCACGTGTATTTTTGTAAAATGTACTTGGGTGTAAACAAAATATCCCCAAATGCAGCATCCAGAAACAAACTTGGTAGATTACCTCTAAAATCCCACATCGAACTTAATATTCTTAAATTTTGGATACATCTAGAAAATCAACCAGATGATAGCATCGCAAAACTCTGCTTAAACATCTCTAAAGAAATGGCAGATACTTTACAAACAGGTTTAATAAATAAGGTAAACCATCTTTGTACAAAACACAACATTGATATTTCTTATTTAGACTTTGATAACCCTTCCAATATACTTTCACAAGCAAAACAGAATATTAAGACTAGTCTCATGAATCACCAAATCAACCTATTAAATTCAAATAAAAAACTCAAATTTTATACAATTTTCAAAAATGATACAAAACATTCTGTTTTCCTTAACTATATAAAAAATCAAAAACACAAGAAGGCTGTTACTAAATTTAAGATAGGGAACCACAAATTGAGAATAGAAACTGGAAGATATTCAATACCAAAAACTCCAGAAAATTTAAGGATATGCACTCACTGCAATTCAGATTCTGTTGAAAATGAAATACATTTCCTTTTTCACTGTGACTTATACGCTAATCTCAGAAGTACCTTCTATGATGAAATAGATAAAAGAAATAGACACTTCAAAAACCTAGATAATACATGCAAAAGTATGTTTCTGTTTAACAGTGTTGATCCTTTTATTTGTAGAGCAACGGCTGCTTTTATATTTAATGCAATGAATAAGAGAAATGAAGATATGTTTTAAAACTACACATAAGAAATAATTCCATATTATACACAATACTGTTACTTCCTCTATTTATTTTATTTGTAATTAACCTTGATACAGTAATGTACAATGAACTTCTTTTTGTAATTTTTATTATCTGGTAATACCATGTATAGAAATGGGAATACCTGAATAAATTGTTGTTGTTGTTGTTGTTGCTTTGAAATAAAACCACGATTGCCCCAGGTCAAACCCATCAGACAATAAAGGAACCAATTGTCTCGCTGTCTTAGATATGGGTTTGTCTACGAATATTCCAGGTAAAATCAAAACCTCACATCTAGAATCATTGTGGTACTCTAAAAACGGTTTGAAATGAACAATTGTCCTTAAAATATCGATGATTTTTTTTTTCAAGCAAACGTGAAGAAAGCGTCCAAACGTCTCGTACTGAAATTACTGCCAAAGGTCAAAGGTGCTTTTTTTTAAAAAAAGAAGCTTTTTTCTAACAAAACAATCCCTGAAGTCAAAAGGGTCCGACGCAGCTGGATTTTACATTTACATTTCGTGCTAAGTGATATTCTACACAATTTTCTGCGATTACTTGTTCAGATTTGTCACTATTTCAACACAAAATGTTATCAAGAGTAAAAAATATTTAACAATAGGATAATTACTTCAAAATCAATTCAGCCATTTTTACCAACGGACACTCGATGAACTGAATCTGTGGATCGAAGAAACTTCAATAATCAATAAATGACCGTATACATACAAACGTCCGCTTTTATATACTATAGGAGCCATTAACAAACAAGTCGTTATATTTTTTCTTACCTGCGCTAAATTTTTTTCAGAAAGGATAATTTAAATCTTGGTCGCTACGGTTGCTTGAATACAAAACATCAAAACAAATATCATGCGGAGAACAAAAAAAATACAGATAATATGAGTATTTTTAATTAGTCTCTCGTTTAAAATATATTAATTTTACACGGCAAATGAATATATTTATCCACTCTTCGCAACCGTTCAACGATGTAAATATACAAAATAGCCCCGAGACATTTTCCTGCACTGTTACTTTAAACTGGCTTTCATTCAAGACCACCGGAGGCAGAATTGAATAGGCTCTTTTCTTTTTTATAAAGACTCAAACTTGTTATATCATGGCAACCCCCACGATTAAAAATAAATCTGTCGCTTGAGGCATGGTTAAATAGCACACACTTTCGCCGCAAAAAATACTCATTTCCGAGAACAGAAGAACGAGATTTGACCGCTTTAATTTTTGTGACAAAATTAGCATTGAAGACCGACAGCAGGAAAGGTATATAAAATAGATATTTCATCTCAATCGACCGCCATTTTCAATAACAAAAGTATCACCTACAGGACAAGAAACGGGACGCTTCGTCAATATTCAAACGAATAAATGGTATTTATATTCAGTGATATCGATTTAGTATTCAGGATAAAAAACACAAGCTACTCTAGAAAGGTTTTAATGTCGCTTATTTGAACTCAAACACAAAATTCATTTGGTGGAATTGAATAGCCATCACACGCGAAACACAGATAAGCTTTTCCGCTATGGCTCTTGTATCCGATTCATAGTCAACAGTTTTAAATGATTGGTAAATCGAAATATTTTCGTTTTAAGGGTGAAATCTGCAGATTTTAGCTTCAACCAGAAGAAATACAAACTTAACAGCTTAAAAGACTCATCTTTTTCTCAGGGTTTCTTAAACTGATGAATATTAGAATTATAGTTTACCATGTGTGATCAAAAGATGGAGTCCACCGTGAATATCTTGTGTCCTTATGCTGTCGGTTCTTTGGGGCTTCTTCTCAAAACAGCTTTCTTTTCTTCACAACACACCAGTCAGCCTGCTAGATGCGATTCAAACCTGGATGGCTAAAACTAACTTAGCGATTTCGTGGCGAGAAGTTTGTTTATTGATCCTGGTTACGGCTGCTAAACCAGAAATATCAGAACGGGCAGCTGATATCGATAACAAGTGACGTCACCTCGAGTGTCAACTGACTTATTTCACAGGCGGTCCAATGACGCGGATAATCTGTTCGCGTTCCGGTAAATTAAAATTTAGACTCTGTAAAAAATCACGTGTTTATAACCGTGGCAAAGTTCAAAAGGAAACAATAAAAACGAGAAAGATGTAAAAAATTAATGAAACAAATTCCAGCACCGAATGAACGTCCTGTTCAATAGCCTTCATTTAAATGGCAAAAACACTTCAAGATTTCATCCAGACTGATAAAAAAGTTAGAATTATCTTGTACAGCATAATTAACTGAAACATGGAATTACTGCTCAGTAGCTTTCATTTTAATGGTCACACTTGTAACAGATTCACGAAAAAATCACTGATTAAATAATAAAAAATAGCGTAATACCCCAAAACATCAAATGAAGTTAATATTTTCCATGTTGCCTTTAGCGAAAAACATAATCTTTAAAAGTCTTTGAAAAACTGAATGATATCTAAGACTTAGCAAATAAGCATTCGCACGCAAAACATGTTAATTAAAAAGGCAATAATTTTATAATTTCCTAGTAGTAGCTAAAAACTCGCTGCAATTTAACAATTCCTAAAAACATAAAAAACCACTACAATCGAATAACCCACAGAAACCCAAATCATGAATAGCGGCGAGCGAAATTCATTAAAAATTTCTGATGGGGCCAAAAATGCAAATTATGAATATTTACTTAGCAAATAAATGTCAACCCGTATGCGCTGTATTATTGTACCCAGTACAACGACCTTGTCGCCGTCTCGAAACATCGTCAAAACACTTAATTATCATACTTTTTTTAAATCCTCAACTTTCTTGTTACACACGTTCTATTTTATACGGTTACCGTAGCAACGCACAAATAAAGATATTTTTGCACGTTTTAAAATAAGGTCGGTCCCGTTCAAAAACGATAAACTTTCTTTTACTCGACTGAATCGATTTTACAAAAACCCATAAAATTTAGACCACAAATCGTGACATCGAAAGCAATTTTCGCTCGGTGTCGAAAAATCGGTAAAGAAAAAACTAGTTGAATAATTACAAATTTTACGGTGGATGATTTTTTTCATAACCCAAAATCCAGGCGAAATAAATTTCAATAAAGAATGTTAGCCTCAGAATTTTATGTCTTTTATAGCCTTCTTTCGTAACGACTACGAGCATTTCCCGACAGAGAATTTTTCTATCCCGTTCAGCTCTTTTAGAAATTAACAATTACACTGATTAAAAAATTGTAGCTGAGTCCGCGCTATAAGCCGATGAAATAATCTCGTGAACGGTCCGGCGCGTTTCTGTTCGGTCGGGAAAAAAGTTCGCGATGAAAGCGAGCTGCATTTCTAAGGAACGAATACATTTGACTGATTCACACAGTATCCAACATTACATTTCGTTTCGAATAGTACCCCGTTTCCCTTGGTTACTGTTCTACATTTATTTACTAACTGGTTATTTTGATGTCCCACTTTCTAAGCGAATAATTGTTGGTTTTCCTTAGTGTTCCACATAACATAAGTTAGAAATGATTTAACAATTTAAAGACAAATGTAATATATTAAAACCACTCAAACAGTGAGAAATTTAAAATGTAAAACCGACGCTGGAGGGTTTTCGTGAAAATCACCAAGGAAAACTAAATAGGAAGAAAATGATAAAATATTGAATAATATACCTTTATTATTATTAATATAATATACCTTTATCCGCTTAAGAAGGCTAAAAAAGCAACTAACGTCGACTGAACACACAGTGATAAATTCACTTTATAGAAATAATATTCCAGTGCACCATGATTGTCATGTGTTTACCGGTACTCGCGGCTAGTAAACGTTTTTCAGAGAAGCTTTAAATGGAAAATGCACTTTTGCTTGATTGCAATTTGACTACGTGTATACGCATATTTGCATAAAAATAAAAGCTATTAACCGCACGATAGAGAATCACTTTGCTTACAAAACTGACAATATTTAGCTCTTTTGAAAGTTTCACAAAAGGCATCAAGGGCAGATAAAGTGCTATCGAAAAACGTTCCATTAATTAAACTCAGAAGTGTAAAGTCAAAATTTTAAGTTTTTTAAGAAATATCAACCTCAAACGAAATTGAAAATAAACAGAATAATATGAAAGTACTGCTCAACTATATGTGTTATTCAGAATAGCATTCATTTGAATGGGAACCCTGTGGGTTTTACGGCAGACTCAAAAGTACAGATAAACAGTATTACAGGAAAGTACTGCTCAATAGCTTTCATTTGAATGGTCACACGTACCACAGGCTCAAAAGTACCACCTTGCTCAGCATAATAAACAATACCACCGAAACGTACTGCTCAGTAGCTTTCATTAGAATGGTCATACTTGAGGGTTTCATCCACAGACTCAAAAGTAAGAAACACCTTGTACAACATAATAAACAGCACCACAGGAAAGTACTGCTCAGTAGCTTCCATTTGAATGGTCACACTTTAGGATTTTATCCACAAACTCAAAAGTTAGAATAACCTTGTACAGCATAATAAACAGTACCACAGGAAAGTACTGCTCAGTAGCTTTCATTTGAATGGTCACACTTTAGAATTTCATCCACAGACTCAAACGTTAGAACCACCTTGTACAGCATAATAAACAGTACCACAGGAAAGTACTGCTCAGTAGCTTTCATTTGAATGGTCACACTTTAGAATTTCATCCACAGACTCAAACGTTAGAACCACCTTGTACAGCATAATAAACAGTACCACAGGAAAGTACTGCTCAGTAGCTTCCATTTGAATGGTCACACTTTAGGATTTTATCCACAAACTCAAAAGTTAGAATAACCTTGTACAGCATAATAAACAGTACCACAGGAAAGTACTGCTCAGTAGCTTCCATTTGAATGGTCACACTTTAGGATTTTATCCACAAACTCAAAAGTTAGAATAACCTTGTACAGCATAGCAAGACCCCAAAAGAAGGTTAAGGAGTAACATAAACTGAAGACATGTTTGGAATAAATACTATAGCTTAAGATCTCAGAGCCTGTTTTTTTTTTTAACAAGCCACACAAGAGAACCAAAAAAATCGTCTTTTCACTGTATATTTTATCACTCTTCAAACAAAGCCTCCTTAATTAAACAATAAATAAATATTACAAACAAAAAATACCTCAGAATAATCTCACAATAGAGTGCTGAAGTGATGACGTCACAAAAACTAATTTTGTGAAATTATGGGATTTGATCAGATATTCGGAAAAGGCATTTCTAGGGTCTGGTCGTACTACAGTCAAAAACAAAAATTAGCCCGTGCAAAAATCGAGGAAAAGAAAAGAAACCGCTCCGGTGGGACACGCTTTTTGTGGAATGTTTTTATTTTTATGTCATTTTGCACGGGCTAATTTTTGTTTTTGACTGTAGTGCGACCAGGCCCTAAAAAGGCCCGCTTGCCAAAAATTAGCATCTTATTGCAATTTGGGGGGTGAGATATTGGCACCGTTATGCTCTGATGACTCTATACAAACCCTTCTAATATTGCCTTGGTTCCAACACGCTATACTGTTTTTAAAACAAGATTGCTCTTGGTTTCATAAAACCAATATTGAATAAAAAACACATCTATCCGATTACACCAAACACAGACAGCACAACATACTGTTCACAGTCCCCTATTTTCCCTATTCCCCTATTATTTCCCCTATTCAGTCGAGATTGATTGAAGTTGGGTCATGGCTCATGTATGACGACCTGACTGACGTCATAAAACCTAATACAGTAACAATCTAACACTACCTAACACAATACATCACAATACAGTCGTCGTACACGAGCCATGACCCCGCAAGTTCGAGTCAGCCGCCATTTTTGTTTTTCATTGCGCGTGAAAGCTGTGGAGAGTGCAAAAATCCCGCGGGGGACGGGCGTTGGGGGTTACACCCCCTGAGCAGTTTTTGTACTCTCCCCAGTTTTTATTGCGCCGTGACATTCAAGATGGCGGCTAAATGAAGGATCAAACCCTCGGGGGGGGGGGGGGGTACTCAACAAAGTTTTGTACGGGGATGCTCCGCCCCAAGGTCCAAACCCTTACCCTTTCATATACCGTTTTTGACAGAAAAGGTACCCCTTTCATATACCTTTCATTGTAAATGGTACCCCTTTCATACACCTTTCGTTGAAAATGGTACCCCCTTCATATAGCCTTTGCGTGTGTCTGTTTGATATATTTTGAAAGGCCCTTTTTATAATACTTAAATTGCAGTTTTCCCTACCTTTTTTATGCTTCAACTCGTGTTTTCGCTACCATTTCCTATTCTTCGTGAAATCCCTACCCTTTCACATACTTCAGCTCGTGAAATCCCGACCCTTTCATATACCTCCAGCCTCAAAAAGGTACCCCTTTCGGGCGGAGCATCCCCGTATAGCCCATTATAAGGAGTACCCCCCCCCCCCCCCCCCCCCCCCCGGGGATCAAACTCGACTAACATACAGTCTAACAACACAATGAACTAATCAGAAATTAAAGCAAAGACAATCGATACCAAGCGCGAGAAAACAGACAACCGATACCAAGCGCGGGAAAACAGACAATCGATACCAAGCGCGGGAAAACAGACAATCGATACCAAGCGTGGGAAAACAGACAATCGATACCAGGCGTGGGAAAACAGACAATCGATACCAGGCGTGGGAAAACAGACAATCGATACCAAGCGCGGGAAAACAGACAATCGATACCAGGCGTGGGAAAACAGACAATCGATACCAAGCGCGGGAAAACAGACAATCGATACCAAGCGCGGGAAAACAGACAATCGATACCAAGCGCGGGAAAACAGACAATCGATACCAGGCGCGGGAAAACAGACAATCGATACCAAGCGCGGGAAAACAGACAATCGATACCAGGCGTGGGAAAACAGACAATCGATACCAAGCGCGGGAAAACAGACAATCGATACCAAGCGCGGGAAAACAGACAATCGATACCAGGCGTGGGAAAACAGACAATCGATACCAAGTGCGGGAAAACAGACAATCGATACCAAGCGTGGGAAAACAGACAATCGATACCAGGCGTGGGAAAACAGACAATCGATACCAAGCGCGGGAAAACAGACAATCGATACCAAGCGCGGGAAAACAGACAATCGATACCAAGCGTGGGAAAACAGACAATCGATACCAGGCGTGGGAAAACAGACAATCGATACCAAGCGCGGGAAAACAGACAATCGATACCAGGCGTGGGAAAACAGACAATGGATGCCAGGCGCAGGAAAAACGGGCGGAGACAATATTCATTTTCAAATTGTTCAAAACACATTTTTTTTATTTCATACTGCTTCACTTCACTAAACGAAGAGAACATTCGCTCACTTCCTGCATTCACACTCCATCTAGACTCACTGTTTTTAGCCCGCGTTTTAACTGCAAAAATACTCAAGCAAAAATACTTGCAGTCTAGCTTAATACAGCGTTTATAAAGTGTTCTTTTGCAGAATGTTCAGTTAAAAAAACAACACCGAATTCCGTTCATGCAAATTGAAGAACCAGCAGTTTGAGTAATAAATATTTTTCACAGCCTGACGTAATTTACTACACCATGCGAAGTGTTATTACGCGTGTGCGCTGTCCCATTATTAGGCGTCGCTCCATGGTCGAGCGATGCCAGTAAAGTTTTTACATTTGGCGTTGGATATTTGTTAAGTTTTTGTTAAGTTTCCCGCGCTTTTGTTAAGTTCTAATAAAGAAGATTTGCGTAAAATCTATCTCTGCAATACCTCTCTCAAGTCCAAAACAAATGTATCTGAAAACGAGCAGAGCTGCATGAATTAGGGTTAATATACAATATATAACCAATCTGTGTACTTACTGTGGAGTAACAAAAGTCAGAAACAGTGATGAGCCCGCGATGAGCTTCCGGCGTCTTTCGGTCAGTTCTTGACCTGTTTTACCAGCTAGTACCCAGTCTCCCAAACAGTCAAACCCGGCCAAGTCAAGGAACTGCTTCAGAAGCTTCACTTCATGCTGCTGGTCCTGGTGATAACTGACGTAAAGCACGGATTTACCTGAAATATCCAAGCGCGAGTCAATACGAACTGATATAGCACGGTTTTACTTGAGCGAAATCAGTATCACAAGCGCGAGTTAATGTGAACTGATATAGCATGGATTTACCTGATAGAAATAAATCAAGCCCAGTAAAATACGACTGATGTGCATTCAGTTCGAGGTGATAACTAACTTATAGCACGGAATCGAATCTAGTAAGGGTAACTCATAATGAACTGACTAACACGGAGTTACCTGAGGGAAATAACAAGCTCGATTGCACTGTGATCAGGGTAATAACTTGATTATATCACAGCTTTACCTCACTGGGTGATAACTGCCGTATTGTCTGATTAAGGCGGGGGTAAACCTGAATTTTAATGAAATTTTAAGAGGTTTTAAGAAGGGATGGGAGAAAGAAAATGATTTTTGGAACACCAACAGACAGTCGATACCCACGTAAGAGCACCCCAGGTTGCTAGTGGACTAACTTGGTATCCGTCTATTAATTATTAACTACAAATTCTAATTTTAAAACTTCACTAAATCTTCAATATTTCTTATTTCTCTTAATTTTACCAATCCTTCTAGAAAAACTATCTCCTCCCAAACATACCCAAAAATCACCCAAAAATTCACAAAACACCCCACAACATAGCTTTACGGGATGAGCATAGGGTTTTTGGATTGCTTGAAACGTGAACGAGATATTTCCATTAAAGCCATGTCAAGTGGCGGAAAAGTGGCGTTTAGGTTAAGTCCCGCCTTAACCCCACTGGGTTATTGCCTGATTAACCGCACTGGGTGATAACTGCCTTATTGCCAGATTAACCTCACTAGGTAGCGCTACCAAGATCAATGAATGCTACGTCACCAGGAAGGAAATTTTGCTGGATTTGCGTCGTTCCAAACGGAGAAAAATTCTGTTATAAAATACTTACAGGCGATGCTTGCGAGCCAACTGATCGTGTCGTCTGGAATTTCAATGTGCTCATCTGCATCTAAAGCTGGTGAATAAACAGCAAAAAAAGCGTTGTTTTTTTCTCTTCAAGATGCCAGATTTCAAAGCATTTTCATGAGCCCACTGGCACATAAGCCAGTGGTTATCTCCACGGGTTTATGCAACCACAGGGAGCCCAGACAACCTGTTTGTGTAACATGACCGTTTGTAATTTTATAGCATGGGATTTACCTAAATTTCATATTATAGCGACGTATCGCCAAATGTATGTACTGATTAACGCTAAATAAACGTTAAATTACCTTATTTGTTGTGTGTTGTCGTCCTTTTGCCGTAAAAGTGATTTTTGAGTGATTTTGAAGGATTCTGAGTTCGCCGTTGACTGTACAAAAAACGTACAGTCAACGGCGAACTCAGAATCCTTCAAAATCACTCAAAAATCACTTTTACGGCAAAAGGACGACAACACACAGCAAATAAGGTAATTTAACGTTTATTTAGCGTTAATCAGCACATACATTTGGCGATACGTCGTTATAATATGAAATTTAAGTAAATCCCATACATTTCCTATAAAATTACAAACGGTCATGTTACACAAAAGGATTGTCTGGGCTCCATGTGATGCAACTACTAGAAGTGTTTCCACCTCTCCCTGGATGGAATACCAGTCCATCATAAGATTACTCTGCAGTTTGTCGTTGGCAGGTATTCATTTATACACCTAATGGCGATTTTAGGGCGATGTACCATAAAAACTGGCGAAAAAGCCACATTTGCCCAAAATTTTTGCTCGACTTATCTGCGGGAACATCTGCAATAGATTATACTTTCCGGTGATATAAGTTGACCCGCAGATTTTTTGAGCCTTGAAAATGAACATTCTGTAACTTTAGATGGTGTAGAAAAGTGAGCCTTGTTTCTCTTACAGAGCTGCCAGTGCCTCCGAGACCAAAAATCAAATTGATCCGCATGAAACACGTCTTCTCGTAACGCACAAACGTGAGCGTTGTGTTTATAAATTGTAAAATTTTCAAAATATTTGTGTTGTAACAGTGCTCCCTATCTCAAGAAATTTGCACGGTCGGAAAACGGGTAAATTTATGAGTAAAAAGAAACAGAAATTCGCGGAAACCAGGTTAGTTTACGAAGTCCAGAGATGCTTGGGAAACTTAGAACTGAGTGAAAAACGAGACAATTTTCTCCTGGTAAATGCACTCGTCCCGTCGGACAAGTGCTTTTGGAAATCCACTTGTCCCAGATCAAGCCGAGTACTCGTCTCAGACGAGCGGACAGTTACACTAATACACGCAAAGATCTCTCGTTGCAAATAAATCGCAGTCAATTCTTCGTAAAATCGCAGCAAAAAATCACAAGTTCCGTACAAAGACGATTCGGGTCTTTCTGCGTGTACCGGTACTCATTGTCTTCTATTGTTTGTGAGGTATTGTATTTTTGGTCTTGTTTTGCAGTTGTATTATTGTCGTTCTTTGTTCCTTTTATTTTACGTCATCTGTGCTCCAGTTCACATCATCATCATAACTTTATTAATGTGTCAACAAGATTTAGAACCGACGATTCACATGCGACTTGACTCGTAACGCCGGTTACGATTTGTCACTAACCTGCAGGCGGAATAAACCAACAGTAGTTTGTATGGTGGTTCACTTGAGAATTGTATTCACTCACGAGTTCATACAACGGTTTGTGCTTTGGTCGGTTGCAGCCAAAAATCGGCACAGTTACCTGCAGCGAATAAAGAAAAGAAGACGCGTACAATGAATAGGTAATGTAACACATGAGCCACGAGCGGCCCACATGCACTGACGGAGCTAAACATGGCTTTTGCAGCATCAAGCTGGATGGGAAGCTAGTCCATCACAGGGCTACCCTCAGCATTATGTCACCGGAACCCATTTATACACCTGGGTGGAGAGAGACAATGCGGAGCAAAGTTTCTTGTCTAAGGAAACAACACGACGGCCGAGATCAGGTCTTGATCAAACCAACGACCCTCACACTTTGTCATGTACAATGGTCGGCCAATGTTGGTACAATGGTTGGTGATGTTGGGAAAACATTGGTTTTCAGGGTTGGCACTTTTTCCCAGACACAAAAATTCCAAAACTATGTAGAATTTCCAAAGATCAAAATTAATTTAACATTTGGATACAGAAGTTACACCCACCCAGCAGTCACAACATTTTCCCTTGGTGGCCTAATCTGAATGAACAGTTCACTTTTGGAAAATGAACATGAAGGGACAAAATTTCAAGGACTTTCCAGGACCCTACATATGAACACATTTTTCTGAATCTTACTTCAGGAGAGATTCCTTTGTAGTTCATCAGCAACGTTTCATTAACGTAGAAGTACTTCGCCAACACAATCCATGTCATGATTAGGGCCTGCTTACTCCCATCTGTGATCTTACACCGACCAATCACGTCCAGTGTTGTGTTATCACGTGCTATCCGTACAGTCACTGGACCAACTTTCAAAATGGCACCAGAGTTCCAGTATGAGTAGATCTCGCAAGAAGGCTTCAAGTTTGCGCATGCGCCTATAAGAAGGGGTGTGGTGCTGTCAACAGTAACATGATCACGGAATTTGTAACGCCAGCCCACTTGGATATGGCCTTCTGGGAGGGAACTGGGCCAAACAGTTGCATCCTAAGAGACATAATGTTCAATAAAAAATGAAGCAACTTGTGGACGAGGGCTACCGAGAGATATTTGTCTATCCCTTGTGGAGAGGTTACTCTTCTATCTACCCTATACATGAGATAACTTAGTATTCTATTCTGTATCGGCAGTGGCGGCTCCATTTATATTGCCCAAAATTTGTCATGCTCAAATGGCCAAACTTCCCAAATGAAACAAACCAATTGGCCCAGATTGTAAGTGCTAGAATGTTTCACACCCAATATGACTTTATAAAGTTTTTTGTGAATCTAGCAATAAATTAAATCACCTTTGAATCTGTCGACAGCTTAGGCATGAGGGGAATGTAGTATCTCTTGAATACTGAACAACTCTTGTACTGTGACATGACGAGCTCCACGTCGTAATTTCCCTTGGGGGCACCTTCCACCAGGAAGCCCAAACTTCTCAACAAACTAATCACATTCTGCAGCTCTGATTCATCCAGAAGTGTTGGAATCTGAGGGATAAAGTGGTGTTAAAATCAGATCAGAGTCAGGCATACTTTATATTTACATAATGGCACTCACTTATCCATCTGGGTGGAGACCTCAATTCAGATTGAAAGTGCAACACAGTCATTACTGGACCACATATAATACTCATGGTATAAAGGCTTAATTGTGAGAATAAAGGCCATCTCACCTGAAAACATAGTGGCACAACTGACTCTCGCACAAAGCCTTTGCTTACAATGTCATCGATGGCTGCCCTCAAGGTCCACTCATTGGGTTTTGCACCTGTTGGCCAGAATTTATCCACTTTACCAGCCTTGACAAACTGAGGGACATATTCACGGGGGTCGGTCTCACACAAGACCCCTGCTATGCAGTTCAGGAGAGCACTAGGGTTCACACACACGATTCTGGAAGGACCTTGGTTCTGGTTAGATGTGGGAATGTTAAGCACCAAGATGCAGCCCTGAAAACGACAATGTAAATATCATTCCTTTGCTTTAATAAGTACCAAAGAATAGTACAGTATAAAAAAGGACCTATTAGATAAAGAAACCAAAACATTGATATTTACACTAGAAAGTATTAGTGTTTAGCTTTAATCATTTCAATGGAACAGTTGTATCACTAATTTATTTCATCCACAGACTTAAAAGTAACACAGTAAATGGTTTGAACCCAGGAGTATCAAATGTCTGTCACATGTGATTGTCCAGATTAGAGGAATTCTGAAAAGAACTGTTGTTGCTGACATTGACTGACATTGCAACAACCTGAGCGGAAGTCATCTTCAGAGTCATGTGAATTGTATAACATCAGTTGATTGTATTAATGTCCTGCCTGTTGCTGTCATTTGTCAGTTAAGCCATGATGTTGATATGACGTGTTTCAGGACTCTGCTAAGTATGTCGCCTACAACAGTATGGACTACTACAAAGTTTAACACTTCACTCCAAAAAGCTGGTTTATTAAAGAACACCACTAAACCCATGGAAACTGATACTATGGCAACAGGTACATGTACCTGTAGCTTACAAATGACTTAGCAATGACATCAACATAACCAACAAACAATAGTCTGAACTTACTGACAAAATAATTTGACTAACAAGAAACCAACAATAATTACACTAACAAAATACACAGATTGAAAATGACCAATAACTCACATCAGAGTGAACAGCCAATAACATCATGGCTTAACTGACCAATGGAGAAAATCACAAGCATTTATTGTACACTGTTACCTGATTTGAGGCACTTGTTTACTTACCTTACACTCTAACACTACTGTTGCTTTCAGAACACCTTCATCTGCAATCCCTGCATCTGATGCAAGCTGCAGATAATGATCCCAAGACAGTATCATTGTATTGTTTTCGCGTAATTGTAGGATTTCACAATGGAGGTAAATAATGCCTAGGCTGATCTCTTCTGCTAAGTGAGGAAATATGATGTCGTCCATTAGCATTTGAGTGACAGCATGCTGTAGTTCTGTCATGCCCTACAAAAGAATAAAAAATTTTAAACATTAATTTTCATGTTTCTATTTAAGTTTATAGCCAGTACATAATAAGCATAACAGATGGTCATTGCTGGAGTGTGGTGTGGGATCAGGGTGTCTGAGTAACCCCACCCCCCTGTCCAGGTAAATTATTGCTTTGACAAAGGAAAACAAACAGTAATCTGGTGGGAGCTTGGTGATCTTATGGGTGTCTTGTGAACACAAGCAAAATACTTTTTTGTATGTTCGCTCATTCATCTTCTATTTCAGCACCATTTTGAATAATTATTATTACCTCGGTCAGGAAAACTGGTACATACTCTGGACCTACCTAGAAAACCCTGGGGACAAGTGTTCTCTTGTGTATCATAAAGAAATAACATGGAAAAAGAAGCTTTGAGTTTTAGGACTGGAGGGAAGTTCTTGTGTGGCCTATAGAAGAAACTTGATGCTTTTCGAGAGCAGAAAAAAAGGAAGACAATTGGCTGCTTTTGTCACATGGCAAGTGAAATGAAGACTGACAGACTCAGGTATTTCTGTGCTTGTATTTAAGATCTGCTAGGTTTCCACACCACTGTAAGTTAATTAATGTGTTCTATTTTGTGAATAAAATTTTTTTTTTTTGCATAATCATGGTTTAGTCAGATTTATTGAAGGTTTAAAGTCCAAGGGTGCATTACTTCTGTGCTACTTCATGTCAAAGCGTCAATCAGGTCCACTTAAATGGGTTCCTTTTTTCGTTGTTTTTGTCCTGTTTTCAAACTGATAGAAAATATCCTTGAGGTTTTAAGTGCAAAAAAAGTCCGCATAGACTTTTTAATCTCAAATTTTGTTATTGATGTGATAAATTAGTAATCGAACTTCTTGTTGTACAATTTGGGGTAATCGTGCTCGTAATTTCAAATTGTCCTTGTGCTATGTGCTTGGCCAATTTGAAATTACTAGCCCGATTACTCCCTGAATTGTACTCCACTCAGTCCAATTACTTTCACTAATTGTGACATTCAACTTCCTACTATAAGAAAAAAATTAATGCTAAAGAACATCTTACCTTTCCTTTCAAGGTGCTGACAAAGTAAACTTGTTCTGGAAGGTTTGACCAGTTTTTTGCAAGGCTCTCCAGCCTGTTGATTCTTAATTCAACACATTTGTCTTGCCTCAGATCCCTGTTAGAAGAGTACACATATTAACTCTTTAACCCTTTCACTCCCAGAGTCAATAATAGAGACATGTAGTGTAGTTCTAACTTTTGAGTCTGTGGACGAAATCCTATGGTGTGACCATTCAAATGAAACCTCTTCAGCAGTACTTTTGCATGGTACCATTTGTTTTAACTTTTGAGTCTGTTGATGAAATCCTATGGTGTGACCATTCAAATGAAACCTCTTCAGCAGTACTTTTGCATGGTACCATTTGTTTTTCAATATTTTACAAAATGAAATTTGGGATTTTTCATAAATTTTGATTTTTGGCACTCTTGGGAGTTAATGGGTAAAGGCCCAATAGTGATAATAATAACAATAATATTTAATATTTCTGTGGCGCAAATTAACATATAAATATGATCAAATGCGCCTAACATCTAAGCATCTAACTTCTCCTTGTAATATTGACACATGATCAAACAAACTGACCATGGGATATAAGTGGAATAATGACTTAAGATAAACTTTTTGTTTAAATATACATTCCCTGTAGAATACATAACAGCTGACTGTACCTTAACATGTCTATTTCAGCTTGGATTTCTTGTCTTTGGTTTGAATCAGCCTTTTTAACAGCCTCAAGCACCTTCTTACCAAGTGGACTCCACTCATCAGCACTATCAGCATGTGTTCCCACCACAATGAACGGTGCCGCAGGGGCCTACAAAATGTCAAAGTTACTTTGTTCGTGAATTTACTCTCCCATGCAGCTGTGTTTCCAGTTGTTATGAGGCAGAGGATCAAGCAGGTTCAGGGTGCTCACTTTAAATACAGAATTCCTCAGTTCAGTTTCTCACTGGCTCTGGCCTTTTGCCATGCATTAACTGAAATCGCTTTGCAGGGGGTTGAAAACTGGTAGGGCATGATGGGCGGGGGGAAGGCAGGGACCCAGCAGAAATGGGTGTGGGAATTCTACAGGAGGCGGGAGGGTTGACGATGGGATGCAGGTTTCTCAAACTAGACACTGGAAATCAGATGTAATAGGACACAAATTGCAATTTAAAAAATGCAAAGAGGTGGGAACTAGGAGTGAAAGTTTAGAATCCCCTTTCTCCCCCCACCCCAGGGATGGAGGGAACTGGGAGAAATGGATACAGGAGGTGGGAAGTTCAGACTCCCCTGTCTCCCCCTCCCGGAGATGGTGGGAACTAGAAAAAAGGGATGACAAGAACCATCATGGAAGCGGTAGGAACTGGGAGAAAAGAGTATATTAAGTGGGGAGCTTAAAAACCCCTGTCTTCTCCCAGAGATGGTAGGAGCCACAGAGTAAGGGGTGGGAGTCAGTAGAGAATTATACATAGGGATGACAAGAACCACCAAGCCTTGGTGGGAACTAGGAGAAAGGGGTGTACAGGAGATGAGAAGTCCAGACCCCCTGTCTTCCCCCCAGGGATCATTGACAAGAACCATCATGAAAGCGGTAGGAACTGGGAGAAAAGAGTATATTAAGTGGGGAGCTTAAAAACCCCTGTCTTCCCCCAGAGATGGTAGGAGCCACAAAGGAAGGGGTGGAAGTAACAATAAAATTATAGAGAATAGACGATAATGCATGTTCAAGCTCTGTTCTGTTAGAGAATAGATAATACATGTACAAGCTCTGTTCTGTTAGAGAATAGAGAATAATACATGTACAAGCTCTGTTCTGTTAGAGAATAGATAATACATGTACAAGCTCTGTTCTGTTAGAGAATAATGCATGTACAAGCTCTGTTCTGTTAGAGAATAATACATGTACAAGCTCTGTTCTGTTAGAGAATAATACATGTTCAAGCTCTGTTCTGTTAGAGAATAATACATGTTCAAGCTCTGTTCTGTTAGAGAATAATGCATGTACAAGCTCTGTTCTGTTAGAGAATAATACATGTTCAAGCTCTGTTCTGTTAGAGAATAATACATGACAAGCTCTGTTCTGTTAGAGAATAATACATGACAAGCTCTGTTCTGTTAGAGAATAATACATGACAAGCTCTGTACAACACTTGAACTCTGCAAACTTAAACAATTTTCCATTTCCCTTGACAGTTTGAGATAACAGGGTCTACTGTAGTAGATAGCACTCTACATCTATTATCACAGAAAAGAACTGAATAACTGAAGTGCTGTTTATAGAGACACCAGCATGATTTACTATTTAGATCTCAAAGCTAATAAAATATTTTTAGTGGTATGACTTACCTTTGATCGCATGAGAAGCATCCATCTTATAACTGACTCAATCTTAAATGGATCATGCACATTAAATACAATGATATAAAGAGACTGCTCGCACAAAAACAAAGGATGGACTCCCTGAAGGCACTGCAAAAAATATATATAATTCTTTTATTCAAATACATGTATCTACTTGCTTCTTATTCCCATGCACTTCTTAATATCCCAAAAACATATACGAAAAACAGCTCGAGACTAACGTTTCAGCTTACTAGCCTAGTGGCTAGTGACAGGTTTGAATTCACTAGCCAAAATAAATTTTCACTAGCCAGAATTGTACAGGGTGTGGGGGTGGGAATTGGGCGGGGGAGACAACAACATGTGTAAAACTGATTAAGAAAAAAATCTCCAAGGCTCGGAAACACAGTTTGATCATATTGTTTAGTTTTCTTCATAAATCTAATACTTCATTTTTAATTTATGATTTGTACAAAAAAAGGTCATAAAATTGGACATACTGCTCTTCCTCCACAGTCCCACATCTCAACTGTTAGCGACAGCATCCTTTGGTTGACATCTGTTCCAAGATCAATAGACTCTGAACATTCAACAGTTAATAAAAAAATTAATCAAAGGGACAATTAAAAAACACCTGTAGACAGATGAATGATTCATGATTTTGTACAGCTGAGTTATCAAGAAGAGCAGATGATCAAAAATATTAAATTGGTGACTGATTCAGTGGGTCAATGTTCACAATCATTGAGAATTTTTTTTATCAAAATCAAACAACAGCTGTACCTGACAGAAGTAGCCTGACAGGGAAAGCCTTGTATGAACGCTTGGGAATACCAGGAAACGCAAAGTGGAACGCTAAGGGAATGTAGGAAACACTTTCCAAGTTTTTAGTGGAACGCGTTCTCGAAATTAAAGACAAACTCTTTTAAAACGATTACAGGGAACTTGCTAGTTTATACTTGGTCCGCAGCAAAAGGTAATAAATTCGTAAAATTCATTGATTCATGACTATTTGTGTGGGACTCATGTTAACGTGACAAAATTTTGACACAACAATGTCCCGTTTTTATCCCCCAAAGTTATTACTAGCTGAGAATAAACAACCAAGAAAACGTTCCACTGTTTAAAATTGGCTGTTCTTGATAAAATTATAGCTTTGTCTGCATGAGTTGAATTACAAATGATTAGAAACAAATAATTTAACACATCTTTAAGATACTATAAAGGCTGAAATCACTCTCCTTCTGGTTACATGCTATTGAAAGTTGTTTTCATCAATAAAAATACAATTTTCATTCAAGAATTTCCAGTATACTAGTAAACGTGGACTAATTATCAAATTACAAAAATGCACACAACAAATTTTTGCAGAAAAATTGTTGGCAGATGCTTCAGCCATTTATCTTTTATTTATCACATTTTAGAAACTGAAAAGACATTAATGTTCAGATGTTCAATGATCCGCTCCAACATGCGAGCAAGTTCGATCGCAGAAGCTCATTGTTTCTTCGCGTTCGGTCTTCGTCAATAAAGTCTGATGACAAGTTTTTTACTTTGTCCTGTTTGTGGTTTGTTAAAACACAACAAGAAAAGACTAACTATAGGTCTGACAGTCTTTATATTGACTTCTACAGACTTTCCCACTGACATTTTTTCTCGAGATAGTGCAAATTTACGATGCATTATATTTTTGTCTTGCATATTTCAGACAGCAGCAAAGCCATTCCAGACTCTAGACTGCACACTGTTATAGACTGTACAATGTAGATAAGAACATGTTCTAAACAAAAAACAAGGAAATGCATTCCATTTTTATAATAAACTGGAACGCTAAGGGGACACCAATGGAAGGCTAATGGAACGCTAATGGAACGCTAAGGGAATGCATTTGCTTAGCATTCCCTGTTAGGTTACTTCTGTCCGGGACTGAAAGTGGGCAGCAAACTTGGAGGAATTAGCATGATGTAACTGCTGAATAGACTACGAGCAGTCTCTCTTTCCCAGCTTAGTCCATCGAGCGAGAAACGAAAAAACATTAGCGAGCGGAAAATGGTCTTGCGAAACTGGGGGCGAGGCAGGCGCGCGGGAAAAGATAGACTACAGACTAAGCCCAGGCATTTGAATTATTAGTTGCTCTCACAACTCAAAAATCTGATTGGCTCTTGATCGAAGATCTGTCAACAAGCGGTAATGCCGCAGTGACGAGTTGTCAACACTCGAGATCAATGTCATGGCTGCGACCAAGTCTTATGTGATATCTTGCAATTGTTTTTAGCTCTTCGGAGTTTGTTCTGCGTTTAAGTTGATGTGTTTCTCAGAGGTAGGCAGTATCTCCATTGTCAGAAGCATCGCGTCATTGCATCCGGTTTGAAATATTTGAATCTCCAGATTTATGATAGCTGTTTAGTAATTCTTACAGATGCAAGTGTTTTTTTTTGTACACTCTTTAAGGTTCCTTTGCTGGTCTACCTCTACTGGCTTTTTTTCAGAGTAATCGTTCGAAGAACTCATATCTTTCGCGGCATTTTACTCTCTTCGCGCTAACAGAGATTTGGTTTCGGGTTAGATCTCCCGCATTGCGATGACATGTAGATTGACAGGATGTCAAGAGAAGTAAAATCTGATACCGAAAAATCACTCGACCGTGAACGTGCATTCGCCTGGGCTTAGTCTGTAGTCTCTCTTTTCCGGCGCCCCTGCCTCGCCTCAAGTTTCGCGTGACCATTATCTGCTTGCTAATGTTTTTTTCGTGTCTCGCTCGACGGACTAAGCTGGAAAAGAGAGACTGCTCGTAGTCTAACTGCTGAATTTTGCCATTCCGTATTCTCAATTTCTCAGACTTCGACGTCTATGTAGTGATGACTCTGATTTTTCCAACAAATCAGAAGAAATGTGCCAGTTTTTCAAGAAACGTGGGTACCCTGACTCTGTTGTTAATACGGGCCAACAACGTGCACAACAGATCGACAGACAATCAGCACTACAAATGCCACAGATGGAAGAGAACGAGAGAATTCCATTCACCCTCACTTTTCACCCACACAACAACACAGTCAAAAGCATCATTTTAAAAAATTTCAAATTACTCCAAAACGACCCCGAAACTGGCAGAATTTTTTCACAACCCCCACTAATTTCATTCAAACGTGACAAAAACATAGGCAACTTTCTAGTTACGAGCGCACTGAAATCTGACGATGTACCGGGAACTTTCAAATGCACACGCACACGATGTAACACTTGTCCTTTCATTCACAACGCGGACAAAATAACAGGACCCAAACGATCTATTAAAATCACTGATCGTTTTACATGCACCTCCGTAAATGTTATCTACTGCATAACATGTACTTTTTGCAAAAAGATATACATTGGCGAAACAGGGAGGAGACTGGGCGACCGTTTTCGTGAACATCTCCGAGATGTTGAAAAAAATGACAAAGACGCATCCAAACCAGTCGCGTGCCATTTTAATCTTACTAACCATTCTAAACAACACATGACAATCTGCGGCCTTTCCCTACACCAGGGTAACACAGAAAGCCGTAAAAACCTAAAACAAAAAATCATCTTTCAAATCGGCACCCTCAAACCCCACGGAATCAACGAACGCTTTTCATTCAACTAATCTACATTTGTTTTTCACGTCACCAAATTTCCACCAATAGCGTAGCTCCACCGCTTACTATATAAAACCACACACTACCCACAATTCCTTGATTCGCTCCGACGAAGGGCTAGTGCTCGAAACGTCAGCTATTTGAA
The DNA here is from genome assembly GCA_024195265.1 of Dendrophyllia cribrosa. Taxonomy (NCBI): domain Eukaryota; kingdom Metazoa; phylum Cnidaria; class Anthozoa; order Scleractinia; family Dendrophylliidae; genus Dendrophyllia; species Dendrophyllia cribrosa. The sequence continues at coordinate 32,939,136 of JAJLRJ010000012.1, forward strand.
TCTTTTTACGGTGGTCAATTTACCTTATCGACTCAGTCGATAAAACTAAATTCTTATGGAATTAACACTGTTTGCAGAGTTTAAAGCTTAGAATATTTAGTACATACCTTTTCCACTCTTAAAAGGTTTCCAAGAAGCTACATGAACCCCTTCAGTGGAGGTGTCTGTAACAGACTGCGTCATTGTAGGCAAACTTGTCATTAAACTTGTTTTTCCACTTCCTTGATTTCCAAGAAATGCCATTCGACATAGTGACTGCAGATCACACTTTTTCAAGAATTCACGACAAGATTCAAGTCCTTTGGCTGCTACTTCCAGTGGCGGACACTTCAGTGCTGTGCAACCTTCTACTTTAAGTTCTTGAATTGTTAAGTGATCCAATATCTCAAAAGGTAGATGTTTTATTGCACACTGTGACATGTCAACAGACATCAAATTACTGCAGTTCATCACAAGAGCATGTAATGATTTTTCAGTCAATTTAACACACCATCCAAGATGAACTCTTTTTAAAGAAGTACAATTTGTTGAAAGTGCAATGATTGAATCATCAGAAATGTCTTGACAACCAGTAATGCTGACTGACTGAAGCATCTTGCATTTGGAGCAAAACATTTTCATACCTTCATCAGTCAACTTACAATTATGGTTAAAACACACATCTGTTAAATTTGGACAACTGTCACCCAATCCAGTAACAATGTTATCGGTAACTGCAGAAAGTTCACTGACATCTAAATATTTGAGATTCGATGAAACATGAGCTAAAAACTGTTTTAAACCACTTGAAGTAATATCCTCAAATCCACAAAGAGCAAAGTGTTCAAGTTGCAAATCTGTTCTCTCAAGAAATGATGCAAAAATATCATCCCTAAGAACCCAGGTTTTGTTGTTGTTATTATCGCTACCTTCATCCTCCTCATCATCATCATCATAATCTTCCACCAAATCCTCTGATTCAGTTGACATAATTGTGACATGTTTTAGACCTTTGCAGTTCCTCACAAATGAAGATATTCCAGTGGAAGAAAGCATCCCACAAGATCCCGTAAAAGAAATGCTTGTGAGTTTTGTGCAATGTTCAGAGACCTTGACTGCAGAGCCATCATCAAATGATTGACAGTTATGAATAGATAGCACATCAAGATCTGGATTTATGTGTTCAACAAGAGCCTGAAGATCTTCTGAAGTGACAGCTTTGCAGTGTTTCAGTACCAATTCATTAACTGTTTGGTTTTGCTGAAGGAGGATTTCCTGAAGGGATTAGAACAAAAATATAAAAACAACAAGCAAGTGACAGATACTTCCACTATAGACATTAAAAATAACAAATTAGAAATAAATATCCAAAGTGCTTCCAGACAAAGTTTTGGACAGAAACCTCTGTTTTGTTTAGGTCATTGAATTTCCCTGACATACTTTGCAACAGTGGTAGATACAGTTTGTAGGTCCGCTATGCGTGGTCAGGTGCTTGAAATACAGCTTTGGGTAGCTCAAAGTGCTTTCTTGCTAACCCATCTAAATTGGGCAAGGCAGGCAAAGGCTATGAGCCGGCAAATGAGGACCGGGAGTGGTTCCTAGGAGGTCCGTAAAGGAGATTGTACGAAACTAAGTGGCTGACGGTTGGCAATAAGGAAATGAACTTCGGGATATTAATTTTTTTCCTTCAATCAATCAATCAATTAACTTTATTTAAACACGGTAAAACGGCTCAGTAAAACTGGTTTTCAGACATGCCGTGCACTTAAGGATTTAGCAGGATTTAGCGGCACTGGCCTGAACTCGCCCATCTAATGCGAAAAATCAGTATAAAATCGATTGGGGTAAACTTTGGAATTTTTTTTCTCGAGCAGGATTCAGCAGGAGACACTGAGTTATTTTTTTTATATTTTTTGTTATTTCTAGAAAACAACGGAAAAAACAGCAGAAAAAATAGTGAACAATGTTTTGCAATTATTAATTTGTAGGTCACATGCCAAAAATAACAATACATCACACAGCTCTTAATAACCTCTAATTTCATTGGACCTGGGTATCACGCGGGTCTATTGTTTTCAGGGCTAGGGTCCATTGTTGTGTTGTTTATTGTATTTTTTTCTCAGCAAATCAGGGAAGACCTTGTAAGAGCTGTGTACTGCCCCAAAAATAAGGCAAATCTGATTGAGAAAACTGAATTGAAAATTCGAAAAATGCAAAAAGAATGCATGTTAGACCCGTATATGTTGTGGTTCAAATTTTTCCTTGGTTTGAAAATTTTCAAACCAGTTCAATTTTATTTTTCCTTTGTCTCAGATTCATTATCATATTCTGAGACAAAGGAAAACAAAAATCAAACTGGTTTAAAATTTTTCAAACCAAAGAAAAATTTGAACCACAACATATATACTCCTATAAGTTAAACATTAACTTACAAAAAGGCCTAAAATTTGACATAGGCTGGTAATATGCACTGAGCCCTTCAACCTTCATTGTTACGACTTTCATTTTTACAGCTTTTTATGTTTACAACTTTCATTCACTGATACAACTTTTGGTTTTAGCACAGTAGACAAAACTTCAAAACATAACTTCTTTAATCCATCAAATGATAGCTTAGAGGATAAATTTGTACCATAAAGTGATTGCCTTATTTGAATAAAAGCCAGAACAAACATTTAAAATGAGTTTTAAATTACACATCAGTGTTTCTGGCAGGTAACCAAGTTAACATGTAACTTAAAATTTCTAAAAAAAACAATACTATCACAATATTCAAATCAATCATCCTTTCTCTACATACATGACATTGTATGTGGACATTTTTCTCTTAATTTTTTGCATCCCAATAATTTATTTTAATAATTAGTCGAGAAGAACAATATTCTAAAACCTGCTGAAGCTAAACAATGCAAAAACAATTAAATAAACAAACTTTAATGACTGAAAAGAATTCAAAAAATTTCCTTTAGTACAAATCCATACAATGATTAAATGTTGCTACAAGATTCGAAAACATTGGGTGAGGCAAAAAAGAAAAACAAATATTTAAACAAAGACATTTGTCAAGCAAGAAAGATTTTTTTATTAGTGGACAAAATTATCTTATAACAAACATTAAGCTTAATTAGTTAGTTCGTGCAGGAAGTGATGGCTTGAAACAATTTTGAACAAAATTTTTTCCACTTTTGGCTTTTTATCAAGTGAGAACCTATAATGCTTTAAAAAAACGGCGGTCACATATTCAAATGTTTTCGGGGACAAATTGAGTTTTCTCAGCCTGTCAAATGTTTTGAGTAAACAATTGCAATAAAGACCGACAAACGTTAACGGGTTATCATTTCCCTAAGTTGAAAGTTATCAAAAACACTTTAGCTTTACGCGATATAAAAGGATCGTTAAGTATTAAAATGCTCCGAAATTTCACATAGAATAAGGAAAATTTGAGTGTTTTGACAACGACGGGACAACGAACAAAATAATCCCAGGTGACTGTCAACATTTGTCATGGTAATAAAGTGACAAGCCGCAAAACACAATAAGAAAGTGAAAAATTATTAGCGCGGCTGGCATGTCTCGCGACTTTCTAATTTCCACAACAACACATCTAAACCCTTTCGTCTTTAATAAAAAAAAATTCTTAAAAACAAACTAAAAAACAAACTAAAAAACAAACCAAGAACTACAAATTAAGTGAACTTACGCTTGCATGCAAAATTAATCCGCACGCTTTCACCGCAGTTAAACTGCGATTCTGTTTGTCTGATCCAAGAAACCATTCACAAATGAAATCCATTTAGCATTTAGCATTGCACCTTCTCTTGTAGAGCTCTTTGGTTTTTTTTTTTTTTGATATTTCACATCTAATTTGGGACTTTCTTTTGTCACTTTTGAATTTAGGGTTAATTTAATCAAACGTTCCGAACGGGTTAGCTTTTCAACGACGCACATGTCCACAAAAAATTACAGATGACGAAGTTTTATGTCGATCGCTGCATGTGTTGAAAACATATATTGTATACGTTACAGTTCATTTAAGATGACCTTTTGGCAGTGATGGGTCTCATTCACGTTTTTCTACGATATACAAGCTTCTTTTGATAGCATATAAATACCATATAACGATGGCAGAAAGGTCAAGCTATCTTAGCAATTAAACTAATATCGGCAATTGAAGAGAACCCTTCCCGAAGTTTAGAAATCGTTCCGGTAACCACGGAAAACAAATGACTTGCGACCAGCGCTTTGGCGCCCAAGAAGCAAGATAGCACACTCAGCTCGACTCCAAATAACTTAAGAGAATTCCTAGAAGTATTTACAAAATTTAGAATTTTGTCGTGTCGGTAGAAAATTATCGCCGAGGCTATGAAGTTAGTGATGAAAAATCATGTAGCGATCGAGAAGTACAAAACATAACAAACCTTTATCCCTTCTACCGTCGCATCTTGCTCAAAAACAAGAGTGCTTGACGCCATGAAAGCGTTAATAATTCCACCAGAATTGTTCCCAAATCCTAAAAAATCTCCTGGTGCAGGCGGATCGGCTGTACATATTGTCAAGTTTGCGAAGATCGTTTAGGTTTCCATAGAGTTGAAACCTCTCAAGTACAGCTGTTATCGGTAACCATGCGCAGAAGGTTCGTTCGAACCGCAGTGACAACAAGACAGTGGGGGAGGGTGTAAGGAGATTGTTTGTCGAAAGCTTGTCCCTGGCATGGCTTGTTAGATGAAATTTTAAAACTATTTTATAGACCATGAGGATCAAGAGTCATCGCTTTATCTATAAGATGGGCCTCGCGTGCCTTTCTGACTGAGTCGCGGTTGTTGTGGATGAGATCCAAGGGAATGAGGAGGATGTCGTTGACTGGAGTGGCCAGGTTGGTTAAAATGTATTGAAACAAGAGTAGGATTGATAAGATGGTGGTGATTGAGGATGGAGCGGCGATGTTCCCCAAAGCGTTCATTCAGTTGGCGTTTGGTTTCCCCAATATACTGTTTCGCTCATTTCTTACTTCAATTAAGTAGATTAAGTTTTTATATTTACAATTTAAAGTGTCATTGATATGTTGTTCTTCCTTTGTAGCAGAAACAGTGTATTTATAAGATAGTTTGTGCTTATAATTATTATTATTGTATGTAGTAGTCCACGGCTCACTGGAAGAGCATTTTTAAATGAAAGTGATCCCGTGTTTTTTTTTTTAAATAAAGATAACTTATGAGAGAATGATTTCGAGTACACGAGCGCGTGAGCGCGAGGGGCAAGTACAACAATGAGCCCTTCGCGCGCGTTTCCTGTAAATCGCGCCAAATATTATTACTTTTGTGGTAGGTTAAAAACCTCATCTCGGTGAATGACTAACAGCTCTGCACTGTTTTTGAAGGTAAAAATCTGAATCACGTGCTGTAATAAAACATCAAAATGCAGTGTTGAAACTGATGTTTGTTTTACGGGGGAATGGGCATTTGATACTCTTTAATTAATAAAAGTAAACTGCAGAAGACTGCAAACGATAATGCTGTTTTTGTTTTTAATACATTACCTTGGATGGAGTATTTGAACAACAACCACTAAATTTCAAAAGTCCAAATGCCCGATAGATGTTGAAGTTTTGATTCAGATCAAAATCGTAAAGAAACAAAATTCCAAAATGTCTTTTTACTTGCGAAGTTATAATATACTTTGCAGTTTTGTCTTTTGCGTGACTAGATAATTTATTCCAAATATTTAATATAAGCTTTCAACGCTAAAGATAATGAATTGATGCATGTTTGCCAGGATGAATCACTTTTATTGGTTATTTGCGTTGAAAGCGCAAAGCCTTAATACCACCAACTCTTACTTCTTAACACTAACAGAAAACTTATTTTTTACAACGCTTTTAAAACAGACATCAAAAAAGCTGAATCCTTAGATGCTATAAAAAATCCTCTACACAGAACTGCTGTTAATAAATTTCGCTTGGGGAATCATCGACTTCGCATTGAAACACTCGGGGAGACACACTGTTCCCAAAACTCCCGAAAATTTAAGAATTTGTTCTTTGTGCCAATCTAATGAAGTTGAAAATGAATCTCATGTTATATTCTCTTGCGCATTGTATAATAAGTTTCGTTCCAAATTTTTTGACGAAGTCATTGAAAAATACAACTTTTTCAAAGACTTCGATATCAACTCAAAAATTTTGTTCCTTTTTAACAGCATTAATCCCTTTATTTGTAGATCAGTTGCTGCTTTTATTTTCGATATCATGAATTATAGACACAAAATATTATTTCAGAAGTAAATTTAATTAGAAATTGATATATGTAGCTTAGGTAATGCCATGTATAGATATGGAAATACCTCAATAAATTGTTGTTGTTGTTGTTGATATAAAGAAATTTGACATTGTCGATATTGCATTACTATAAAAGCCGCGAGGGTGTTTTAAATGGGTCGATTATAGCAATGCACCCATTTGAAATAGTACGCACTATTAGACTATAATTCCATTGTTTTCTTTTGTTTAATTTTGGACTATCACACACTAATTGTTAGATAGTGTTTCACAGGTTAAGTGAAACCACTCTAGCTTCTTTCTTGCCAATCATTTTCTGTTATGTCATATTTCAAAAGTTTTATATGTAACGGTTCTTTTATATATGTATTCATTTTTGTTTTTTAGCCCCCGTAGAAGGTTTGTTTTGCAAACCGAAATATCGGGCAAATATATTCTATATTCTATATTTTTTATTTGGCTTCTGTCTCAATCTCTTCTCCTTGTCGTAAGGATTAGTTTGCCGTTTTTACCTATACTATTTCAAGATTTTTACTGATCCAGGTCTACGATAGATCCGGCACTCTTCATTGGTTTGTCGCTGTGGTTTTGCCGTTATTATAGTTTTGAATATCTATCTTATAAGCCGGTTCGGCCCAGTCTTCGACCGCCCGGTTTACATGACAAGTTAGGATCTATTATTATCGTTAGAGTGTAGGGATCAAATTTCGGTGCCAAGTAGATCTACAGACGTTGCAGGAAGACAGCGCCCTCTTGTGATATCGAAGTCTGCCACAAACGAGAGATGTGCCAGGGAGAATCAAGAGTTATACAACTTCTTAACATCCCTATTGCGTGTTGCACGTGGGGCTTGGCAGCATTTTTGTCTTTTCTGACAATGTGCATCATTTATTTTGCAAATTCAGCTGCTTTGGGATTTTCAGTCGCGAGCATAACACTATTGATTGGTTTTTGTCCTACGAAAGATTGCTTTATCAACTCTAACTCTTGTAAGTTATTTTGTATATTTTTAATCGTCTTTGCCATAATCGAGTATACAGGATTTGTCGTGCCGTTATTCTTTCATGGTTATACAGCTTATTTGCTCGTTACGGAAACTTACAATATCACAAACTCACCTACTGAGCTTCAGAAACGGTTGGATAAGGGTCCGCTTATAGCCGGGACTGTATTTTCAATACTTTCTACACTAGCTGTATCTGTTATGGCTGTGCTTTGGTGCTGTGTTACTTGCTCACCCACAGTGCTCGAAACATGTCTTGAAGATCGCACAATACGCAGAATGGAAGAAGACCAAGAACGACAGGTAGAACTACCACGAGAACAAGAACAAAGAGAACAAGATACTTTAGAGGACCTATACAAAAACATATTAACACAAAATCCGTCATATTCTGCAGTTCCTACCACCTCTATTAATTGATTTGCTAAACAAGTTGGGTGGAATCGAAGAGATCGAAAACGATGCCTGTTTTAAATGTTTTTGTTAGACAAGTGACAAGTGAAGCATTTTGAAGAAGTTCCCCTTGCAAGGGATAATGACAGAGCTTTTTTCTGGCGCATTACATCAGAAATAACTGATCATTTGTTTCGGTTATTTGATCATGTGGGCTAAGTTTGTTGTCCTTTAAATGAAATTACTGTGACCTGCAGCTGAGGGCTGCGTGATTCTGACAATATGATATGTTTCCTGTTCAGCTTTGCATCCGGCAGTCATGCAAAGTGCACAAAATCATTAGTTGAGCTGAGTTTTCATATAGCAGGAACAATTCGGCCCGCAAATCAACGAGAAAACTCTGCGGCTTAAAAATTATTGTTTTTTGGCCTAATAGTTATATTTCTACCAAAACGAAAATGAGGTAAAAATAGCCAAATTAGTCTCTAATACCACTACAACAAAAGTCTTAGTTGCCCGTCTGAGTTTTCAAGTGCGCGGTGGTGACCCTCATAATTAAACAACGGTGATATTTATAAATTGATTATGTCTTTTTATATCTACAGAGAAAACATATATATAAATATATTGTAAAACTTTTTCACTACAGTGGAACCTCGATTTAACGAACCTCTATATAACGAAGTCCTCGGTATAACGAACGATATTCTTCAGCCCGGCAAAATAACAAGTAAAATGTATGAAACAGAACCTCGATATAACGAAATCCTCGTTATAATGAACAGAATCCGGCAGCCCAAACGTAAAATCTACCCCGATATAACGAATAAATGTCAACGCGCGACAAAAGATGAATGCGGAACAGACCAACAGTGTATGCTATAGGGCAAAGGTATAACCTTGGCTGTACAGTTTTTCAGTGCCGTAGTTATATTTATAGTGTACTGTAGCTTCATTAAAGTGCAAATGTTATTTGTTGAGATGCGGAAATACGTAACACCGTTACAAAACAAACATTAACTATACCTCGATACAACGAACATTTTGGCCGTTTTTCCGCAAATTCGCTATAACGAGGTTTTCGATCTAACGAACGGTAATAAGTTCGTGTTCCAGTACACCAAATTGAAAATCAATAACAATGTTGTCCCCTAAACCACCACCAATCCTAACCACCCGTCATGGAACATCACTACACATAATCGCACGTTGCTAGATCTAATCAACTTCCCTAGAAATCATCTAATGGAACTAGACATCATTCAACATCACTAGGCATCATACAGGATACTGGAACACGAACTTATTCCCTAACGAACCCTCGATATAACAAACCAATTTCCCCAGTCCCTTGGCACTTCGTTAAATCGAGGTTCCACTGTACAACAATTTTAAGCTGATACGGCTTTGTTTGAAAGAAGGACTTAAGGCGGGGGTATTAAAACATGAATTTGAATGAAATTTGAAGAGGTTTAAAGAAGGGATAGAAGAAAGAAAATGATTTTTGGAACACCAACAGACAGTTGATACCCACGCAAGAGCACCCCAGGTTGCTAGTGGTCTAACTTGGTGTCTGCCTATTAATTATTAACTACAAATTCTAGTTTTAAAACTTCACTAAATCTTCCATATTTCTTATTTCTCTTAATTTTACAAATCCTTTGAGATAAACTACTTCCTCCAAAACATATCCAAAAATCACCCAAAAATTTACAAAACACGATTAATATATTCATGAGATGAGCAAAGAGTTTTTAGATTGCTTTAAACGTGAACGAGATATTTCCATTAAAGCCATGTCAAGTGGCGGAAAAATGGCGTTCATGTTTACCCCCGCCTTAAGACCCCTCTTCACATTTTTATCTCCTGTAAGTTAATGTTTAGGTTTAACCTGCATTCTTTGTTGTATTGCTATATTTAACCTAAGGTCGTGTTCTATTGGGATCAACCGTTTTGCTCTAAATCAGTTTTAGCTGATTTGGCTGATGTGGCTAAAAAGAACACTTTCCAAGAAATTTCGGTTGAAATGCTCTTGTTATCTGGAGATAGTCGATACCAGGCTTTCTCGATGCTTTCTATTATTCACGTAAAAAACGTGAGTAAACTGGATGGCGGGAAACCGCGAAATGGTCTCAAATGTTTCATCCGAGTTTTTAGAACAGAAGATTCCGACATGCGATGCTGAAGATGGACTGGAAGGGTAAGAGATACTTTATTTTATTGCAAAAATTGATCAGTCAAGTCAACCGCAAAAAATAAACGGGGAAAATTGTTAAAAAGCTTTTCATCGCGTGATCGAACTCATAAAAAATGCCAGCAATTTTTTTCTTCTATTTAATGCGGACACCAGGACTTCAGTGATTTTAGCAAATTCAGTGGTTGCAACATTTACAATAAGGCACACACTGCTTTTGCAAGTGAAAAAGTGAACACATTTTCAGTACAAAAAGGATGGATAATTTAGTTTAAAAAAAGGAAAGACAACAATACAGCTGCTGAAAGTTTAAAAACAAGTCAAGGGGCTTGTTCCAGAGTAGTTTTACTAAAAAAATATTATGGGCTGATAGTGGGCCCTCTGTCAGACGTCAGTTGGGCAAATGTCAGCAGTTATCATAAGTAGCTTTCTATACATCTTCCCTCATATTAGGCTATGCTGTCATTTGACTGTCTTGATATCTCCATGACGATGCACCACTTTTATTATTCTCATCCCCTTCATCACAATCCCCATCATCAGCCTCTTCTTCCATGAAATATGTGTCAAGCAGCTCATTAGCATACTGGGCAACTGTTTCATTACAACTGTATTCCAATGCCTCCAGACATGCCACGCCCTCGGCAACCTCAAACATTTCTTTTGATGCTGGGAAATTCCTCAGTGCCATCTCAATGAATTGAAGACCAGTAACAATGGTATCTTGGTCAGGGGATTTGATAATGTTGATGAATGCATCCAAAGCTCCCAAGTCTAGAACATTCTTCAGGTGCTCTGCTCCATGGTGTGCAATGTTGCAAAGGCAAATGGAAGCCTGTGTTACACAAGAAAAAGGAATAAATTTTGTTACATGCTTTGGCTTGGCATGACTTCCAGTTGTGGGTGAGAAGTAAGTTACCATCTGCTAAGAGTAATGGTTACCCAGAACTAACAGACTTTGCTTGAAATTCCCAAAAGTAATGGAGAGCACTAGAATAAAGATATGTGATTTTGTTGCATTCCATAAAGGTGTGAAGTATGAGTCTGGACTAGTTCTCATTTTTAGCGTCATAATAATATCATATGAAGGTACAGTGGTGCAGTGGTAAGTGAGTCAGACTTTCAACCTGAAGATCAGTGGTTTGATCAAGGCCTGATCTCCACTGTCTTGACGTTTCCTTAGTTAAGAAACTTTGCTCCGTGTTGTCTCTCTCCACCCAGGAGTATAAATGGGCACAGCTGTACAGGTAACATAATGCTGGGAGTAACCCTGCAATGGACTAGCATGCCATCCAGGCCAAGGGGAGGGAGGAGGGTAGCAATACTCCTAGTTAATTCATGTTACAGAAAGTGGGTGAAGCTCCGGCCATGTGGGCCATCCGCGGCTTGTGTGTGACTTTACTACCTTTGCCCGATTATTTCATGTAGCAAAATCATGTAAAAAAAGCTTGTGTGGCAGTAACAGCATGTGTGGAGTGCAAGTCCTGTGCTACATGAGGGAGGAGTCCTATGCTACATGAGGGAGGAGTCCTGTGCTACATGAGGGAGGAGTGCTGTGCTACACGAGGGAGGAATCCTGTGCTACACGAGGGAGGAGTCCTGTGCTGCATGAGGGAGGAGTCCTGTGCTACACGAGGGAGGAGTCTTGTGCTACATGAGGGAGGAGTCTTGTGCTACATGAGGGAGGAGTCCTGTGCTACACGAGGGAGGAATCCTGTGCTACACGAGGGAGGAGTCCTGTGCTACATGAGGGAGGAGTCCTGTGCTACATGAGGGAGGAGCCTTGTGCTACATGAGGGAGGAGTCCTGTGCTACACGAGGGAGGAATCCTGTGCTACACGAGGGAGGAGTCCTGTGCTGCATGAGGGAGGAGTCCTGTGTAACATGAGGGAGGAGTCCTGTGCTACATGAGGGAGGAGTCCTGTGCTACACGAGGGAGGAATCCTGTGCTACACGAGGGAGGAATCCTGTGCTACACGAGGGAGGAATCCTGTGCTACACAAGGGAGGATTCCTGTGCTACATGAGGGAGGAATCCTGTGCTACACGAGGGAGGAGTCCTGTGCTACATGAGGGAGGAGTCCTGTGCTACACGAGGGAGGAGTCTTGTGCTACATAAGGGGGGAGTCTGTGCAGCGAGTAATGGCGTTTAGTAGTTTGTCTCATCGAAGTTTGTTTGCATTTGGCACTCGATAAAATGGAGTCTAAGAGCCTGAAAGAGCCCAAAAATTAATGTAAGAACATTAGGGTGTATATTTTCAGCCATTGTTTCGTGTTCCATTGCTGTAAATTACGATTTATTGACTCGTTTGTGCTTAACTCGTATAAGCTGTACCGAACAAATCAAATCAAAACCATGAAACATCCTGTGAATAGCTGGTGATTCAAGTGGTGAAAGTTCGTATGGGAATTCGCGTGACAGATTAAAAGAACTGCTTTCAGTGCTTGGTTGTTCTCCTACAAATAGTTTCCTATAAAGTTATTTGTTTTCAATTACTCCCAAGTAGAAATATTTGCCAATCTATACAGCTTAATACAGCTGCAACCCAACTACATGTAATTCAAAAGAAAAAATGAAGGGAACATTAAGAGATAAATATAGATGGAACATATCAAACCTCTTTCTTGATATCAAATGTTGATGACATTAAATTCATGACAAGTGGTACTATCCCTGCTTGAATTAATACATCAATGTGTTGTTTAGGTCCTGCTGTCAGGTTGGATAACACCCATAGACTCTCCTTCTTTATGTGTCTGTGTGGTGACTGCAAGAATGACATCATTGCGACAACCAAATCACCACTGTGCATTGCTTGGGTGCCATAATCATCAGGCCCACTGACTATGTTCCCTGAAGGAAAAAAAAAACATTTGAATGAGTCTTAGCTGGAGTCTAACCCTTTCACACCCAGAGTCAATTATGGAGACATGTATTCAAACTTTTGAGTCTGTGGACGAAATCCTATGGTGTGACCATTCAAATGAAACCTCTTTGCCAGTACTTTTGCATGGTACCAATGGTTTTTCAATATTTTACAAAATGAAATTTGGGATTTTTCTTGAATTTCAATTTTTGGCACTTTTAGGAGTTAAAGGGTCTAAGAGGGCTTACCATTATTTATCTTCTTAACTGGCTGGCTGGACTGATCAGTATGTAAATAGTAAATAAAATGCACCTTCTTCAAAACCTGACACAACAAGTTTACAGCACACAGTACTTCTAAATTGACTGGTCTAACGGACCAGCTCTGACAATGGTTAGTGCCATAAGTATTCTCCAGCACATGGGAAATTCCTATTAACTTTTAGCTGTATACAGAGTTACCGTCTTTTTTACTAAGAAGCTTTTCAGAGAAATCACCACCAAGCCAGGCACATTCTGAGAGGGTGTTAGGAAACAAAACCATAACCCAACTCTCAAAGTTAAATTTTTTCTTTAGTAGCCATATGGCTACCAAGACTTGAGGTTTAGTCGCCAAGGGAATTTTTTTAGCAGCCAAAATATATTAATGTTAATAAATGCAAAGTTAATCATTAATAATAGCAAATTTCACAAGTCAATTGGGTGTGGTCAGTCCCTTATGTTCATATTCGTCAGATTCTCAAGAATTGATTGCATGCATTCTGTGCAATGTGTCACGCGCTGACAACGGGAAAACTTTGTCGCGTGCTAGGGAACTAGTTGATGTTCAGTCAAGCAGAACGAAGCTGCAAGTAATATTAAATCTGTGTGCTTTATCTGTTCGTTGGTATTTTTATTTTGTTATCCCTTTCCTAGCAGTTCAAATTTGTTACTATTACATGTAATCAGTTTCATCTGTATTACATTCTTTTTAAAAACATCCGTTGGGATGAAAGGTTTAGTGTTAATCAATCCATTCATTTTCCATTTTTAACGCGAAAATGTCCCGGGTGCTCGCCTCGCCACTGGTCGCCAAGTTGGCGAATTGTTTGCAAATCTGGTCGCCAGTGCCGAACTTTTGGGCACCATGGCGCCTAAACTGGTCGCAACTTTGAGGGTTGTAACCTCCTGATATACATGTACAATCAAAATTGGCCAAATCTTTAAAAAGGCATCAAGAAGAGTTGTTGGATATATAGCTGACTTACCTAAGCTTCGCAGCATTGGTGTCACTGCTTGGCTGTTGTGTGGTGTTTCCTGTGCCAGCAAACCCAACAAAGATACAAGAATAGCAATAATACCCCCTGACACAAACACTGCAACACAATCAGGTTTTGACGTCAAGTATGAAAGCAGCCAAGCAACTTCTGAAGCGACGTCTATTGAACTGTATCCTGGAGTAAGGAGGCTGATGATAGAGGGTACTAGTCCTGCTTGTAACATCTCTTCTGCTATGATTTTTTCTCCTCTGGCCAGATTAGATAAAGCAAACGCTGCTGACTGCACTACTGTGGATATTGGGGACTAAAAAAGCAAACAAGAAAATAAGAGAGCGTACAATCAAAATTTATAACATTTTAGAAAAATAGAGAGAAACAATGTGGAGTTAAGTCTGATCTCTAAGGACAAAACACAGTGTCAGAGAGAAGGAATAAAACCACTGACCTTAAAACTAAAAAGTTTAAAAAAAAAATAAACTGTTACACCACTATGCTTCAACTGAGGGACCAAAGTAGGTATTTTCTGTGCTGATTCCTGCCATTAAATGTTTGGTCCATTACACTATTCCATGCCACATTTCTTTGACATTTTGCAAATTTATAGGGTTTAACATTAGGGCTGAAACTATACACTGATGCCACAATACAACACGATGGTATGATACATTATGTGACATGGTTTGGTCAACTCTTACTAAACTGTTTGTTGACACCCACTTGACTGTACATCTGACAGTGGATCATATAAATGCAGAACTAAGTTCCGTATACATTTATAAAGCTTTAACCGAGCGGTTAAATGCAAAACGATCAGATATGTAAAAACGATCAGATATGTGGATATATAGTCTAGAAATATATCTTAGCTTTACCTCGATTGGTTGTTGTTTTCAAAAGCTCTATTCATGGCTTGTAGTTAGCCACGTTGTGTATTTTTACTTTATAGTACAAATGTAGTCATTGGTCGCACTCAAAGACACTGTCTCGATATAAAAGCAGTAGTACACAATCCCAGGTCATTATCCTGGCAGCATTGCACGAAGTAGTAACAGCTTATAAATTGTTTCCCACCCTCCCTCCCTTTGCAGATGGGTTGTTTTGTTTACTTTATTAAACTAGGGGTCACTCCTTGTGGTTTGGCTAAGTCTACGTAGCGACTTTCCCCAAGCTCTTGGCATTCCTTGTGTGTTGCCATGGTTTTACCTTTGCCTTCATCCCGGGCGGTGCTGGGGAGATAAGAAAGGCTCTGCCAATACTCTTGTCCTATCCCCAAGTTGCGGGGAGATAAGTGAGGCTTACATTGTGCGCATAACCCGAAGTCTCGAATTACCTGCCACAGGGCTGTGTCCCCCCTATTACGCCACATTGTTTTATTTTGTCTCAACATGTTTGTTTGGGTTTGGTGACGTCTAATAAGTCCAAATAGCAACATAGGAACAGTGACATTAACTAGTTCAGGGGCAGATTCAGGAATTTCTGAAAGAAGGGGTTGTGTACCTTAATAACTTTCCATGCCATGGGCGTGGAGGGCAACCAGTGGAGGTGCAAGCTTCTAGGGGAGTCATGCCCCCTGGAAACTTTTTTTCTATTTCACCCTCCAGCATTCCTGAGACTAAAAAACTCCTAACTTGACAATCAGGCAATTGGTGGAAGTGAAACAACTATATATAAAACAATTTTATTCTATTATTTTTATGAATCACAAGGGAGAAACATGAAGAGTCAAACAAATTTTTAAAAAATGCTGCTGGGGGACAACCCCCTCAATCCCTCCCCTGGATCTGCCCCTGCGGTCCTGTGCCAAAATAGAGCTGATTTGGAGCTATTTTGATTTCAACCCTTCAAATCATTGCACATGACAGTTTAACTTTCAACCCTTTCATTGGTTGATCACACGACATTTCATCAAAACAAAATACTCCATGACTCTTGGAGTTTTTCAGCAACCTTATCCGAGAGTTCCTACATGCTCCCATTTGGAACATAGAGAAGGCTCTAGGGAAGAGGATGGCTATGAGATATGTCTTTTGTGGATACATTTTCCATTCAACTTGTGTTGCAACAAATTGCAAGACACGTTGCGCAAAACATTTGCTTAACACACTCCTTTGAGAAGCCATCTCCTTTCAATTCCCATCTGATGCATTTCCCAGCTAAATCGTGTAAATCACCACATTACATTGTCCCAAAGGATGCCAGATGTCTGTGCGGGCAAGCTTATCACAAAAAAAAGCTTGATGAGATAGCGTTCCGCCCAGGTGACGTCATATTTGGCAGCATTGCATTGTGGGATCGAAATGCGGACAAATATTTCAAAATGGTAGCCTCGGAAACACCAGTTTTTGCGATTCCTGTGCATGTTGAGGATAATTGTCGAGTTGTACACAAGAACAGTGCTTCGTAGCACCTGTTTTTTCGTAGCTTCCTGCATAGTTCTTAAATGTTTGTACGCATTTCAATCCCATGATGCTGCGCGAGTTTTCTATTTTTAGAATCTGGGCGGAACGCTATTGAAGTAAGCAAATGAGCAGAGGGTAAACTGGGTGAGAGGTGGAGGAAAAGGTCCACCTCTTCTTCAGTCCCCCTCAGCTTGTACTACTTTGCTCACTTGGTTGAATGACGACCTCCGGCATGATGTTCAACTATTCAACTGTCCAGAGAGGGACTGACAGCAGTCTAGACACTTACAAAAGAGTCAATTGGCTGCACTAATTGATTCTTGTGGTTCCTTAAATAGTATGAAAACTTATCAACTCTCATTCTTTTTGACCCAGAATTAATACCTTCAAAAGATTGACCATAGGTACAACAATCCCTTGTGCACGTAATATATCCCTGCACTCCTGTGAATCGCCAGAAAAGTTTCCCAAGGCCCAGGCACATTGATCTTGAAGCTGAACGTTCTGTCCATTGAGATAAGTGATCAAATAAGCAGCAGAAGCTTTCAATACTTTCATAGTATCCTCATGATCTCCTGTAGCCAAGTTTGTGATGCACCAAGCTGCCTCAAATTGAAATTGAGCATTGTTCCCTGTCAAATGTCCAACCATGGATCGCAAACTGTTTTCTACTCCAACAAAAGCACTTATCAGTTCACTGCCTTGAGCAAACGCCTTTCGTAGACTTTTAAGGTTGTCAAGATTATTTTTATCCGCTTTCTGGATCGCTCTTGTTAATTCCTGAACTTGTTCTACAGTAAAGTCTTCGACATCGCAGTCATTTTCGACTTCCGAGAAGCGAATACGTTTTGAGCTCAAAAGTTTTTCGCGTTTCTCTTTCCGAATTTCCACTTCCTGGTCTCGTCGTTTACTTCTCTGGGACGCTACGTTTATGCCAGACGTCTTATATTGATCTCTCCTGTCCATTTTTCTACTATAAAAAATTCTTACTTCGGATCAACTGCCGTCGGATGTTGGAACTGCGGCCATGTTGGAATTATCGAGCCCGCAATTTCTCCCGCTCTTTCTGCGGTCGTCCCCATGACCACAACAACAACGGCCGCCATATTTGAAACGAACATAAGAAAAAGCTTCCAAAAATCAGTAGCTTTTAAGCTCTTTTCTTTAATAGTAGGGCCCAATTGGTGTCATTTACAGCAACAGTGGAAATGGCATCGAGTTTGGTATGTACTATGCACATTTTGGCTCAGTAATCTCGCGAACACTCTTGGAATGTGGATCAAATATCTGTCAAATCTTAGCTTGCTTGCTAGTATTTTCTCATTAGCTAATGGAAAATGTGAATTTCGGTCTGATTTCTGATGTGATTCCATTCCAGGAGGATCCAACCCTCGAGCGACACTTCAAAGGTCATAGAGATACAGTGACAAGTGTTGACTTCAATCCAAACATGAAACAGCTGGGTATGTTTAGCTAAAAGTTACCAAAGTTTTTACATTCACTGAACTGACTGCAGTCGCCGTCGGGCTGCAAAGTTTTTGGAATGATACGAGATAAATACAGGGTTGTGAGTGTCGTACCTGCAGTTCGAATTAATTAGCTAGTGCAAGTACGCGTGTCGATCCACAGTCCAGACCTTTCAATATCTAAAACCCTGAAATCTTGAGGTCTCCAAAATTTACCCCAAAAAATCTTGAGATTTGGGTCCCAAATAGTGAGATTTACAAAAATGTTTTAAAACAAAGGAATCTCAACGCTAACAATTCCTAGCAGTGTTCAAACTGCCATAATTAGTACTCTTTTAGCATTAATTAACACAAATTAAACAAACAAGTGCGCTCATTTGTGTTCATCATCATAGACCTTGGGAAAGCTATTCTAAAGGCTTCTTTATACATTTTGCGACTAGCGGGAGTCGTGTCTGGCCTGTCACCTTTATAATACTGTATCTGATTGAGGTTGTAATTCATTGTGGAAGACCGTGAGATGACTCCTGAAATCGTGAGTCTCATGACCAAATCATGAAAGTTGGAAGGTCTGCACACATTTCAAAAACTTGTTACTGCAATCCACAGTGTGCAGTCATGCCTGCACAGGTATCCCAAGCTCTATGAGTGTGACATGATCAGCTAAATGATCTGACCTTTGTCACAGCATTGTGTAAGCCTTGTAATTTGAGCGTCATGATAGCCATTGCATAACAGCAAAATTATTAGGATTTGTAAGTAGTTAGGGTGAGCAACGTTTATCAAAAGTTGTTTGTATTGAAATTCAAATAAGAATGGTTTTCCCCATACAAATCCTTATAATTTTGCTGTAACACAACGGTTATTGTAATGCTCAAATTACAACTTTCACACAATGCTGTTCAAGGTTATTTTTTTTCGGGGAATAAGTACAGTATAAGAGTAAAGCCACCCACCCCCGCCCCACCCCCCTTTCTCCACCTGCTTTTGCTTATATATATCTGCCCTCAAACCTCAACTTTTGGATGCCTACACAACCATAATACTGTGTGGTTTTACCTTTGCAGTTACCGGTTCTATGGATTCTAGTCTTATGATCTGGCATTTCAAACCACATATGCGAGCATACAGATTTGTTGGACATAAGGTACATTTTTTACCTCATTTATTAGACTGCAAAACAAACAGTCCATATTTTTGCTCGAGTCCTCCCGGCATAAAAAGAGCGTGACTGAAAAGATCTGGAGCGAGTGTGGATACGTAGAGTGAGACTGGGGAGAGACGAACCTTACCCACCCTGCGGGCGCGTAAGGCTCGCGCGCGGATCGGCACTTCGTGCCTCTCCATGCGTGTCTCGGTGCTTCGCACCTCTTGCTTCGAACCTTGTCTGGCTTAACCCATTCACTCCTGAGAATTTTTACGTTTTTGAGCGATTTTCTGCATTCACACGCCCCATAGGATTTCGTGACTCCATATTTAAACTTACCATTGAAAGTGCTACTGTTCTAAAACACTGAAGGCTCGAGTTTACTGGAAACGTCATTGTGACGATCTCATTTTGCTTGGTTGATTTGCAATAAAGGGTCCAATATGAATTATCTACGATTTTTGGTAAGTTCACAGCCATTTTTCATCTTTAGTAGCTGCCTGATGAGCATCATTAAGCTTGGAGGTAGTTCAGAGTCCACTTCTCAATGAAGCGAGTTAGGTGTTGTACTTCGTTTACGAATTTGGCTCGTTGCTCGTTGAACTGGAAAAATGGCCGCCTGGAAACGAAGTGGCTTTGGGACTCGACTCTGGATGAATTTCTCGACCTACCGCGGCATATTTTGGAAGTTGCGACCACAGGAGAATACAACAAGCGCGAAATTTCGGCAGTGGGTCGGAGTGGCTGTGGACTTAGTATAAATACGAAATGTGTGCGGAAAGAATCGAACGTTGTCAAAATTTTTGGCTTTTTCCCAGCATGCAGTGCGGTGGTGATATTGAAAATCGAGGCAAGGTCAGTATGCATTAGAACGAGAGGCTAGAGCTCGGCCCGAGCAACGAATAAGAGCAAAAAATTCACTGCTAAGCTAGGACTAGGACTGAATTTTGCTGTGAATGTTGACTTTTGGGTTTGCCATGATGATTTGAATAAAAAAAACTAAAGGCAAAAACGTGATTTTTGTTGTTTTTCTATGACGTTAAAAACGGTCATTTTTGTTATTGTCCAAATTCAAACGCTGATATTCTGCAAAAATCGCTGACTTTTTTGTGTTTATTGGGTATCTCAATTTGAGGGACTTTCTAGTCAATGCTCAGAACTGCTAGTTAGGGCAATGTTCGCGCGATTGAGAAAGTTGCAATTTTTTAAAGCAGTGGAGTATTGTACGGCCGGTTTTGGCCGGTGTAGGAGCGAATGGGTTAAGAGGGAAAACCTGACTGTTTTGCAGTCTACTCATTTATGGCATGATTTATGTGGTATTTTACTGTTCATGGTTTCATGCAATTTGTCTCACAATAGCACAATGGATCTGTTATGTGTATACATGTATGTTGTAGTCAGTTGCCACTGAAATGGCACTGATTTTCATGTCTAGTTTCACATCTGGGCAATGTATTGTTCAAATCACCTTGAAAATGCATGTGCAACAAGTGCTGATATGGTTGCTGCTATTGTTACAGAAAGTAAAACTTGATTCTACTTTCTACTACTTTTGTGCAACAGTTTTGGCCATTGCAAGGCATGTTACACTGTAATGTACAGTTTTTGACAACTTGTTTCACAACAATGTGGGACAAGATGCATGAAATATTGGATGATGTAGTACAAAGCCTAAAATATACTGACTTCATGAAAAAAAAGGTTTTTGTCAATGACTTAACAGGTTATGTTAATTTGTTACTTTCTGTTTCTTCTAGGATGCTGTACTTTCAGTAAAGTTTTCTCCATCCGGACATTTGATTGCTTCAGCGTCAAGAGACAAAACTGTCAGACTGTGGGTTCCAAGTGTGTAAGTAATGGACCAGCACAATATTATTGTGGACTTAATTTCCATATACAGTGAAACCTGTATTAAGCGGACACCCTTGGAACCTTCGCTATTGTCTGCTTAATAGAGGAGTCCGCTGAATACAGGTTGGTTTTACAGTAAATATTGGACGAAAATTTAGGGACCAAAGCAGCTGGTGTTACCCTAACCCTAACCCCTAAGAGGTCCTCACTTTGAGAAACATTATATGTACCCCACGTGTTATTACATTCCCCTTTGAATGGAATGCAAGACCACTGCAGGGTTACTCCAGCATTTTGTGAGGTTTCCACAACAGACTGTTTAAAGATGCAGTATTGTCCATTATGCTTCATGCGCCTCTGTTATTGTTTTGGTTTGCACATGAGTGGGGCTTCTATTGTTAACCCTAACCCTAACCATAATGGACAATACTGGGTCTTTAAACAACTGGGTGGAGGGGTGAAGTAAAGTTTCTCGTGAAAGGAAATGGCACAATGACAGCAGAAACCTGAACTCAAACGACCAACTGTCTGTTTAAAAACCTGATACATGTACGTACGTTAAACCATCCTCTACAAAGTGACAAGAACAGTATCTCAATCATTTGATGCTTCACTAAAGAATGCAGTGTCCAATATGTGGAGTTTCTTTAAAAAGACTTGTATGTTAACATGAGTTTTTGTTGCTCTCTGAAGTAAAGGGGAAAGTACAGTGTTCAAGGCTCATACGGCGACTGTAAGGAGTGTGGATTTTTCTGGTGATGGACAATCGCTTTTGACATCATCAGATGATAAAACAGTCAAGGTAATGTTAGTACTAACAAGACATCAGCAGATAATAAAACAGTCAAATTTATGTACTAACAATGTCCCTGAGCAATGTTTTTCCCCAGGCAACTCCTGAGTGAAAACCAAAAGCCCTGGAAACCTATGCAATTTCTTGTTTGATAAGTTTTTTTTTTTCAATTGTGCATTAAAAGGTGTGGACTGTTCATCGGCAGAAGTTTCAGTATTCTCTAAATGCTCATATGAACTGGGTGCGCTGCGCAAGGTAAACATAATCTGACTCTGCCATTTACTTATATCATAAGTCTTTTGCTTTGGTTTGAAAATAATATCAAACTAATTTGATTTTTGTTTCCCTTATCTAGTAGATTTAATGTACATTATGGCAACAAATCTGAGACAAAGAAAAAATTAAATTAAACTTGTTTGAAATTTTTAAATTTAATTTAACTTTAATTTTCCTTTGTCTGAGATTCATTACCATCATCTGAGGCAAAGGAAAATAAACTGGTTTGAAATTTTGCAAACCAAAGAAAAATTTGAGCCACAACGTACCGTATAGCCAATGCTTGACTATGATGATGCCTTATCTCTAGTTTCTATAGCATTAAGCAACTATGACTATAACAACTCCCTCCTCCCCCATGCCAGTCCATGGCAAGCCCCCCACCCCTCTCCCATCCTCAGTACTTGTACCCATTTGTACACATGGATGCCTATTCCTATTCATCCTGGACATTCTACTTTTCTTAGTTTACGTTTATATAATCAAAATGTTGCAGATTTTTTATGTTACTTTGTACAGACTTATTTGTTTGATTGACAAGAAGTCTAATTACCATTTTTCCTCCTTACTGTTGGAAACATTGTCAGGTTTTCTCCTGATGGACGCATGATTGTATCAGCAAGTGATGACAAGACAATAAAAATCTGGGACAGAACAAGCAAGGAATGTGTTCACAGCTTTTATGACCCAGGAGGGTGAGTTGTTATTATAAGATTGCCATCAGTAGTATTGTAAACTTATCAACTCCTTGAGAGGGCTGAATGTGAAAATATCTGCCCAACCATGGCATGAACACTGAGCCTATAATACGGGATAAGGTAAGCCTTCACAAGCCTAATAACACTGAGCCTATAATAAGGTATAAGGTAAGCCTTGTATAAGGTATAAGGTATACGGTATAAGGTAAGCCTTCACAAGCCTAATAACACTGAGCCTATAATAAGGTATAAGGTAAGCCTTATATAAGGTATACAGTATAAGGTAAGCCTTCACAAGCCTAATAACACTGAGCCTATAATAAGGTATAAGGTAAGCCTTCACAAGCCTAATAACTGCTGCAGCTTAATAACCAGGTTTCTGTAGCATGAAGCAACTGAGAGTATTACTACTCCCCCCCTGGATGGAATGCTAGTCCATCACAGGGTGACCTGGTTTATATACTATGAAGTGACTAGGAGTATTACTACTCCTCCCTGGATGGAATGCTAGTGCATCGTAGGGTTACTACCAGCATTATGTCATCGGTACCCATTTATACACCTTGGTGGAGAGAGACAACATGGAGAAAAGTTTCTTGTCCTAGATAACAACACGACGGCAAAGACCTGGTTCAAACCACTGACGTTCAGCTTGAAAGTTTGACACGCTAACCACTAGACCTGCAATAAAGGGCCAATATTTTTTAAAGGTGGCCTGTCCTTACCTATCAACACATATACCTGGGTATGGAAAGTAAGGTTTTAACCAGAAGGGACATCCTATTGATGCCCACTTTGTGAAAACATTCATGGAAAATTCACTTAGTACATACATGTAAGCTTTTATATAAATATTATCAGATAATGTCTCCAGGATGCATACCCGGTTTTCAATTTCTGGTGAAAAGCCTGCTCATAAGTGTTGGTATACATGTAATATTGACCCTCATACCTTACAATTCAAGTGGGCTGTGTGATGAAGGTGCCATTTTCATGGTAAAACTCAGGATTGCTCTGAGTTGCTCTTAATCCACCTCTGTTGACCCATAACTAATTCCAGTGAGAATGATCAATCCATGTTCAGATCCCATTTCATATTTTAGATATGTGAATTCAGTAGAGTTTCATCCCAGTGGAACATGCATAGCGGCAGGAGGAACAGACAGTACAGTAAAGGTACATGCCTATCCATAGTAAATACAATACAGTCAAACCCAAAACGCCAGGGTGTGAATGAATTTGCAAAAGATCTAATAAGGTATTTATTAATATTATTTCGAAGAGCACATACATTGTACCAGAGGAAAATACTGCACATTATTTTTCTCTGACATCATTTTACCATATAAGGGCAAGAGAACACCCAAAATATGCAAGCGTCCAACCAGTGTACTGACCAAATCACCAAGGTTTGTTTTTTAAAAGGGGTGAATAAGTTTAAAATAATTTGCTCCAAGACTGTAACACACTTATACATTTAGGGCCTGTTATTTAAAAGAAGTCTACATGTAGCTTAGACTAAGAAAATTAATGGACCTCCATATCTGTTTTTTATAAGTTGGTTATTCTACATGTAGTCTGTGCTATATGCGTACTTGACAATATTAGGGTTGGCCAGATTGAAATTGGGTAAGACAGTGGTTTTGTTAAACACTGTCTAAACTTCGTTAAAATAACCATCCCTTAGTGTTTGGAAGTGATATAGAATGCTGTTTCATTATTTATGTTTAGGTCTGGGACATCAGAATGAACAAACTGTTACAACACTACCAAGGTGATTACAGCAACAGTGCATCCATTTTTAATGTCAGTAATAAAATTGAATCTCTGAAGGCATTAGCACAGGAAGGTATCTTAATTTATTTGTAAGAACATGTTACTAAGGAAATTTCAGTTCATACTTCATTTTGAAGTCCCCCTCTTTGGGGGTGGGGGTGGGGGTGGGGGGTATATGGCTATTTCCCCCCCCCCCCCCCCCCTTCCCCCTGCCCCTCAAGGAATTTATTTAGGATTAACACTGTTAACCATGAGATCAGGCTTAACACTAAACATCTTTTATGTCCTTTTGTAGCACATACAAATGGTGTAAATGCTGTTTCATTTCATCCATCGGGAAATTATCTTGTGTCAGCTTCAAGTGATACCACACTCAAGGTAACGTCAAGTAATTGTAATGTACTCTTTGATGCTAAAAGTTCTAAAAGTAGTGACAGTTTGCTGATAAAATCTAAAACGTGCAATCCCTGAGTAAGTGTTCACCATAAATATTATAATTGTCCTGGTTGAATTCAAGATTTACATTTAATTTTCAAACAGAGAGTATTGTTCAAATCTACTTGTAAACTTACTTTCCTCTTTATCCCCAATGATACATGTACACAAGGCTTTGACAAAGTCTCTCCCTGTAGCTTGGTCTTGAGCCAGGAATTGTGTCTCATAACATGAAATATTTGCCTTGCTTTCAAATTCAGGCCATGGTCACATGGCGTTTTCCATCATGGAAGTAGTTTTACATGTATATCATTGTGTTCTCTTTAGATATTAGATCTAATGGAAGGGAGGCTGTTTTATACACTTCATGGACATCAGGTAGCTCAACACATCATTTTCTCTTCCAATTTTTTAAAATTAATTTTAAAACATAAGCAACATTGGTAATCATTAGCTTTTTTCTGTTTAGAACTGCTGTAACAAAGTCAACTGCCTGTCATTGATAATCCAATGGGCCAGAAAATAGTGGTCTTTCTTCATTCCTCTCATCTTCAACCACAAACTAATCAATATGTTGTGGTTTAAATTTTTCTTTGGTTTGAAAATTTTTCAAACCAGTTTGATTTTTGTTTTCCTTTGTCTTGCATTATGATAATGAATCTGAGAGAAAGGAAATAAAAATTAAACTAGTTTAAAAAATTTTCAAACCAAAGAAAAATTTGAACCACAACAAATACACCACACACAATAATGCTTGCTCACATTAACATCAAGAAAATGAGAGTTGCAAGCACCTGTCAAACACCGCTTGTACTTAACAACTGAGAAAGTACAATGTAACCTAGACATATTTAAAATCATTGTGGTCCCCATCAAGCTTTATTCAAACCATCATTTTTAGAACTACAGTACAAGGAAACATTTTATGACACTGTTGAACTACAGTACCAGTAAATATTTTATTGTCTTTAGGGCCCAGCGACTTGTGCGACATTCTCAAGAAATGGTGAATATTTTGCATCAGGAAGCTCAGACGAACAGGTAACTATAATAATTATTAGAGGTTATGGGAAAACCTGGGTAATGGCTTTTGCCAAAATAATGATGATATGTATCTACAAGATGTAAATCACTGGTTAACCTTGCAGGTATTTATGGTAAATTACAGGATAACCTTGCAGGTATTTATGGTAAATTACTTAGGATAACCTTGCAGGTATTTATGGTAAATTACTGGATAACCTTGCAGGTATTTATGGTAAATTACTGGATACTTTTACAGTGCAACGTGCCTTACTGTGAGCATCCATCAGAGAGTACAAATTCAATAAATTGATGAGCACGCCTCCTTGCAAAGTTGAGCACAATGGAATGTAATCTTGTTGCTTTGTGTTTATCACAGGAATGTAAAGTTAGCTACAAAATATGAAGATTTTATTCACTTAAATATTATTTCACACATATCTGCAGTTACAAAAATGATTATAATTGAATAATTTTAAGTGTGTTTTTTTCTTCTAAGGTCATGGTGTGGAAAACAAACTTTGATAAGGTGGACTATGAAGAAGGTAAGTTGAAGCGTCGGTGAATGATCTTTTATACGGACTCATGTACAACGTTTTTGTCTGAAAATCCTCATTTAATTTTTTTAATAGCTGTTATAATAATTAACTCATTTTCTCTTTCCTTTCAACAGTACTAAGATCCCACAGAAAAAGAGCAGCTTCTCCACCTGCAACCCTTCCTCACACCCATGACCCCCCTCCAAGGACCCCGCCCAAATCAGGTGCTCCAGAGGTAAGTCACTTTATAGTGAAAGTTATTAAATTATCATTCCAGGTGATAAGGTTCTTATTGACTGTATGGGAGGGCCAAATAGGAATTTTGTTTGCCAATTTATCAATCTTGTGATTTATTGCAGGTGAGGGTAGGTGCCGAGCCTCGGAACCTTTCTGTCGGTGATCCTGAAGTCGTAGAAGTCGGGCCAGCCATGTTTTCAATACCACAGGTAAATTATCATTCCTTTTTGATATTGCAAGTGTTAAAATGTGCAAAAGCAACTTAAAGAGAGGAGTCTGCAGTGTTAGCACACTGCTGCAATGTTTACCCTTAGTGGGGTCTTACTCGTTGTTCTACAATATAGTGCTTGAGTTGAAAACAAAATCTCAAATTTTATTTTACTTTGCAAAGCATTCACTAGGAACATTAGCAAAATGCAGTTACTGTACTGTTCTACAGCTTTCGTTGACTGTTTAAACCATTCCAGCAGGGAAAAAAATTGTTTACATCTTCAAACCCAAAAGTACTTTTCTATCCCAAAATCTGGTAATTCCTTCCTAAAAACAGTTATTTGAAATTTACCTTCTTTTAGAGACAGAGCAGGCTAGATGAAGTTACTGGACGAACAGGGGAATTTGGTGGGCTGGGAGGGGTCTCGGCCAGTCAACCTCCCCTCACTACCCCCCTGGAAAGACGAGATATCCCTCCCCAGCTTAGCATGACATTAGAACATATTGTAGGACAGTTGGATGTGTTAACACAGGTTTGTTAGTATTATAATATCATTAGTATTTAATAATTTTCTTTTTTCTTGAGTCACAAGTTTATCAGTTTTTATGTACTGTTTATTGTCATCCACGATAAATAAAGTCTCTCACTTACCGAGGATATCTAAGGTAGTCAGTGGCCCGTATTAAAGCTTGTTCCATAATTGGGCAGGTTTTCCACTTGCAAAATTTCTTATTCACACAGTTTGGTAATGAACCACAGTACACGAGTAGAACACAAAAATATTTCTAGATTTCGTGTTTATAGTGCAGTTGTAACCAATCAGATTTATGTTGTAGTAATAATATTAGCAACTGATGCAAAACTTTTAGTACTTTGCTGTTTTTTTTTAGCTCTTACAAGACTTTTCTTCTGTCGAGGCTGTATGGACCATAATTATAATCACTAATTCAACGTTTTTTTTTCTAATTTGCAGACTGTTTCAATTTTGGAACAGCGACTTACAATGACAGAGAATAAACTCCGGGAATGTCTGGACAACCAGCAGAAAATCACTCTTCAGATCAGGCCAAATGAATAGTCCATTGAAAATGAAAAGAACTGTGTGATTTCATGGCAAACCTTGCATCTGCGTAAGAATTTATAACAGCACAGTGGAGGGTCTGTTACCAAGCCTTGGACTCCTTTATGTAATATATCAAACATGAGACACAGTGTTTCATCACAAGATCAAACACTGAGAAGAGAGTTGAAAATACGACGCGCAGATGAGTATTTTTGACGAACTTCAAGGTGTTTGATCTTGTGATGAAATACTGTGTTGAATGTTTGATATTACTTCTCAAACAAAATGATTTTAGAAGGAGAAATTAAGATGCAAAAATGAGGAGTGTTTCATCTGATTTCCAAACACTCGTTAAACATTAATTTCCTTTGTATTTTCATCATGAATTATTGATGAGTTTGAGAAAGTACAATCAGGGGAGTTTGAGACATTAAGTTATTGAGGGTCAAATTCTGTAACAAAATGCAGCAGCCAGGAAACTATATGTAATAGCTGATAGTTCCCCTCTGAAACTGTAATCTGAGATCAGATTTCCAATGAAAACTTGATCAGCTGCACACATGCATGTCATGCACATTTCTATTTGGAAATTCCATTTGAAATTTAGAGGACCTTTTAAAAAATGCTTAAAATATTTACAGCAGTCTTTGTTTGTGCAAACCAAATAATTTTATAATCCAATTTTCCCTTCAGACAGGACCATATTGGCACAAATTTCTGTCACATGTAACAAGTGTGCTGTATGGTGAACAGCCCCATATTGTAGTTCCAAAGCAGTCATGAAATATCTTTTGTAAATAGCACATGTTTTAGCAGTGCAGTTTCCATCTGTTCAGATATGAGTAATAATTACCAATCAGAATGTATAATAATTATTATTAGTATATACTGAAACAGTGGATAGCATTGTTGGCGCGCTCTGATTGGCTACTGAAATTCGGAATAGCAAGTGCTATTCACCTCCCAGCAATTTGCGCACGAAAATTGTAATCGTTGATAGGAATAAATGAGTTAAAAAGCATCATTTTCGTTATATTATCTCACTGTTTCAGTATATACTAAAACAACTATTCACCTCAGTGTAGGTGGGTAGTGGTGGATATTTACCTCGCCGCTTCGCGGCTCTGTAAATATCCACCACTACCCACCTCCACTTCGGTGAATAGTTGTTAATTATACATTCTGATTGGTCCACTGCCACTGATATATCACTTCATATCATGTATATTACAGACTATAAAATAAAATAAAATACGTTTTTTGGTTAGTACTGTAAATACTTTTTCATGATCCAGGGATTGTATACGTAATAAAATGATAAAATAATATTATTCCACTCAATCTTAGCATTAGAAAACTCTGCACAACAAAATTTGTTTATTGTTCTCACAAATTTTGAGAGAACTTTTTCACCTGACAGGTAAAAGTTGGATGTAAATTTGGAAACATTTCACAAGGTCTCTAAAAAATTCAAGGAAACAAATTTTTAGTCAAGTTAAATTTTTTAAAAACTTTATGCCCACCTCGCTGCACACAGGGTTTGGTGGAAGAAAGGCACTTACCAGTAGTGACAAATTATTTTTCTTTGTTTAAGTGTTTCTCAAAATTATTTTAATTTCAATTTAGTTATGGATCTATTTTCAAACACTTTGCAATGCTGTGTATTTATTTTCTCAGAAAAGTCATCATTTTGGAGAATTTCGCCATACAGTAGTTATATACCAAAAAAAAATATGATTGGTTGATTTGTTTTGCTTGAAGGAAAACAAAATAAATCATGGTTTAGTTCAATATATTTCTTTTATTTTTCCAAACGAAGTATAAGCCATCACCATAGCCACATTATTAAAAAACAAAATAAATCTGCTGACAGCACTGATGTGTGTGTGTGACGGGAGCAAAGACCAGATCTAACATTCAGATAAACAGACATGAGCTAAACTGCTGAAAAACCCAAACACCACAGGTGTCAAACAAGGCACCACTGAAATATCTAAGTTTATATTATCTATTTGTTACATTTTAATGCTTTATTAATAATAATTTCTTTTACATTGATTATATTAATACTTTCTGCTCATAAAGGAAAATACAAAATTCAAAATAAATGTAAGAACAAAAGTACATTGTGTAAAGATATCATGATGCATCTGTAATATTTTGGTTTCCAAAACAACCTTGAGTTTTTCTACATTTTCAAGTGGCACACAGGCAAAACAATTGTGCCATTTCAATGTTTGATGGTGTTACAATAAAGTTATTAGTTTGATTTTCTGTCCTGATATCTGATTGTTTTTTTTTTCATCGCTCATTCATCCTCTCCTTAACAAGTCTCTTTTCTGCCCTTGAAAGTTCAGGTGACATGGCAAGCTACAGAATTAATGTCAAAGTGTTAATAAAAATAAAAAAAATCTTGTCACATAGTTTTACATCCATATGTTGTTGACCCCATTCAATAGACCTTTTTCATAATGGCGGCTGATTTATTTATTCTTTTATATGTATGCTTATTAGCCTCACTGGCCTCATTTTAGAGTAAAAATTCTTTTGAATTTTTCACACGCTACAAGGTCACTAAGGCTGATTAACATACATATAAAAGAATAAAGAAATTGGCAGCCATAATGAAAGAGGTCAATGAAAACCTTATAAAGGGAAATAAACACTTAGACTGGGTCACTTGCCCATGCCAATTAATAACAGTGACCCCTACCCTACCCAAGAGGGAGGGGCTGTTGTAGAGGGTCACTCAACTTACTCCAGATATTCCTTTGTAATGGTGTCTTGCTTTTTCAGTAGCCACGCACCTCTTCAGAACCTCTAATTTCATTGGACCTGATTATCACGCACTTGTATTGTTTTTAGGTCTAGGGTCCATTGTTCTGTTGTTTGTTCTATTGTTTTCTTAGCCAATCTTGTGAGGCGTTCCAAGAGGTGCGTACCGCCTCTGCTTTTTCTAAATTCATTATGGAGTTGTGTGTTCATGTTACTGGCTATGACTATTACATTTATTTTGAAATTCTGCTTAGGAAAAATTCTACAATTGTGAGAAGGTTCCATCTTTGAACATCTCAAAGCCATTTCTTGAATCACCATGCAATTCTTCTACCCATCGGGGAAGAAATAATATTTAACATTTATAGTGCGCAGGTTTCATACCCAAATGCTCACCTGCGCATAACAGTAATTAAAATTACTTACAATATAATGCTAGCTGACATAATAATTATTGAATATATAACTAATACTTAATGCTAATTAAATAATAAAATGCTCTTCGGAATAAAAAAGTTTTAAGCAGTTTCTTAAAAGTTAAAATAGACTTGGCATGGCGTATTGTGGGTAGTTCATTCCATAGGGTGGGTGCTGCCAATGCGAAAGAACAGTCTCCCAAGGTCACTAGAGTCTTGATCGTTGGTCGCTGGAGGAAAAGTTCACTATTGGATCTTAGGTTGTAACGAGACAAAAGCTTAACAGTAATGAGTTCAGTGATGTAATTTGGTGCTTGGCTGTGTAGGGCTTTGTATGTGATTAGAAGAATCTTGAAATTAATCCTGTATTTAATCGGCAGCCAATGCAACTCAAAGAGAATAGGAGTAATGTGATCGAAGCGAGAAATATTGCATATAAGTCTGGCAGCCGCAGTTTGGACTCGCTGGAGTTTATTCAGTTGGGTGATGGCTGGTAGACCGTATAGAAGGCAGTTGCACAATATTTTTGGCCAGCCCACAGATCAGCACTCGTCTGGCTAAAAGGATTCTGGCTCAGGGGATAACAATGCAATCTATCACAAAGATTTAGTCCCTGATAACTGATGGTTCAAGTTATTCTGGTATTCCAGAGCCCTTATTGACAACAGAATCTTTAATCTGCTGTTGATAAGCAGGCGCGGATCCAGACCGGTTTCACCGTTTTACGGAAATCGGTCAGGTTGTTAAAAAATTACTCAAAATCAAGGGACAGCAATTTTAGAATAATAAAAATCTAAAATGTATATTAGCGCTTAGAGTCTAGGAAAACGGTCAAGTTTTTTCCTGGATCCGCGCCTGATAAGGTCACCAAAGTAACAAAAACATACAGGATAAACTGTTCTGGAGAAGTGCATACAGTATGACAAGTTAGATCAAGTTCATTATTCCACCATATTCTTAAGGTAGGGACAGTAAATATATAAAATGGCAACCTTAGCCTTGTTTCATCTTCACTGTCCTTGGGAATTGGAAAACTATCAACTTAGAACTCTCTTTTTCAATATCATTGTGCTTGTATATAAACTTAACAATGCACTTGGTCAATTCTATTTCTCATACTGACACTGTTGGGGTCAGAGCCGGCTATCTTTCCTAGAGAGGTGTCCACCTTATAGAGAGGTCAATAATTACGGTTAAATGAGGGACTGTGAAGCACAATATGGAAGTTAAATAAACCACTAAATTAATAGACTTCAGTATTTACCAACTTACATAATCATATGTTATGTGACTTGGAGGTAAAAAGCATTCTAAATGATGGTAATGGGTCTGTGGGTAATGTTCCCATCTGGTTGTGAAGTCAACAATCCATCGCAGAGATCTGTGAACAATAGATCAGTTTATCTTCTTAGACTGACAGTATAAATACATGTACAACTGTATAATAATATATCTGATAAAATTACTACTTGTAATGAAAAGAAAAACATGTATAAAATGATTTAAAAAAAAGATCTCAAAACTTGCACAAAACTCAGTTGTACATGTATTTATACTGTCAGTCTGCCAATATTGGCAGGAAGCAATATAAAAGCACCTTGCAGAAAAATAAGCCTTTTTAACGTTACCTGAAATCAATGGTGGTGAAGCATGTTCTACACAGCGCACGACCACTGCGAGCATGCTCAACACTGTAGTGGTAGTCATTGTGAAATTCCTAAAAGAAATACTGGTACTTATTAAATCAATAATTAACAATACTTACATTAAGTGCACATTGCTAACAAGCCCACCTTAAGCGCATTATGCCAATTTCATACAAGTGGCATCAACACTGTATCCAATAAGAATGTTCTTATTAGTCATAAACCTGCATATTACCTTATTGGTACTAATTTTCGCGGGCACTTAATTTTGCGAAAAAAAGGTCGGCATATTTCGCGGGTCTTTATTTTCGCGATTTGGGTGCAAAATTATTTTCTTAGGGAATTAATTTTCGCGAAAATGAAAAAAAAAACACATTTTATTTCGAGAATTTTATTATTTTACACTTCTTATTGCTGAAAATCATCAACTCATAACAAAACCAAACTATATGACGATAGCGATACAGATGAAGAGGTTCAAAGTAACACAGATAGTGAAATTTGACTGTTAAACTGTTGTTTATCATCTGTAGGCATGCCATAGAGCTTTTACACGTTATACACAATACATGTATGTAGACATGTGTTTCTTCATTAAATTGAGAAAACAAGAAATACAGGAGTATTAAATTTTGCGACATTAAAGTTCGCGGGAATTTTTTTTCGCGTCGCTTTAAGTTCGCGATTTTTTTTAAATCGCGAAAATCGCGAAATTAAAGCGACGCGAAAATTAGTACCAATAAGGTATATACAGCTGGCAAGATTGTATGCAGAGGGACAAGGTTTTGGTGGCAGTGCCACAATCACAAGAGGTAAAGCCAACAGGGAAGGAAAATCCCAATTTTAACCACAGCTAATCAACACTTGTTTCCTCAGTCCTGCTGCCAAAACTTGCTTTTGTGTGAATAGTCCAATCAGCTACATGTACACAATGTATTTGCATTGTAATAAAATAAATTGCATAATTTTGTAACTTGTGAATCCACTGAAGGGCTTGGTAAAAGAGGAGTACAGGTGATATTTTTGGGCCAAAGGATTAAACCAAACCAACCCTGTTGTTTGCATATGCATGGCAATGGAGATTTTTGTAGCAGCATTTAGCTGTCGTGTTTCTACATTGTTTCTGTTTACAACCAAAAAAAAAGAAAACATACCTCTCCCCCAAACAAAAAGTCTAGGTCGCTGTCAGAACTGCCGTCAACTTCACTGTCATCTAAGTCACTGTCACTATAAACATGTAAACAAAGTCAACCAAAGAAAGGGCTAAAAACGCATCTAATCGGGCCCATAGTTTTCAGGATTTCCTTACACAGGTTTCATTATATTCCTGACCATTACCTTTCTGACGGCACAGGTATCACTTTAATCTTGTTCTTCTTCTTAACTTCTTCTGACATCTCCTGTTAAAATACACTGTTCCTTTAATTTATGAGAATAAAGGGAATGACATCCTACATTTAGCTGTCATGTTCAGCAAGGAAGAACTACATTGCAGATCATTGTCATTACAAGGTCAGGTATGCAGTATGAAAGGTCAACAAAATAGGAAATTGTGGACAAAAATAGTGACAGTTTTAAAATTTTCCTAGGAGAAAAAAGGAAGACCTCAGAAAAATTGGAAAAAAATAGAAACTTGACAGTATGCATTTTTTAATAACACTAAAACAAATTCAAGAATAGTTTCTTCTGAATACAACATGTACTAAACAAAACATTGTGGTGGCCGGTCTTCCAAATGGCCGCCCCTATTGTTTTTTTTTTCCAGGGGCTCATTTCTGCCGGAAATTCCTTCGAACGCGTCTCCATAATCTGTGATTACTGCTAGTATAATATATATGTTGTGGTTTAAATTTTTCTTTGGTTTAAAAATTTTCAAACCAGTTTGATTTTGATTTTCCTTTGTCTCAGATTCATTATCATAATGTGACACAAAAGAAAACAAAAATTGAACTGGTTTAAAAAAATTTAAATCAAAGAAAAATTTGAACCACAACATATATATGTTGTGGTGCAAATTTTTCTTTGGTTTAAAAATTTTCAAACCAGTTTAGTTTTTATTTTTCTTTGTCTCAGATTCATTATCATATTTTGAGACAAAGGAAAACAAAAATCAAACTGGTTTGAAAATTTTCAAACCAAAGAAAAATTTGAACCACAACATATATACTGTATAGTATAGTAATTACAGTGGAACCCCGATATGATGAAGTGCCAAGGGACTAACTGGGAAAATGTGTTGCTTATAACGGATGTTTCTTATGAACAAACCCTGTTAAAACAAAATGTAGGAAAATTAAAACTACTAATTCAGGGTTGGACACTTAATTTTGAGAACACTCGCCATTCGGGCGAGTGACCCTCAAAATGCACTCGGTACATGCAGAAGGAACCTAGAAATGGTAAGTTTATGTTTAGGGATTTTCTTGGCAAAATGGAATGTAATTAGTTTGCAATTTATTATTTAAATAATTTCTTGGCGACGAAAATTTGTATTTGAAGCCGTTGAGGTTCAGAACATGTAACAATCTCCTATATCAAGATTCCCACCTCATGGCCCTGTATCTTACAAGGGATACAGACCTCACATGGCCCTGTATCTTACAAGGGATACACACCTCACATGGCCCTGTATCTTACAAGGGATACACACCTCATGGCCCTGTATCTTACAAGGGATACACACCTCATGGCCCCGTATCTTACAAGGGATACACACCTCATGGCCCTGTATCTTACAAGGGATACACACCTCATGGCCCTGTATCTTACAAGGGATACACACCTCACATGGCCCTGTATCTTACAAGGGATACACACCTCATGGCCCTGTATCTTACAAGGGATACACACCTCACATGGCCCTGTATCTTACAAGGGATACACACCTCACATGGCCCTGTATCTTACAAGGGATACACACCTCATGGCCCTGTATCTTACAAGGGATACACACCTCATGGCCCTGTATCTTACAAGGGATACACACCTCACATGGCCCTGCCATCTTACAAGGGATACACACCTCACATGGCCCTGCCATCTTACAAGGGATACACACCTCACATGGCCCTGCCATCTTACAAGGGATACACACCTCACATGGCCCTGTATCTTACAAGGGATACACACCTCATGGCCCTGTATCTTACAAGGGATACAGACCTCACATGGCCCTGCCATCTTACAAGGGATACACACCTCATGGCCCTGCCATCTTACAAGGGATACACACCTCACATGGCCCTGCCATCTTACAAGGGATACACACCTCACATGGCCCTGCCATCTTACAAGGGATACACACCTCACATGGCCCTGTATCTTACAAGGGATACACACCTCATGGCCCTGTATCTTACAAGGGATACAGACCTCACATGGCCCTGCCATCTTACAAGGGATACACACCTCACATGGCCCTGCCATCTTACAAGGGATACACACCTCACATGGCCCTGCCATCTTACAAGGGATACACACCTCACATGGCCCTGTATCTTACAAGGGATACACACCTCATGGCCCTGTATCTTACAAGGGATACAGACCTCACATGGCCCTGCCATCTTACAAGGGATACACACCTCACATGGCCCTGCCATCTTACAAGGGATACACACCTCACATGGCCCTGCCATCTTACAAGGGATACACACCTCATGGCCCTGCCATCTTACAAGGGATACACAAGTTTATAATCATGTTTTTATGGTATTTTCTCAAACAAGCAGTCTTAAGCAGTAAACACAAATTTAACCTTCTCATGCCTCGTGTACTTTTCTTGGTGAATGGGTCATGGTTATGTCAGATTTCATGACACTATTAAAGGAAGCAAAAGCACTTTACCAACCAGGGCGTGTGCTTATTCAAGGAAAATGGCAACTAATTAAGCATGATTTCCACTGTGGCATAATTTTACATGCATACAGACATAAATTTAAATCATACTCAACTTTTTTACATTTACGCAAGCTGTCCAAACATTGTCTCTTATTTTATTTATACATACATGTATAAAACCAATTAAATTGATGTCCATATGCAAGTAAAATTACATGACAGTGGATTAATCCACTTAAGTTTCATTAAAACTTAACCTGAATCTTAAGTTGCCTTTCATTTAATTCCTCAGCTGAAAGAACTTCTTCTGCAACTTTATTTATTGTATTGTCCAGCACCTGAAACAGTAGTTTGAAATAGACAGTCAAGACTCATCAACAAATTTAGCACCTCTTATTAATAGCAAATGAAAAAGTTGAAAATAAGAACAAAATCAAAGGCTCCTATATGAGCCAACTCAAGAATACGAAATGCTCTAAATAAGATTCTTCACCAAAAATACAGAGGTTATGAGTGTGGCCTGAGGGCAGTTTTTACATTGTAGTTACTTATGTTGTGAAAAGAAATAAAAGGTTCTGTACTGAGGAATATTAAACGGTTTTGCATTACCCAAATGCAAGTTGAATATTTCAGCAAAGGCATTAAAAGTGATTTTATAATTTAAATTAAACCCCCTAAAAGGTGCCGAGGGGTAGATCCTAAAGAGTGCATGTATGTAATACAAGCACACTGTTGTTTCACGTGGAGCTCCCTTCCCCAAGCTACAAATGTAAATCTTAGAGTATGGACTAGCTAAAAGCCCTCCAAACAACTTTGTATCATGAACAAATAAGTCATGTACATGCAATAACAATATTGAACACACATTAGACCCTTACATTGACTAGCACAAGCCATATATGTACAATAACAATATTGAACACACCATTATCCCCTTACATTGACTAGCACAAGCCATGTATGTATAATAACAATATTTATCACACCATTAGACCCTTACCTTGACTAGCAGAAGCCATGTATGTACAATAACAACATTGAATTCACCATTAGACCCTTACCTTGACTAGCACAAGCCATGTATGTACAATAACAATAATGAATTTACCATTAGACCTTTACCTTGACTAGCACAAGCCATGTATGTACAATAACAATATTGAATTCACCATTAGACCGTTACCTTGACTAGCACAAGCCATGTATGTACAATAACAATATTGAATTCACCATTAAACCTTTACCTTGACTAGCACAAGCCATGTATGTACAATAACAATAATGAATTCACCATTAGACCCTTACCTTGACTAGCACAAGCCATGTATGTACAATAACAATAATGAATTCACCATTAGACCCTTACCTTGACTAGCACAAGCCATGTATGTACAATAACAATATTGAATTTACCATTAGACCTTTACCTTGACTAGCACAAGCCATGTATGTACAATAACAATAATGAATTCACCATTAGACCCTTACATTGACTAGCACAAGCCATGTATGTACAATAACAATATTGAATTTACCATTAGACCTTTACCTTGACTAGCACAAGCCATGTATGTACAATAACAACATTGAATTTACCATTAGACCTTTACCTTGACTAGCACAAGCCATGTATGTACAATAACAATATTGAATTCACCATTAGACCCTTACATTGACTAGCACAAGCCATGTATGTACAATAACAATATTGAATTTACCATTAGACCTTTACCTTGACTAGCACAAGCCATGTATGTACAATAACAATATTGAATTTACCTTAGACCCTTACCTTGACTAGCACAAGCCATGTATGTACAATAACAATATTGAATTTATCATTAGACCTTTACCTTGACTAGCACAAGCCATGTATGTACAATAACAATATTGAATTTATCATTAGACCTTTACCTTGACTAGCACAAGCCATGTATGTACAATAACAATATTGAATTCACCATTAGACCTTTACCTTGACTAGCACAAGCCATGTATGTACAATAACAATATTGAATTCACCATTAGACCTTTACCTTGACTAGCACAAGCCATGTATGTACAATAACAATATTGAATTCACCATTAGACCCTTACCTTGACTAGCACAAGCCATGTATGTACAATAACAATATTGAATTCACCATTAAACCTTTACCTTGACTAGCACAAGCCATGTATGTACAATAACAATATTGAATTTACCATTAGACCCTTACCTTGACTAGCACAAGCCATGTATGTACAATAACAATAATGAATTCACCATTAGACCCTTACCTTGACTAGCACAAGCCATGTATGTACAATAACAATATTGAATTTACCATTAGACCTTTACCTTGACTAGCACAAGCCATGTATGTACAATAACAATATTGAATTTACCATTAGACCTTTACCTTGACTAGCACAAGCCATGTATGTACAATAACAATATTGAATTCACCATTAGACCCTTACAATGACTAGCACAAGCCATGTATGTACAATAACAATATTGAATTCACCATTAGACCCTTACCTTGACTGCCACAGCTGATTTCAATTGAGCATGCGCTCTGCAGTTTGGACAGTCACCTGCATGGCTAAACAAAAACAAAACACTTTAATTATTATCATCATCATGATAATGATTAGTGCTGGTATTTATTTATGAGGTCTGTATTATTGCAACAACATATTTTTGCATCTTACCCAAGCCAGTCTCTTATGCAGCCATAACAAAAGGTATGTGAGCAGGGCAGTGTGTGCGCTAGGACCATCAGTTCACGGCAAATACAACACAACAGCTCTTCATTTAAATCTGCCAGGCATTTTTTGGATGTCTCATCTAAAATACAATTTTCAAAGTCAGAGTTGTGATGGCTCTTCATTTTCAAAATTTTGTAACTTTTAGTTGAGGAAAACAATAACAACCAAACAAAATCACTGGAAGTAGTCACAGATTAAGATTTCAATCAGAGACTAGACTACAAAAAGTAACTAGCTTGTACAGCATATAATATTAAACAATACCATAGGAATATACTTTATAGTCATACTTTAGCTATAGGATTTTATACATAGATTCAGAAAAACATTAACAAGATTAGGTTTTTAAAAGTACCTTTAATTTTATTATCACTGTTTTCCTGTATACCAACTTTTTTATGATCTGTATCTTCTGAAACCTGCTATTACAAAATACAAAATTAATATAGATAAAAATCTTAAAATCTTAGCTGTTCACCCTCACTGTTAATTTGCTTCAAGACTCTTGCCTTACAAAAGCCCAGGAAACCCAAGGTACTGACCGTTGCCTTACAGGAACCCAGGAAACCCAAGGTACTGACTGTTTCCTTACAAGAGCCCAGGACATCCAAGGTATTGCTTGTTGCCTTACAAACACCCAGGAAACCCAAGGTACACTGTATGTGTACTGACATTGACATCTAATTTTCATACTTTAACACCTAACATTGACAGCCAAGGGATGTTTCTTACAGGAGGGAATAGTCCTGTCTAAACTGTTTATAACTACAGTAAGACAGCATTCAGAAAATCAAGAAGAGCAGTAGCTGAGCTGAAAGCTGCTAGATAGTCTGATAGGGATCATGTAAAGGACAGGCCATAATTTGAAAGTATTGAATGTGGTTCCTGTGATGCACGTGTCATAAGCTGTAAACTGTTGCATAGGTTTCCTGTAAACATCAGTTCTGACCAAACAAGAAACATGTCAAGTCTCACCTGTTTACTTCTTTGGCTGGATTTAAACTTTTTGTCTGAAGGACCACTAATGATTAGAGAAAATATGCGACAGATGAGTTTTTCAAATAAAACAATCCTCTTTTAGTGTAAAATTACAGGGTAAGTCTCAGTGTGAAGTAAAATATTCACAAATATAACCACAACAAATATTACACCTTTTTGTGGAATTCTTGTATGTAACTTTCTAAAAAGAAGTCATGGGCTGGAAGATTGCTGTTACCCCCGTCTCCACACCTTTTTTCACTAAGGTTAACTCTCCTCTCCTCCCCTATGAATGGGCCACTGATAAGTGCATTTCTCTCTGGCTTAAAAAAAAAAATTTGAATTTTTGTTGGAGGTCCTCTGGACTCAGAGGACCCCCCTCCTGTAACCCCCCCCCCCCCCCCCCCCCCCTACCCCATTTGGGTGCAAGGAGACTCAGGGGATAACGAGCAGTATAGGTAGAAACGGCAAACTGATCCTTACGGCAAGGAGAAGAGATTGAGACAGAAGTGAAATAAAAAACAAACAGTTGAAAATATTTGCCTGATAATTTGGTTTGTAAAACAAACCTTCTACGGGGGCTAAAAAACAAAAATGAATAAATTTTTGTTGTTTAGCGCCCGCTCACAAGAGACAGAAAATGTTTTGGAATGAAAAAAATGTTTGCCCCTTCACCTTCCTTTCATATAAGATAGACACAAGAGAAGCCTCTCACCCCCATCCCCCCCCCCCACCCCACCCACCCCCTCCACCCACCTCACCACCCAGATCCCCACAGGAAACATATCAGGCTAGGGAGGGGAGAGTATTAAACTACAATGTACCTATAAAGGTCTTCACTTGTCGATACTGGCTGTTTTCTTTTACTTCGACGACGTACTCTGCCATCACTGGTGCCTTCACCGAGAGAATTCGCCTCTTCAGAGATGTTTGGACACACTTCCTTAAAAACATAAACCAACTCCGAATCGTACGAGCTGACTGTTTCTCCTTCTTTTAATTTCGTTTTGACACCAACGCCACCGAAAACAATTTCATCTCCCTCGCCAAGCACCGCTGAACTCCGCTTCTTTTGGTTCACAATCAATCCGTTCATTCCTTTACAATCGATTCTAAATTTTCCATCGACAAAATGAACTTCGGCATGAACACGACTGATCATTAGAGGAGAGATCGAACTGTCGATAACAACATCCGAATTTTCATCGCTGCGGCCCAACCGTGTAACAGTCTGCATTAGCAAAATGTTTTCCGGCTGTAGAGACGGATCGTAAGTTCTTCCTTCGATGCGCTGAAGGCATAGCATTTTAACTCGTCTGTTTCATATGCTTTTGAGATTCATGTATGAAACATAAACAACCTAGTTATTGATGAAATTGCCGCCATGTTGACTTTGAATTCACAAGATCGGGCAACATCGGCTAACTCATGACGATTTTGTTCGGAAGATATTCGGGCAAGATCGGACAAGTTCGGTTGACTCGCGAGTTGTGATGGGATTGAATTGAAGGCGCGAAAAATAGAAACATTTTTCCTTCAAAAGCACTGCGGCCGCACATTTTTTAGTTCTCTGCAAATAAAACAAATTATGTCAAATTTACTGAAGATAAATGCATTACTCAAGTTAATAATCATTTTCTCTTGTCATTTATTGGCGGTTTACACAGCTGTTTGACCCTGTTTTATAGCTGTTCAATTGAACCTTTTTTTTGGAAGGGAGGGAGGGGGAGTTCG
Source organism: Dendrophyllia cribrosa (assembly GCA_024195265.1). Lineage (NCBI taxonomy): Eukaryota > Metazoa > Cnidaria > Anthozoa > Scleractinia > Dendrophylliidae > Dendrophyllia > Dendrophyllia cribrosa. Next base: position 32,981,160 of record JAJLRJ010000012.1, read on the forward strand.
CGATCTTTTTCCGCAAAACTTGATATCGCGAAAGAAATTACGAGAATAAATAAATGTTCAACAAATTCTCGGCACTCTGCCATAATCACGAAATATAAATATATAGCTGTCCCGAAAGTTTCCTGTAATAAAGTTCTGGTCTCAGGGTCTGCTGTCTGGTGCCGGATCGAGTTTATTAATAAATATAGTCGAACAAACTGTAACCTGCGATCCTAAAGGCGCTCTTTTTTTTTCGGAGCGGGAGAGCGCGAGTACGCGAAAGTCGGCGGAAGGGCGCGCGGCCGACTTTCCCTCCGAAAAAAACAGAGCGCCTGATCGCAGGTTCAACAAACTGTTGATTGTTATGTAGTAACCTAAGACACACCCTTGCCAAGCTATAGCCATTACACCAGAGATTAAATTTATACTGAAAGACAATTAAAAAGTCGGAAGTTGAAAGGTTTTTCTAAGACAAAGCGATGATGAAACTTCAATAATATAAATAGCTATGATTAAGTTAAATCTGACAAGACTCATTAGATGTGGCCGGAATTTGGTTTTGTCTGTGGAAAGCTGAAGAAATATTTAGGCGTGGGAAGTCTTTTTGGCTGAAACGATAGTTAAATGCCACCTTTTTATGGCTTCAGTCGTCAGTGCCGGTAAAAGGAAGGGGTGGGTAGATCACTTGTCGTATGTTTTCACTCATTTGGGACTTAAAGCAACCTGACGAGGGGAATGTCAAAGAAAAAGTTAGTTCTGAGTTCTGTTCTTGCAAACTACTTCGCGATTATTTCATTTTGTTCACGTTGTCAGTAGCTCATCGATTGATGGGCTCCTGACCTTGTCTAATGTAACCAAACCAACCAGGAGCTAAATTCGTAACATGCAAGTCACAAGATGAACAGGATGGCCAATAAATTTTCATTACGTGGCGAAGTGTTGCTTAATTCTGACCATGTACTCAAGATCACTTGTAATTTATTCAGTAATAAACACCGGACAGCTGCTATCGCCTTGCAGCGTAGACCTTTCTATAACTGCTTTACTAACAGCAGCTTACGTTGCAATGTCAGCTTTAAATAGCCACGAAGACGATGTAATAAGAACGATTCAGCAATTCACTGAGGTCCCGGAGGCGGGACCTCAGTGAATTGCTGGCGGGGAACTCGGCCGTCTATGAAGTGGAAGGAAAGAACTCTCCCCGAAAACAAATCAAGTCCAGTTGACGATGTTGACGCCAAACCAACTGACTGCTGAAAGAGAAACTTGCCAGCCTCGAACTCATAGAGTAACGAACGTCGAACAAAGCAGAGGAAATGAGCAGAGCTTGAACGTGGTCGCATAGAGGAGAAGAGATTAAAATTGCAGGCCGCGAGACAAGTTTGTGTGAAAGTTACTCCTCGAAAAGAACACAGACAATTAACTTAATTCTACCAACACTGAAATGATCAGTTAAAACTCCTGTTGTATCGTGTCATGACAAAACAGTTTTTGAAAGTTATACATGTACGCGTTTTAAGGAGTAAAATTTCATGTGAGAATTTATATCTTTCTATCTTCTCCTCACAACTGAATGGCTTTTCAAAAATTCCGCGTGTATCGTGACACACTACAATGTGTACAATACACCTCGACTTACCTCCTTTCAGTGTCAGCCCATGAAGTGCTATATATGCGCTGTACTTCTTGGACACAAAAACTTGCACTCAGGTAGTTTCGAGGCTTCCGAAGGCGTCCCGAGTAAAAATCGGGTGCATTTAGTCAAACTACTAAATCTAATTTGCGTGATTATGGTAACTTCAATTTATAGGTTTTGATTTTACGCAAAAAGTTCGTGCAACGTGGTTTGAATCACGTGCAATTATAAATGATGCAGCACGATGACAACTTTACATGTATATTTCGTCTTCGCACTTTGTACATACATAGTATAGTCTAATGCATACTGAGAGCCAAAGGTGTCACCCGCGACCTCGGTCCCTCATTTCACTCAGTGATAAACTAAAATTTGGTTTTCTCAAATGAATTGATAAGGTAATTGGCCACCGAAAAGAGTTTTACAAGCTGACGTTTCGCCGAGCACTACCTAAGGGACGGACCATTTATTTTTTTGTGGGGGGGTTGGGCAATTTCTTCGGAGTATGAATTTTTTTTAGCATCACTATTTGCAAGAATTTTTTTACCAAAATGCTTGAATCTTTTTTCACGTGCTTTCTTGTGCACGATTTTTTTCTCTCTCAAATTTCATCTACAGGAATTTTTTTGGAATTGCCCCCCCCCCCCCCCCCCCCCATTGTACCCTCTGCTCATCATAACAATACAATTTTATCATTTTCTTTTTTTAAATTTTAGCTTTTATTATCAATTAATAAATTGTTAGCTTTATATAAATTTTAAATATTAAATATATTTTAGGTTTTAGATTAATATTAGATATTTTATACTTTTTTATGTGTCCCCAAATTAGTATGGGTTTACCCAGGCTATAAGGTCTTTTGACACTTGAATAAAGTTTCTATCTATCTATCTATCTACACACACGTCAGCTGGAATCTCTTACGTTGGCCAAGTCACCTTATCAACTCAGTTTTTTGGGTTTAGTCAATGGAAATAATTGAAATGTCATTTTCTTTATTTACAAGTTCGCCACTGCTATATTTAGTTTGATCTTTCCCACAAGCCGTGAACACGTCACAATCTTCAACAAAGTTGATATTTCGCAACATATATTTCGGGTTTAACGTCAATCTTTCTTTACAAAGCACTTTAACCGTTTAACAGTTAGTTTAGTCACAAATCTCTTTTCATTCTTTTAGATACGGATATGACCATAACGGGGTTATAAAAAAGATTACAGAGTCTACAAGCAGCGATGAAATCAGATTTGATGAATAAATCCGGAGAGACATCATCTCTCAAATTTTACTTAATTGACTTTCTACTGTCAAAACACCGAAGCTTCGACATTTAATAGATGGAGAAACAGTTCAACCAAACAACTTTAAAGATGGTGCATTTGTGGGTGTATTTGGCCCGCTTCTTTAAACCCTACCCATCTTCAGTCCCAATCAGTACACAATAATCACGCCAAAACTTTGGCACAAATCTATCACATTTTCAGATTAAAATGCAAAACATACCCACTATCCGATAAAAATGTCAGGTTCTTCACCACGCGGCGGCATACCCTATTTAGATGGATGAAACGGCTCGAAATCCATTTCTTTTCAGGAGCAAGTATGTATAGTTAGTGGTTTCTCCTCGGTCCGGGCATAAAGTCCTTACTCTACCGTGGAGTTTTAAAACTGGATAAAAGATTCAAACTTCCCAGTGTTGTCCCCGCGCTAGCCAAGAAAACTTCATGCGAACAGAATATTAAAGTTTGTTCATGAGGTTCATTAGATGAGTAGTGCCACGATGTGTACCCCCCCCCCCCCCCCCCCTCCCCTCCCACTAACACCCTTCACCTCTCTCCCTTTCATACTCAAGAACTGCTTCAAATTCAACTGTACACCAGTTATGACTATTTCTTGTGATAGCGGATAGCAAAGTTCCTCTCCGAAGTACTGGCTTGTGAAGTTAACGTTATAGACGTGTATAAACAATATCAAAATATGCACTAAATAATGTTTCTCCTAAGAGATAATCATTTTCTCAGTTCAGATAATGTGTAATTAGGTCTTATATCTGTGCATTTTTCCCCTTAATGAACCCGGGAATAAAGGATATTTATATTGTGTAAATATTTTCACTGGACGCAGCCCTTTCCGGTTCCTAAAAATACATGTCTGCCAAACTTTAAAACCGTCAATCAAGATCTAGAATCTGTTAGTTTCATAACATCTTGTGATTTAAAAAACAATAAAAAATCTCAGAAGTATTGCGAGTTTGTTCAAGCTAGGACATTTATATCTATTCTGAGAAAGAATTGCTCGTTAACTTTTTCTGTTTCTCTTTTTCAGTACCACTGCAAGAAACTTGAATTTCACAAGAACTAGATAGGGATATTGTTTGAGAAAAATTTGTATATCGTGCCTTGGTTTTGATTAATGGCGTGGCCAGAGAAAATATTTACACAATGTAATGCATTATAAATAGTTGTATTTGATAAACAAACTAAAAATGTGTGTTTTTATTACCGTTGGCTAAGAACGGACCCAGGTTTTGGTGACTTCGATTCGAGGGCTATTAATAGGATAACGAAAAAAGAACAACATGTTGCGAAATTTCAGATATTGCCACTGAAGATTTACCTTTAAAATAAGACTTATGCCTGCTTGTTGTTATCTGTATTTTAAAGGATGATGATGTCCTCCGTCATTAACTTCGCAATTTTGAAGAATCGTATGTTAGTCACCTTACGACAACGCTATTTTAAAAAAATCAACTCGTTTTTACAGCGGATCAAGTTTGGCCGAAATTTAAAGTATTAAAGTGACTAACTGGTAATGTTCAAATCTCGAAACACACAAGTAGTAAAATGTTTGCAAAAATTGTAGCACTCCCCTTTTGTCTATCTAACTTCCGGTGTCTGTTAGGCACCGGAAGTGATTTAGAACCGGTAATCAAGACGTCGAACAGATCGCGGATGGATTGGACAAGTGTTGAAGATTCCGAGTGGGTGTAAATGGCAGCTATTTCCAAGCATCTCAACATAAAAAATACTATTAAGCTATATTTGGTAAAAGAGATAGCGTCTAAGAAACAAAATTTCGACTAAAAACTGCGGTTCCGGTGACACAAAGATAACCGGCATCAGAAACAGGCGCGGGTAAGAACTGAGGGGGTGGAGGAATGTTAATGTCACCTGCTAAAACATAACAGAGTGTGTAAAGTGCTTGAACAAATCGGAATAGATACGCTAGTTTTTGTTTTTGGCCAATCAAGTGTTTGCACGACATTTAATTAATCTGGCATTGCTCTTAATAGCGATCAAATTCAAAATGTAAGGAAAAAATATTAACTGACAGAGTCCTGACAGAAAGTGAATGAAAGTGATCTGAAGTTTTCATTTCAATCGATTGACTAAAGAACTCAATGGTGAAAACACCAGTGAAGCGCGAAGCGGCCTAGTTCTCTGTGGACTGGGACTGAGTTCGAACGAACAAAATGATACGGACATCATTCCGTCATCAAACTTTAATAAAAACTCCCAAATATAACTTCGTAAACTAAAAAGTAGTAATCATGGATTACGGGAATGCGTTCGAGAGCACTAGTAAAACGATTTTCCGAAAACGAGGTCAAGATGCGCACCAGTTCTCCGACCGAGACAAGCCCCTGAATGAAATTAGCGAGCGGGAGGGGGGGGGGGGGGGGGGGGCAAATTACTATCCTTACTGATGAACATATCCAAATTGTTGATAATTACACTTATCTTGGTGTGAACTTTTCTACTAATGGAAGTTTCACTTGTCATAAAGAAAAACTGAAAGAAAAAACTAAAAGATCCTTTTTCGCAACACGGCGTTATCTTGATTTCCTACAACTACCAATCAACGTCGACAACAAACTTTTTAATACACTATTTCTTCCAATTTTAACATATTGTTCCGAAGTGTGGGGCATCTATGACAAATGTGATAATAACAGCTGGGAAAAGGATCCTATTGAGAAAACAATTTCTGTAAGATGTATTTAGGGGTAAACAAACGTTCACCAAATGTAGCATCTAGAAATGAACTTGGAAGATTATCTTTAAAATTACAAATTTCAATGAATATTCTTAAATTTTGGATTCATCTTGAAAATCAACCTCCTGATAGTATCGCTAAACTTTGCTTAAACATGTCTGACAAAATGGCTCAAGAAAACAAAACTGGTTTGATCAACAGGATTAATCTGTTATGTACACAACTGAATATTGACAAGAAATCAATAGATTTGATCAACCCATCTACTTTCTTATTAAAGGCAAAAAGCAATTTGTTAGTAAAACTCAAAAATCATCAACTCAATCAAATAAATTTAAATAAAAAACTTAAATTTTACTCCACTTTCAAAAATGAAACAAAACACTCCGATTTCATCAATCATATTAAGAATCCTGAACATAGAAGAATAACGTCTAAATTCAGGATAGGAAATCACAACTTAAGAATTGAAAATGGAAGATTTACAATCCCTAAAACTCCTGAAAACCTCAGAATTTGTAATCACTGTGATCAAAATTCAGTTGAAGACGAAATGCATTTTTTATTTGATTGTAAATTATATAATGACCTTAGAAACACTCTTTTTATAAAGACTATTGAACGAAACAAATTATTTACAAATTTTAGTAAACACGAAAAACTGTTTTTTCTTTTCAACAACACTGACCAATTTATTAGCAGGATAACTGCTACTTTTATATTTCAAGCAACTGAAAGAAGAAACAGTCATAACTAGAAATTATCATTATCATGTTATTATTTGCTTTTCTTCTTCATTAATTATTAGCTTTATAATTGTTTATTACAATTATTTAACTTTAGGTAACACCATGTATAGAAATGGTAATACTAAATAAAGCTGTTGTTGTACAAAAATCTCGATATAACACAGGACAACCAACATTATAACAGGACACCAAGATTTGGCTTGCGTTCTCCTCTCGTCGAACGCAAATACTGAAAAAAGTACTAGTACATGAGATCTTTCATTTGTCTGAATGCTCAAACTTGAGCATTTCATCCACACATATAAAAGCAGTTTCTATTTTACAGTTTACGTTACGCTGCAGCATAACAAAGTACCACAGGAAAGTATTACTCAATAGCATCAATTTATTCTGATGGTTACCCATTAAAATTTCATCTACAGAGTCAAAAGTTAGAACCTCCGCGTGCAGCATAATAATAATTTGATTTCTCACTCTTAGGATTTCATCCACAGACTTAAATTCCTTTATTTATCGCATCAGGAAAGCTGACCATAGACATATCTGAACAATAGCTGATTTTCACCATGACGTCATTTTACAACAACTACCAGAGCTCATTTCGTTTTTCCTTTCTTATTTAAATTTTTTAATCCCAGTGGAGCTTAATTATATCAATAGCCCTGATTAACATGAGAAGGTTTCTGGTGATTGTAAAATTACGTCGTCATGAAAATGGCCTCTTGTGTCTTCTGTTCAGCAAAAGGAAGGAAACGGACAACCACGAGTGCGACAGCAAAGCTGTTTGTGCTATGATGATCTGAAACACATAGCAATCAGGAAATCCACGTGACTTGCATGTGCTGGCAAGTCATTTGCGGCTTTACAAAATTGTCGTTTTGACTAAAGCTGACTAAACCAAGCAAACTTTATCTTTTTGAAGGTAAAAATAAAGCCAGCTGCGGCCAACCCAAATAACACTGTGGTCAGTCTGGTTTTCCGCCTGACCGGATTTTTCTTTTCAAATCGAAACTAACGCCTTTGTCATGCACTCCCACTACACCCAAGGTAAACCTTTCAGACCAAAGCTTCTATGAATAGGTATCTTCGATTTCCTCGTTTTAAAACAAATCGGGCAAGTCGTATATTGGTGGAGGTTCAAAGTACTGGTAAGGCGTGAAATACCAAAACGCCTTTTTTATCGCGGGTTTGACCCTCTCTTAATATAAATAGCATTAGCAAGATTCGATTAAACGTTTAGCCGGTACAACTGTTTTGGATAAAATTTCTTCAACATGCAATGCCGAATCATGTGACGCAAACTCGAAAAAGTACAACTAATTCCAGTTCATAGAAATGGAGTCGTATAGTCAATAACAGTTTCCACTAAATAACTCGTTTTATTGGTTGTCATCACCACTGCAACACTCTACATGTCAGTCAGTTGTGGTAAGCAAGTAACACCTTTACATTTCCTTTCAGAGGAAGGTAATTTCACAAACCTTGAAAGCGGTGCGTGGGAGAGGCGGGGCACGGTGAATGATGGCTAGGGCGTTGGACTTTCAATATCAAAGTCGTGATTTAAGCCTGGTCTCTACCGTCAACTGAATTGTTTTCTTGTACAAGAAAATTTACTTCTAGTTTACATCTGTTATCTCTTTATCTTTCTCTCTCTTTCGGCCCAGGTTTATGATGGATACTGGCGAACATGCGGTTGGGAGTCAACCTTTCGATGAACCGCTATAGCGTATTATCCCGGATGGACTATAGCGTATTATCCGGGGATACCGAGTTCTACACTTAGTGCTACGGAAAGGCAAATGGACATAGGATAGGGGTTGGACATTTGCGCGTAAATATATAAAAAAAATTACCGTTAATTGCGAGGAAAAGGAGGCTAAATTCTCTGAAGACATTAGGGTGCGGTGTTTATAGGAGAAAATAAAAAGATAAAGAAGTCGAAGCCGGTATAATGATTTCCCTAAAACTCAACGCCAAAAAGTATGAATTGTGGACTTCAGATCAGACTTTGTTATTATGTATGTGGCTAAAACTGTCCTGAACAAAACCGAGCAAAGGCGATTCTTCGTTTTGTGTTTCTTCCATGCCACACACGGTGTAAAAATAGTCTATTACATATCTGATGCTGTGAAGAACTTAAATTTGCTTATTTATCAGAAGAAATGTTCAACACTATTCTACACTGATTTTTGAAAGGTTTTAAGCCTGTTGCAAAACATTGCCCTTATAAGTCTTGAAAGGTCAGTGCCTGTCGTTAAATTCCCTGTAAAAATAAAATAAAGACACTTCATTTTGTGCCTTGTTTACACTCAAGTAAACATAACGGAAAAACTTGAAATTTTATCGTATATAATAATAACCATGAAAAGACGGAAGCCATTCCAAGGCCTGACGTGTCAATAAAATCTGGGATATTGCAGTCTGACCGGAACGTAGACTGACTGTTATTTCTAATCATAAAACCCAATAATGAAAGATTGTTGCTTTTCCTGTGGATTATATAGAGCCAGAGTGGTTTCAACTGATGTTGCTTACACCTTCATTCTCGTCTTAGGCACTGACGCAAGCTGATTCAGGCATTATTTTTTTCCCTCTCTCAAGAACGGACAGGTTCGTAACTTAGAAAACAGAATTTAATTTTTTCAAAAAGGCAAGAAACAATATAATTTAAAATAAACACAACTAAACTTTTAAACCGGCTCCTGAAACCACTTGCACTTAGTGCCAGTTCAAAAAAAACACTGTCTGCACTGTGCGCCACAGCAAAGGACTACTTAGTAATTTCTACTTAGTAATTTCAATTGAATGGCCATAAAATGTAAAAGTGAGTTATGATCCACAGGCTCAAAAGTTAGAACCACTTGTACAGCATAATGAACAGCAGGTAACACTTAGGATTCCAAGCAGTCATTTGAGTAGTTTAATTTATTTAATATATAGCATCGATAAACGGAGCCTCAGGAGAATTTCAGTGCTTTCATGAGAACTTTCAAGTTAACTTCAGACACTAGGATTTAATCCACTGATCTGACCTTATAAATACAGGATAATAAACATTACAGGTGGAAAATTCTGTTCAATATCTTTCATTATAATGTCATACTTTGGGATTTATTTCATCCCCCTTGAAACTGAATTATAAAATTGGATCAGACTTGTCTCTATGTGCGTCGGCGGATGGATGGACAAACTGCGACAGATCCGTAACGAAAACTATACCGCTTATGGAATCATCATCAAACTTAGTCCTGTCACACACAAAGTTTTACAAACAGCCTCCCATTAACATTCCACTTAGCCAAGTATACAAAAAAGAAACAATTTTACGGGAAAGTAGTATTGAATGACTTTTAAATGTTATGCACAGAAGAGTTGTAGAGCTATCTTGTAAAAGGTCATTTGAAGGGGTTGCCATGGTAAGTAAAAGTTAAAGGGGCTCTGTCGTGTTGTTTAAGTTCAGTGCAAAACGTTTTTGAACATAAAAGCAAATCTCAAACTTACAGTTAACTATGACAAAAAATAACTAACCGCTTAAGATTATAAAACACGAATTAAAAAAAACTGAGATCATTTCCAGAGACGGCCTGTTAGCAATGAACAACATCATTAAAACCAGTCTTACAGGATCCTTCTGGTGCTAACTTGTCAGTCTGTGGACGAAATCCTTTTTTGTGAATACTTAAAACAAAGCTCTTCTAAAAGTACTTTTCAACGGTACTACTTCCTTTTCCATATTTAACAAAATGAAAATGTCGATTTTTCTTAAATTTTGATTTTGGGAAGTAATAGGTTACATGTAAAAGTTTATCTCTTCTTCGCCTCTTTGTTGCTCTGACATTTTACAGGTGTAAGGAATTTAACATTCTAGAAAATTTTGAAAATGTCTTTATTACTTCCTCGTTGCTGATAATTTGCAGTCAAAAGCAGTTCATCATTCCAGAACATTTCTTTTTCCTCATCACGCCTATTCATCATACAGTCTGTTTTGCGGTGAGCCCTTCCCTTACCAAAGGTCACCAGTCCGCCGGTATAGGGTAGGTAAAAATTTCCGCTAGTGATACAGCTAGCAATGTCCAAACGCCTGTACCACCATCCTGTCATATTATGTACCCATTATCACATTTATTATATTAGCCCCGGTATACAGTGGTATAACCTTTGTTAAAAGGATTGAAGGATTGATAAGAGGATTGTCATATGATACCACCGACCTTGCAACAGATTAAATACTAAATGTTTTGAACCAATAAACGCTGTGACTATTCACTCTCAACTTATATACCAATGGGTTTTCATTTTTTTTAATCCCGGTTTATTCCAAAAGAAAATATTATTTAGATGTCAAAAGTGAAGTATGATCTGTACATTAGTATGAATAACAATATTCCAAAATAGACATTTCGTGGCAGTGTTATGAAATGTGGATTTTTGGAGAATTTTCAAGATTTTTGAGCTCAGAATCCCATTTCCGCACAAAATAAAGTGATATGAAACAGCAAAAAAAAAAAAGAACTAACCAGAAAACCAGATAGCTGAGTTTTGGTTGGCTTGCCGGAAATTCTATGGCTTTGCGCTTTGCGACCTATGACCCGCGTTTATTTACAGAAATATTCTGAAAATGAAATCAACCGTAAATTGATCGCAAATGTCTAGAATCCTTGTTTTTTCTCACAGAAGCCATTCTAAAACTTTGATACCACTCATGGGGTGTAAGAATCCAAAATATTGATTACAAATTCAGAAATTCTAACGTTGCTCGCTGACTAAAGAAGAATGAGTTGTATTGTTACGTCAAGGAAATCGTAATACACTTTGAATAGAAATTAAACTAATTAGACCTCGCCCTGTATTTTTTTCGTTGTTTTTTACCCGCGGGACCGAACTTCAGTTCATTCAAAGGTTTGTTACAACTGTTCCAAAAATAGTTAGCGTTTCTTCCCTATAGGGAGGCGTTTTGCCGAATATGTTCAGAGTATGTTCAGATCCTGGAAAAAAATATTATACGGTGTTGGATTACGGCATTTCGCAAGCCTGTTATGATAATTTCGTTTAGTCACTGTTATTTCATTAAACCGGAAGTGTTTGACAGGCGGGGATACAAAACCCCTCCTTTCTCTCAAGTGATAAAAGATCGCTATGGAAACGATGACGAAAACGCAAGGAGTTTTCGCTACGTTTTGCTAGGCGGTCTGTGATTGGTTGCTGGGAAAATACCAATACTCAACATGGATAATAGCTGTCAATCATTTTTGCACTAATAACAATGTGTTCAGTTCACCGCACCGAATGGTTATGAAGTACAGTTGAGAAGAAAACATCAAATTGCACGCTTTGACTAAACCGCTATTACGTGAACCAAATTTCAAATCCAAATGCCTTCACTACTACTAGACAGTCCGAGAAGTTATCGAAGGATACAATTGGAGAAGAAAAAATTCATGGCCAAGGGAGCCACAGTTTCATGGCTTTCCGATCAGTTGAGCCATGGCGCTTTCCTTCTGCTTCTTGATTGCCGCCCGTTCGCGGAGTTCGCCCGCTCTCATGTACACGGGGCGATCAACTTGACTATACCTTCGCTGATGTTACGGCGACTAAAGAAAGGCACTAACTTCGCCATTAGTTCGTTGATCACATCAGAGGAAGGGAAAGCACAATTTAACAGAAGTCTTCGTCATGCATCAGGAATAGTTCTGTACGATTCAGAAACCTCCGATGTTTCCAACGTTTGCTCAAGCAGCGCTCTCGGAGTTCTGCTCAAAAAGTTTTCTGAAGATGTCAACATCCCCGTATGGTTACTCGAAGGTACGTTGGAACTGTTCTTTCTTTTAACATAGCTCTCTCACTTTTTGTTCTTTTTAATTAACTTTCTCAATTCTTTTGCCAATCTTGACCACTTGTTGCTTGCTCATTTGTCATTTGCCATCGTTCAAGATGTTGTTTATTTTTTAATTTACCCCAGTTGCTAACCGATCGTTCCCGCCTAACTTTCGCGGTAACTAATCAATTTGACTTTTCATATTTTCCAGGTGGTTTCTCCAAGTTCGAGAAAAAATATTCAACATTTTGTGAACCAGGCGAAGATGTGGAGCGACCATTGCTGTCGCTCTCCGGCCTAACAATTCAGGACACCGAACAAGAACGTCGGCCATCAAGACTGATTGAACCGGCGACTCCACAAATAACAGATCATCAGGAAAGTCGAACAAAAGTTCCAGTTCAGATTCTTCCACATTTATACCTTGGCAGCGAAAAAGACTCGTCGGATTTAGAAATACTAAAGAAATACGGGATTTCATATATCTTGAACGTTACTCATGACAAACCAAACTCATTTGAACATTTGCCTGGGTTTAAATACAAGAAACTACCAGTAGAAGACAATTGGAGGGCGAATTTATCAGACATGTTTCCCGAGGCTTTCGAGTTTATAGGTATGTAGCAAACAAACTTTTTTATTACATGTAGTATCGTTACAGGTCATTTTTGCGGTCTATGGGTAATAATTTTGATTGATTATTTAATAAGATTGTTGAATTGCTAAGGACTGTTTGAAATTACCATAGAGCGGTAAAGATATTGCTCAAAAACGCCTCGGCAAATAATTAATTATTTGTTTCGAAGGAAATTGCCGTGAAGGTTGAATGCGGATAGAAAGGTAGCAGAGAAGCGACGTGTTTGACATATTAGTGTGGGAGGGATTGATGAAACGTTCAACGTTTCAGCAGCTTGTTGTTTGTTTAGAGTGGGTGATGCGAGAAATAACTAAAAACTCGCAGACAACATTTGTCGTAGATATTGTGCGTAACAAAACTAGTAAGCTTTGAAATTAAATTCTTACGAGAGTTTTCGCCTTTGTTTACCTCAGCAATTTAAGCTTATATGATTTACCGTTAATTTAAAAAAACTCTTCCCTCGCGCTCAGGATTTTTGTCAGAAAGCCAGAGTCGTAGTTCCCTCTTTCAAGAGAAAGAAAGTGATCTGTATTGGTTTTGCGGCTTGTGTTTAATTTCGATACATGCATTAATAATCTAACAAGCATATTGTTTTCTTTTTTCTGTTCTTCAGATGAGGGTATAACACAAAATCGTGGAGTCCTAATTCATTGCCTTGCCGGCGTGTCCCGTTCTGTCACGGTGACAATCGCTTATCTGATTTCAGCTCTTAACATGACTTTGAACGAAGCCTATGATTTTGTAAAACAAAGAAAACCAAGTGTAAATCCAAACTTAAACTTTATGGGACAACTTTTGGAGTTTGAGCGACAACTTAAAACTCCGCAAACCCCCAGTTCAACGACAAGTACTCTCTCAAGTGACTGCAGTTTGGACGGCGAAGATGATGTCGACCAGTGTGTCGACTTAATGGTCGCTCCACGCTGCCAAACAGTTTAAAGCGCTCCCAGTCTATCAATAAACTTATAATTATTCCTGAAGGGAACAAAGGAACCTCAAGGAATGCGAGCAAACTAATTCTCTAGAGTTATAAGGGAGAGAAATATTGTGCAGAGTTTAATGTTAGATAAATACGTAAGATACCGCGAAAGAAAAGTTTGTAGATTATTTAGAAATTCTATTGATATTATGAATAGCGCATTTGAACGTTTTTGTGCTGTTTTGGACTTTTCTAAAGGAATTTTGCATTATATGCAATTTAAAATTGTAAACACAAATCTGTGTGTATTTTAAAGAATCGCTCCCTCGTAGGATATGAATACCAACTTAATTTCGTAGCTTAAGTTATCATCTGCTTTGTTTCCAAATCTTTCCTTGTTCTTCAGTAAATCAAAAGATTTCTATTGCAACTAAAACCCAAGATTTTCTCTTCTTACACTGCTTAACAATCGAATCAACAAAGGAATTTTCGTCTTATAATTACTGAAATGTGTTTATTTAGCCACGAATTACTTCTCTTTCATACATTCATGAAACATCTAGAGCAACATCCTTCGTCAATGAGTTTAGCAAGTAATTTATATTCGAGACGTGTTTAATGCATAATGTGAAATATTGAAATGATATTCTTTAAAGGGCTTCAGCCTCGCGCAAAAAAGACGAGTTGTATATATTAGTACTTTATTGTTAGATCTACAGATTGTAAATATATTATTACGAGATACAGTATCTACTTAATAAATCCAGAAAGTTTTCAAATTGTTCAAGAAACGTGTTGTGGATCAGTTATTTACCAATCATAACAAACCTCGCTGAAGGTGGAACTATAAAGGGAAGGAAATGGAGTGAATTGTCATGTTTGGTACTTGCGGTTTTAATCACGAGATTTTGCCCTGAGGCTGTTTTGAAATTGTTTTGTTGACTTCTACGAAACAATCACTTAGTGTTATTCATCTTGATCGAAGCTAATTCGAACTGGGTTTTTGCTCACTACTTTCGTTCTATCTTACCCCCGAAATCTTTAACGCTGACCTCTTGCTTCACAAGATGGGAGGTAAAATGTTGCGAGATAGAAATACAAGAAGTTATTGCTGTGCACTTCCGGACTCGGTTATGAAACAACACCTCGAGCTAGCAGCCCATCAAATATTGCTTCAACTAAGTCTGAAGATGTAGTGAAATCGTTTTCTAAAAAAAGTAAAGAAATATAAAATTCTCTCTTACAGTAATCCTATAGTGCCGGTATAGTAGACAAATTTAGACAACACTGATCTGAGTAGAAACTTTAGTAAAGTTGACCCCCAAACAAGAAATCTGTCACGGACACCAACATTAAGCCAAGAATTTTAATCGTATTTAATTGAAGGATGAATAAAAAACAATCTAAAATACCTTGAGTAAACAGTTGGGTAGAGTTTTAAAAAGCCCAGGATCCGGTTTGTCAGTGTGGTATTTTCGCCTCACGCGCACAGGCCGGGATGTCAACAGCATGATTTCCGGAAAACTAGACTAGATGGCGCCATCAGTATTTATCGGCTATTTTTGTTATTGCTATCACGCATGCGTAGTTCATTGTGACCAGCTAGCGGAGCATAAAGGAAAACAGACGCAATGCTAATGGCGACAGACTGATAATTTGATAGGACGAATGGAATGGTCATTTGCTGTGACCCGTTGATCACTTTTGAAATATTGCTTCATTAATGCAACAGGGTTATCTCTGTCATGTCTATTTCGACTACGATCGCCATATTGCTTCATCTTATATCCGCATTGCGGAGAAAAGGAATCCAAAAACACCGGAAAGGCTTTCTTGGCCAGAAGAGCTGTTTAACTTGTTTAAAACCTTCGACTAATTTTCTTCAATTTTCACTGGGGAAAAATTGAAAAATAAACATAACTAAAAGATTGTAATGATTAGCAGCCTTTAATTTAATTTTACACTTAATTATTTCATCCCCAGACTTAAAAGTTAGACCCACAGTCATTGCATGACATGAGCGAATCCGAATAAATCTTGCAGGAAATCAAACCTCTTCACTTGATCACACAGCTGGGCACTTAAAAGAGTAACAAAGTTCATAACGCGAAAAACATCTGAAATTAACTTTTTTCTGGTCACTAGAATTCGATAGAATGGATACATCGTACAACAATCCAAGAATTGACTTGAGAAAGATGGGCGCACAGCTTGACATAACTAGAATATAATATTATTTTAAGTCAAACTTTGATCCACTTTGGTCTTTGGCTACATTTAGGACATTTTTTAAGTGTGACCAAGTGAATGATATCGAGCAAGTAGCTGAAGTACGTTTCTGTGGCACTGTGTATTTATTTGCCAATACAGGGGGTTCTCAGTAATGTTTGAGTCTGTAGCTCGGCAAGCTCAAATGAAAGCTATTGAGTAGCACTTTCCTTTGATCAGTGGGTGTTTTAGCCCATGTGAGTATTTTAGAAAATTTGGAAAATTTGTAGTGTTAATCAGTAGTGTTGTCATATAATATAAAATTCACAGGATTATGATCGTATTTTTGACCCACGCAAGTGTTCATTTGTAATGAAGCATTTATCCACAGGCCACCCAATTCGGTCATGTATCAGTCACAAGACCCTGACGAAGCGTTTATATTTCTACCCCAAAGGCGTAACAAAAGAAAACATGACAAGCATTTTCCGCACAGTTTTTATTGGCGATAGTCTGTTTCACTGTCTAAGTTCTACTTGCACTCAGAATTTGAAAGCAATTACTGAACGCGCTACTAAACATTTAACCATTAAACCTGCCCTTAAATTCCGTTGTACTAGCCTTGCATTTTAAATGGTTTAAGGCCTCATTTGTAATGCCTAAAAAGAACGATGAGCATACAACTTTATAAGGGAGTCCCTTCGGGATAAATTGTATTAAAAAGCAAAATGTTATAAGGAATTCCCTTCCTTTCCCTCCCCTCCCCTCCCCTCCCCTCCCCTCCCCTTCCCTCCCCTTCCCTCCCCTCCCCTCCCCTCCCCTCCCCTCCCCTCCCCTCCCCTCCCCTCCCCTTCCCTCCCCTCCCCTCCTCCTGATTCCGTATGCTTCAATCTCTTTCGATTTTCCGCGTACTCCACATCCCGCAGGTGGGAGGTGTCCGGCTTAGTTATGCAGATTGTCGTGGGCGTCTGTTCCTCAATCATTACACCAAATTGCGCTGTAATGCTAATGACACAGGCTCTTCCGTGTGGGTCATTTATCTTTTATTATCTAGTACTTCTATGAAAACTTTAGATACGGCCGGTATCAATCTACCGCTTGGCACAGTTTCCCGTTAAATCTCTTTATCATCTCAAGTATCTATTACATACAAAACTTAGGTTATGGAATAATTGAAATCCTAAAGTGTGACCATTCAGGCCTTTTTCGGTGTGAAAGTGCTGAAATTTACAATTTAAATTCGCAACCTTCCTTCTTTTGACCCAATCCACGATCAGCGCTCATTTGCCCCCTAAATACGCTTGGCAGGTCTTGGCGCTACGTGTTGAAATAAAAGCTATTGAGTAGTATCCAGCCGGTCAGGAGTCCACAGACTCAAAATTTAGAACCAGCACCACAGGAAAGCACTGCTCAATAGAGGGGACGAAATTGCAGATACCGTGAACGATCTATTGCGTCACATTGGACTAGCTCGTAACTCTTTCTAGAACGATTAGCGACATATAGAGTAATTTTCCTCAGACCGCGAAACAGTTTCCAGTAGTTAGTGTATAATAGTCACAGATACAAAAGAAAACAATGGAAGTAAGATCTGCTAACCTCTATTAGTGTACCACGGTCTGAGGAAAATCACTCTACGGGATAGATGAAGTGTCACTCGAGTCTCAATTTAATTTAGCTACGGCGCACTGACGAGGGCGAAAAGGCCCTAAACAGCTGTCTGCGTCTGCTTCTAGTCAGTTGAGCGCTGATCACTGATTCATATATGTCAGGTTTGGTCAGGTTTGGCCGACCGTAGTGCCATTTCGAGAGAATGCCTCGCTTTTACACATTGTCTGATCGGTCCTTGCAATGGTCTGGTTTTGCTTATCACTGTTTGTAGACCTTTGTATTGATTCAATGTGGCGCAATAGATCGTTCACGGTATTTGCGGTTTCGTTGATTCAAAGAAGAGCACCGACTGTATTCAAAAGAAATCTGGGCGACTTTTTTTAGGAGTTAATGATCAAGCCATTTAAGAAGTTCGACTTAGTGTTATTTGTTTTTAAAGTTTACAGCCTTGTTAAAATAAGCGTCAAACCGAGAATTATGCCCTGATCGACCCAACGGCAGCTACAATAGATCTGGAATTGCCCACGTTGTTTCCAGAATGGTCCTAAGACCTTATATGTGTTTTACAACTATGGAAATTAATTATTAACTTTTTAAAATAATATAAATTAATTTTTATCTTTTTAAGAAAATGGAAATTAATTTTTAAGATTTCTGTTAACCGTAACTGGGAGAAATTAACCGTTAGCCGTAAAAAAGCCAATATTTTAGCCGTTACCATAAAAGCCAACACCCCATTATTGAGACCCTCAATAACTTTCATATGAATGGTCACACTTAATGATTTCATCCAGACTCATTTAAAGTTAGAATATAAAGAGCAGCAAAGTACACATGCTGCTATCTAATATCTTTAACAAAAACATGTCTCGTTGAAAGACTCAAAAGTTGCAACCTGCATCAACAGACTCAAAGGCTAGAACCACAGTGACACGTGACTCAAGGCACGTCTTTATGATATGCCGCCATTTTCTTCCACTGTCCGAGCGGATCATGAGGCAAACATATGGGCAAAGAAGATAGCGAGGAAAGATCAATATTTAAAACACAATTACTGCAATTATTTTGAAATTATGAAATGCTAAAGCTTCTATGTAAACATTCGTTGGCTCTTTAATAGTCTCCACAGGAAAAGGAACTTGAAAGAAGTGGACGATAATCTGCAGTTTTATCCACGATTAACATCAGCGGTTCCTTATATTTATGTCTGTGGTGTGGAATTTTTATGGGTCAGGAAATACTCGTTCTTCCGGCCCTCGGAATATTGGCTGCAACTCAATATCCAATCACGACAAGTAACTGAACGATATCGCTCCCAGGACGGACCAAAATCGAATCATGAAAATTCAAGAAAGAGCAAACAGAATGACAGGAAAGCACTCCAGGAGAACTTTCGTTTGTATCGGTTACACTCAAAAAGGATTTAATTCACAGATTTCAAAATAGCACAGTAGTACCATGTGCGACATAATAAACAGCACCACAGGAAAACCCTGCTGAAGCCTGGAGCCTTTATATTTGAATCAGTGACACTTAAGGATTTCAAAAGTTAATTAGAACCACTTTGTACAGCATAATAAACAGTACCACAGGAAAGTACTGTTCAGTAGCTTTTATTTGAATGGTCACACTTTAGGATTTCATTTACGTCAGTCAAAAGTTAGAACTACCTTGTACAGCACAATAAACAGGACCACAGGAAAGTACTGCTCAATAGCTTTCATTTGAATGGTCACACTTTAGGATTTTGTATACAGACTCAAAAGTTAGAACCACCTTGTACAGCATAATAAACAGTACCACAGGAAAGTACTGCTCAGTAGCTTTCATTTGAATGGTCACACTTTAGGATTTCATCCGCAGACTTAAAAGTTAGAGCCAGCCTCAAAGTTTTACTGTGCGAGAGAAAAGGTTGAAAACAGTTATTTTTAATAATTTTCAGTGTAACTCGAAATTAAACACAGCTTTTTTTTCGTGATATTAACACAAGTGTTCTTGTATTTTTCCGTTTGTAAAAGTTGGCGTAAACATGGTGAACCGGAAAAGAAGAACTTAAAGTAGGAGTCTTCAAGGATATTTGAAGCAGAGATCAGCAAACATGTTGGTAATACACCCTTAAAAATATCGGCAAGATTCAAAACCATCATTTTTGTAACTACGGATACATATGAAGCAGTGAAGTGAGCAAATTGTTCGTAGTTTGTAACTAACTTTACGGCTCCTGTGAAAAACACCAAGCGACAAGATTACATTGGATCGTGCTCAACTTTGTGAGGAGACGTGCCCGCGGGCGTGCCCGTCAATTGAATTCGCGGTCTCTGATTTGCTAACTTGTAAAAAAACGTTTGGTTGCTCAGTCACGGAAAGGCGCGTCGAACTATAATAGATGGTGTTCTTAATGTTATCTGAGACCAAACTGTTCTGAAGTAGAAATGATTTTATTTAAAAGGCTGCCAGTTGTTGATCTTTTGTCAGTCTTCTCATGTTCTGTGCAATGAGTCTTTGTATGTCACGAAAAATCTTAGGGCGGCAAAACGTGCGAGAGAGCACGAGGATAGCGTGAGATATAACTGTTCCCAATAAACCTGTTTTAAACACTGTGATTTTCTACAATTTACTACTTTCTGTCTCCAAACCTTTAATTCGATCGCGTTCTCCAATAATTTTTCTATTGTTGCAGAGACAGTATGCACTCGAACACATCCAAGGAAAACGACTCTATTTGCCATCTTTCCTTTTAACCCCAGAACCGGAAGGTTTGGCAAACCAAAATATCGAAAAGATATATATTTCAGGTTTTATATCAATTTAAGCTTTCATTGTTATCATTTTGTTTCTTTTTCTTCTCGTTGCCGTTTGGATCATCAGCCGCTTTACCGTCTCGAGATTAATCTTCTTATATAGAAGCTTGATTCCAATAACAGTCGCCCCCACTTTTTTTAGGAAATCGATTTGTAAATACTTTTTACTTTTGTATTGTTATTAATGTAACCAACTTTTCTAAGAACCAGTTGGGTGCTATTGTTGTATTATTTCCAGTATTCTTGGAGCATTTTCTGTTACAATTTTTTTTAGAAAGGCTACCAATTTTAGTTTTTCTCGGTCACGTGTCACCCTGGTGAATAATCACCACACTGATTTGTCACTCATCTTTTTACTTATTAAAATTATCATTACCAAGTAAGCAATGAACCTTACAATGTACAACACGACTGTCGACCTTTCATGACCTTAAGCTTGTGAAGAAGACGGCGAGAGGGGATTGAAGCGGGCGCACGTACGCTCAAATCGATTTTCTCCCTCCCCTTCTACTATAGGCTGGGTCGAGTCAAAGAGCACGACGTAGCCTGGAATGCGAAAAAAGTAAACAAAACCTACGTGACCTCCCGCTTACTAACGTGTCGAAATTGCATTCTCGAACAAGGTCTAAAACCGCAACAAACCACGAAAGGAAAAAACGGATCTTAACCAGTATAATTATGGTCCTGTCGGCAGGTACGCCTTACATTGCAAATGGAACGTGACCGCTGTGATATTGCAACGCGAACCGCGCCAAATCCTTCATATTGCTCCAATTAAAATATTGGCCATTTGTTACTTTTGGTAAGAACCTCGTCTATAGCCTGCCAGCTGTCCCACAAATTGACATCTCACGAGCGTGCGCGAAAAAAAATAAAACACGAGCTGGCGCATGGCTTTTAAGAGGAAAAAACCGACTGTTTTGCAGTCTAGCGAAAAGGCTGGGCCAGCTTGTTTTCTACGCGAGACCCAAACTCGAACTTGCCTTAGTGCATACATGTAGAGCCCTCAAAACATTACCATCCCTGGATAAAATTCAGAGAAAATTGCTTCAAAGGTTGATGATCAACAAAACATAAAAGAATAGATTCCCTCCGGGAATAGATTTCCTTCCTTTCCAATTCTAGGTTAGGATGCTGCTCATGAAGGCACACGGCGCATATGCAAACGGATGTAAACAACAAGAACGTGACCTCACGCGTGAAAACATTCATATAGTTATCCCTTAGGCATGTCATTCATTTACCCAATCCGAAATCGGCAGATATATTATACCACACCCAAGCTGGAAGAGTGTGTTCTGACCACAAACAAACGTGACAATTCTGATACATAATTCCTTTTCTAAGGGCCTCTTCATATGAGCCCGGTTGACCGGGCTGGCCCGGTTTCCGAGATCTCGCGTTACCTTTAAATCCTTTGTAAAATTTTTGATGTGTTCATATGTGAGGGCGGGCTGGCTCGGTTACCGAGATCTCGGTTTTTCCAACCGGGATCTCGGTAAGCCGGCTGGAAAATTTTGCCATATGAACACTTCATCCCGGTTACCGGGACGAATTCTTCGCAACAGCGCATGCGTTACATGGTCGATGACGTAGCAGCGCGGTTGGTAAACATGGCGGGACATGAGGAATGTGGGAATCCCGAAACGTCGAGTTGGACATCGAGTTCGAGTTCGAGTTCGAGTTTGAGTTGGACTTCGAGTTGGACTTCGAGTTGGATTTCGAGTTGGACTCCGAGTTGGACTTCGAGTTGGACTTCGAGTTAAAAAAAATAAAATACAAATATGAAAAAATATAATCGATAAAAATCGACAGAAATTAACAAATTGTATCGGAAATCGATAGAAATCGATAAGTGTGATTGTGCATATCGATTTTATTTTAGTTTTGAGAGTGATTCTATAATAATCCGCACTTGGTGCCTGGGTAAACGGCAAAAGTGAAAAAAAAATGAAAAATGTAAACAACAAACGGCAAAAACCACTACTACAAACTGATGAAAGCAAGGTGCCGGATCTGTGGCCAAGATCTGGATCCCGGGGGGGGGGGGGGGGGGGGGGGGGGGGGGGACGTCGGAAACTTTCGAAATATACCCTAAAAGGTACTAGAATCTCGTTTGATGGGCGTGGCTCAAAAAATATTTACCCCTAAGAGGTACCAATTCTAAAACAACACATGTCATATTCTGTAATATTTTTTCGACTCATACCCTAAAAGGTACCGCCATAATTCTAACGGTGGTCATTTTAGATTTTAGTACCCTAAGAGGTACCAATCTACAAATTTTGACCCCTAAAATGTACGACGATCACCCCCGTCATTTTTATATGGGAGTGTTCCCCTACCACCCCCCCCCCCCCCCCCCCCCCCCCCCCCAGATGAGCGACTTGATCTATTTTTCGATTGGATTAACTTAGCTATATATATATGCCGTTCGAACGGCAAAACGCACGGCGACCGAACGGATGAAGAACGGGTGGCCGAGCCGTTTACCATGAACGGCTGAAGAAAAAATTTGAACGGATAAAGCTGAACGGCAGAAGAAAAATTTCGAACGGCTGACTGTGAACGCCTGAACGGCAACATAATTATTTCGAACAGCTGGCTGTGAACGGAGCCTGAACGGCTAAAGAATTATTTAGAACGGCTCGAGGTTAACGGCTGAAAAAAAATTCGAATGGTTGGCTGTGAACGCAGCTAAATTAAGCAAATTGCACGCTAATTGTTTACCTTTTATACCGAGTACTTTATTACATTGTAAGGACGATGAAACCATCTGTTTGTCGCTTTGACTTGAAGGCCAGAGAATGAAGAACATGGTTTCTTTATTTTTAACGTAAACAAGCGGCCCCGAGTCCCAAGTGCATTTGTCACGCAAAATGATAAAAAGGTAATGACAGACCTGCACGGACTCCCCATGTGGCTTTTTATGTCGCTTCGCATAGTCGCCTTGAAATTACATTTTTGCTCTAACGAGCGTGTCTTTGAGGTAATTTCCCTTTTTGTAGGAGATTATTGGCGGTTTTTCAAGAATTGTTCTCAGCAACGGCTGATTTTGTGTAAGGCTCCAATGTTCCATCAGTATTTGTTTTAAATTTTTAACTGCCAGATGGTACGTTGTGACAAAAGGCCTCTCGTGACCTTTTTTCTTTTGTGTAAGTGCCGATTGTCTAAAGGTAAAGAGACCTTTCTATGATGTTTTCTGGGTAACCCCTTGATTTGAGGCGTTGTTTGAATTTTAAAAGGCTCTCTTCAATTTTTTTTTTGAAAAGTTAGTTCTAAGCCTGATCTTATTGCTTCGCCTTTAATGAATCCATATTTTACGCCTGGTGGGTGGCACGAGGCGAAGTCTGTGTACTGAAAGGTCTCGGTCGGCTTGTATCCAAGATGGAATCCTTTGTCATGTGTTTTGTGAATCTTTCCCCTTTAAACACTGTGGAAAGGTACACTGTGGTGTTGAGGAAAGTTATTTTGTTCTCTGATATTTTGGCAGTAAATTTGATAGTAGGGTGGAATTTGTTAGTTTGGTTGATTCTGCCATAGACCCTATTCATAAATGGCGGCCGATTTATTTATTCTTTTATATTCATGCTAATTAGCCCAACTAGCCTCATTTTAGAGCAAAAATCCAACTCGAAGTCCAACTCGAACTCGAACTCGAACTCGAACTCGAACTCGAACTCGAACTCGAACTCGAACTCGAACTCGAACTCGGACTCCAACTCGAGGTATCATTACTCCCGAGGAATGTTCTTCTCTCTCGAATCCTAGGAAGTTCCGTTGGCAAACAGAGATGGTCGACGCGGACAAGCAAATTCAATACCAGGAATTGCGAATGGAGATGGCGAAGCTTCATATCGACGAAGAGTTCATGTTCGGGCCTGTGGTTGCTTGCCATTTACCGGATGATTATGACACACTTTCAGACTGAAGAGAAAGCTAAAGCAGAGAGACATATACTTTGGCCTTTTCTCATCTCGGAAACCGGGCTGAATTTTCTCATATGAACCCAAGGCGAAATCCGTCCCGGTACGCGGGCCAGCCCGGTCAACCGGGCTCATATGAAGAGGCCCTAAAATGTCTCAAATCAAAATTGAAGAAATGACCAAACTTCATTTTGAAATAAAAAATAATAATTAAAAAATATACAATAATGGAAAATATCTTTATTAAATAATAAATAATAATATCTTCGGGAAGAACTAATAATCAAAAAACGTTCATTTAAATGGCCACACTTAGTGGGTTTCAAGTTAGAATCACATTGTGTGGCATGGTATAACACAAACAAGTACGATTCACGTACACTGTTCCTGTAAAAGATGCATCCTTTTGAATTTTTATGAAAAAGAAAGAGTTTTAAAGAAGGTATAGAAGACAGGAATAAGTAAACACCAGGTTATCATCATTTAATTATGAACTACACATGCCAAAGCGTTTCGAAGAAATCTTGACTTTATCTTGACGTCAAGAAGTCTTCGAAACGTCCTTGCTGTTTATTTTCACCATCTGAAAGGAGAAAATCGAAAGAAACTTAGCAACCGATGTTTTAGGAATTAATTCCCAAAAGGTGGACAGAAACATTAACTTGCAAGGCTGATCACACAGCTGAATTTGTTCTGTTTCTTTAAAAAAAAAAATTAATATTAAAAGAAACCGAACAAATTAAGCTGTCTGATCAGCCTTGCATGTTAAAGTTTTTTTATTTAGTTCATTGCTGATCCTGATCTGCACAAAGATTCAGCTACATTTTGCTACTGTTTGTCCAAGTAGTCCTTGCATTGTTACAGAAGATTGGACAGAAACATGCTGACCGAAACGTGAATACTGAAAGCAAAGACAAATAAATAAATAAACTAACAGTAATCGAAGATTAGGGAGACGCGTTCGAAGGTTTCCGGCGGACGTGGACCCCTGAAAAAAAGAAATAGGGGCGGTCATTTGGCAGTCCGGACACCAAAACTAGTATCTGTGGGTAGGCCTTTTATGCTCCTAGCAATTCTCGTTTTATACCAAAAAAAATGCTCAAATTATGCTTGATTCTCAAAATAATGCTACTTTGGTTCCAGAAAATGCTTTGTTTTATTTAAAGCAAAACGTACAAACTCAGGCATCATGTGTGCTTATCAGCAACTGAATAAAGTGAAAAGTGCTTAACTGTTTGTTTACAAAACGGGACTTTCGTTGTATCGCTGTTTCCTCTTCGCTTGTAATTTCCACTGGTTGATTTTAAAGATCGATCTCGAGCTATCGTTGAAGGGACTGGTCTATGTTCTCCGTCAGAATTTCCTTCTATGAGCTGCAAGTTTCGAGAAGATGGCGTGGCACTGGCCGACGCCATCTTGTTTGAGCAAGCACGTGAACGGCCTCTGAAAGTTAATCGCTGACCAGCTAGGTCCAGACTTCTTTCGAGTCAGTTCAGATGCACTCAGTTCATACCTCAGTTACAGAAATCCTTCTCTCAAACACAAAAGCAAATCATCACAATGCTTTTGAATTCTAAACTTTAGCATTTAAAATCTTTTGAGCGCTGAAATCTAGATCAAAGTTATGTGAAATGCTAAATAATGCTAGCAATTCTTTTTACAGAAAAAGTGTGAAAAAAATGCTTGTTTAACCAAATAATCGAAAATAATGCCAAAAAAATGCTAGCATAATACGCGTCGTGAAGGGCCTATCCGTGTGGGACGTGCGTACGTTCGACGTACAAATTCAGCTGTCTGATCAGCCTTTTTAATTTAGTTCATTGCTGATCCTGATCTGCACAAAGATTCAGCTACATTTTGCTACTGTTTGTCAAAGGGGTCCTTGCATTGTTACAGAAGATTGGACAGAAACATGCTGACCGAAAAGTGAATACTGAAAGAAAAGACAAATAAATAAATAAACTAGCAGTAATCGAAGATTATGGAGACGCGTTCGAAGGTTTCCGGCGGAAGTGGACCCCTGAAAAAAGAAATAGGGGCGGTCATTTGGCAGTCCGGACACCAAAACTAGTATCTGTGGGACGTGCGTACGTTCGACTTGAGGCGACAAATAATGTTAGAACGCGCAAAGCCCTGGGGGCCGGGGGATGAGATTGGATTTCGTGTGAGGGAGACTGGGAATGAACTTCCCAGCTGACTTTGCGGCGCGCACCTTCCCCCTCTCTCTTTTCTGTTCGCAAAGCTTTCATTGCCTTGTCGTTTGTGGAACAATCGAGGTAATATCTTTGTTTCAGTTTGCCATCGGAGTCTAATGATGCATGATTGGTAAAAAAAACAACATTTAAGAGTTGTGACACTGCCAAAATTCATTCTTTTTCTGCGAAATTCACAGGTTTTGGCGAGGTTGTTCACAGCGGAACATGGCTAAGTCAAAGAATCATACGAATCACAATCAAGGTATGTGTCCCTCGTAAATAGCTGTTGTTTTGCAAAAAAATACACGACGTTACTGTTTTATCTAATAAAGTTGTATTTATAGTGCTTAAATTTTTGTGAAAATGCATTTTATCTGTACATAGCAGTCTACAGGCTTACTAGGTTAATTAAAACCACCTACTACTACTTGAGTACTAGCTGAACACGGTATTAAATGGCGATAATTTTGAGAAGAAACTTGTTGTTTTGCTACAGTCATTTAGCTCCCGTTTACAAGAAACGAGAATAATCTTACTCCTTGGGTCATCCTAGAAAAGAGTTCAACTTTCTGCTGCAAGGCTGAACACATTAGCATGACATGTTCTTCTTAATCCAGTTTACATGTGAAGAGTTGTACTGTATTCATCCCAGTGTTCTCCTAATCAGGCGATAAACAGTAAAATTTACCATCTCTAACATTAGTCACCAGTGCCTGTTACTCAAATAATAGCTACGAGTTAGTATATCCATGATGAACAACTGATTGAAACACTAGCTGTGCATAATTGTTATCATAATATGACCCTACGGCCCCACTGACGCAATCCTGCAGAAAATAGAATCACAAGGTGACGTGAGCCGGTCCGGAAAAAGCCGTCCGGCCCACTTGTGTTCAAGTGACCTCGCACTGCACGACTGTTCTTGTACTCTCTAGTCATAATATAAAATACTTATTGCCTGAGTTAGGTCGGGCCGGCGGGAAAATATTTGGCTCTTGGTCCGTACGCCATTACCTCGAGCCAAATATAGGGTTGACACTCGTAAAAAGGTGGATAGCACAATCCACTGGATAAATCACTATCCAGTAGATAAGTATTAACAAAATCCATTGTGTTATCCACTGGATAAATCACTATCCAGTAGATAAGTGTTAACAAAATCCATTGTGTTATCCACTGGATAGTGATTTACCCGGCGAGTAGTGCAATCCACCTTTTGAACAACTGGGTCCAGAATTCTAAATTTAAATCAAAGGCTCCTAAGAGCCAACCCATGAATAAGAAATGCTAACGCGTAATGCAATATTGCAGAAAGCTTATGTTTTCACACTGACAGGGTTCGATATTTTTTTAAAATTAAACATAAGGATTTTTGACCCATGCAAAAAAAAAACCAGTATATCACTTTCATAATGTCCAGTCCGAAGGAAAAAAAAAAACAGGAGACCCGAAGGTGACTTGAACTCGCACCTCCCTACTGCCATTTCTGGCACTAAGCCGAAACTTCAAACAACTCGACCATCGTGGAACACATACTTCAGTAACACTAAATTTTATTATTTTAGGTTATGAAAACATGTGTCTTGGTTAAAAAATCCTTTTTGATCGATTTTAATGTTGCATTAAAGACTCCAAATGCTAAACATCTTTAAGCTTATTCCAGTTTTTATTTGTTTACAACAAATTATTTATTGTTATCACTGGATTCATGTTGTTCTTGTGTTTATGTTAGCTTTTGGTTTCCCAAAAAAAGAACAAAAACAAGTCATAAACACAGACAAACCTTCACCTGTTCTAACTCGTTTATTTTTCTCTGCAACGTTGTGGTTGATGGTGTAATCTTACATCACATGACTAAAAATAACTACTTATGGAGGTGGAGAAGTTCTTGGCTCTCATTTTTATAAACACAAATTACCTGTGTTGCCATTATGCTCCACAAAACTACTGGTAGTTGCATGATATTTAGCAGATGTTGACCTCATATTTGTTGCTTGACACTGTCAAGTAGGGGTGCATAATGAGATCACATTTATGAGTTGGGTGGGATAAGATCACAAATGGATTTGTAGTAACTGCTGTCTTTAGATCTCACCTCTTAACCCTTAGTTGAAGTTGTAACACACAGCTTAACATATGCATATGGAAATTGTGATATATAAATGCATTATCATTCATTATCAGAGCTAAGAAAGAAGGGAATCAAACATGTTTTCTTTGCCACAAGTGGTGGGGTGTATTAACAGGTTAAGCACTCAACCATTGCTTCACCAATTAATGCTTTTGTGATTGCTTATCTTCATCCACTGCATCTCATTTACAGGCCACAAATGGCACAGGAATGGAATTAAGAAGCCCAAAAGGAAACAACACCCATCGTTGAAAGGGGTAAGTTGTATCTGAATTTAAAAGTCCATGTATGACTTTTTTCAGTGAAAGAAATATAAGGATCTGGCTAGACTACATTATAAGAAACATTTAATTTTGTGTATAAGTGAATTTTCTCTGTAGCAATACATTGTTTATCCAAAAACTTAGGTTGGTAGTTCTGTATTCCCAATGTATATATGTATATATGTACATGTATATGTTACAGGTCAAATTTGATTTCAGGTCAGTTTTGATTTTCCTTTGTTTAGTATTCATCATCATATATTAGCATAGAAAAGAACAAAGGAAAATCAAATCTAACCTGAAATCAAATTTGACCTGTAACATATATATGAGTACCTGAAACATATGCTTGGGCTTGGATAGATAGATATCTTTATTTGAATAGGGTATCACCTTCAGCTACTTACATAAACTGGTATCATTGCAGGCCCTATATTAAAAATAGTTCATCAATCATTACAACGTAAGAAAGAAAAAAAGTAAGAGATAAATTAATTAAATAATTAACAACTATTCACCGAAGTGGAGGTGGGTAGTGATGGAAATTTACCGAGCCGCGAAGCGGCGAGGTAAATATCCACCACTACCCACCTACACTGAGATGAATAGTTGTTTTAGTATACAGCTATTTCAATTAATGTTGTTGGGTAAAAGCTCAAAGCTAAAAGCTCAAAGCCTACAAGTCAAGACCAAACTAGTTAACCCAGCATCTGTTCCAGGCATGCAGATAGTTGGGAGCAGTGAAGAAACGGCGCGAATGAGCGATGCGACGAGTGGGAAAACGTTTATTTTGTGTCGCTCCCAACTATCTTGGCTTGTAGCTTTGAGCTTTCATCTGACAACGTTAATTGAAATAGCTGTATACTGAAACAGTGAGATAATACATGTATAACGAAAATGATGCTTTTTAACTCATTTATTTCTGTCAACGATTGTAATTTTTGTGCGCAAATTGCTGGGAGGTGAATAGCACTTGCTATTCCGGGTTTCAGTAGCCAATGAGAGCGCGCCAACAATGCTATCCACTGTTTCAGTATATACTAAAAAAAATTATTTACAAATATTGATTATATATATAATACAACCATGGTAATAAAATGACTTCTTGCTGCCTTCCAACCTAACACTAGAGACTCTAAGGTGGTTACTTTGTCTTGTCACTCTAGTCACAAAATCTCTATTAAATTTAAAGTAGTTAAAAAAATTGAGAAACACGCCCGAAGGCAACGCTTTACTAACTTCAAAATGGCTTCTTATGTCGTAACTCGAGAGGAGGGGAACCTGCTGTTGTGCCATCTGGGCTGAGGTCTGAGACCAATTTCCAATGACCAAGGCTTTTGTGTAACAGAAGCCTTGCACCCCATCGCCCCCAAGAAGCTGACTTTGTTATTAAATGTTTTTGGATGGGACACCTAACATTTCACATATTGGGCTCCTTATCTCTGATGACTATTAAATATTTACATTTTTTAACATGGCTAAACATTTGGTTTGTTTTCAGGTTGACCCAAAATTCCTCAGAAACCAGCGGTTTGCAAAGAAGCACAACAAGCGCCATGCAGGAAATGCTGTCAAAATGGAATCCTAAATGTTATTTGACTGTGCAATAAACATGTAAATAACTTCTTGTGGTTATGTTTTTTGTTTGTATTCCAATTAAGAATTTGGGTGTATTTGACTTGCCTTATTCCATTATATGAATATAAAGAATTAGTATATACTGAAACAGTGGATAGCATTGTTGGCGCGCTCTGATTGGCTACTGAAACTCGGAATAGCAAGTGCTATTCACCTCCCAGCAATTTGTGCGCGAAAATTGTAATCGTTGACAGGAATAAATGAGTTAAAAAGCATCATTTTCGTTATATTATCTCACTGTTTCAGTATATACTAAAACAATTCGCGGCTCGGTAAATATCCACCACTACCCACCTCCACTTCGGTGAATAGTTGTTAACTAGTCGGGCATAAAAGTAAAAGTGGATAGCTCAACATAAAATAACTTTCATGTTTGACAAACTTTCTAGCCTACAGTGCAGGCATTTTATGGGCTCACGTAGCCTGCAAGCAAGCCCTCCATTCCCCACCCTTTTGTTCTAACCTACTCTACTCCACCCTACCCTTACTAGTAACATACTCTAATCTCCACCCTACCTCATCATTCCCTTGTCCACCCAGTCCCTCTTTACCTTATTTGTTTTTTTTATAGCTACCCAAGCGGGGAGTTAGGGGTGCAGCCTGTACCCTGGTACTGATGCCCAAACAGGTAGTCTCCATC
This sequence comes from Dendrophyllia cribrosa, assembly GCA_024195265.1. Taxonomy (NCBI): domain Eukaryota; kingdom Metazoa; phylum Cnidaria; class Anthozoa; order Scleractinia; family Dendrophylliidae; genus Dendrophyllia; species Dendrophyllia cribrosa. Next base: position 33,012,305 of record JAJLRJ010000012.1, read on the forward strand.
ACCTATTGGTTGTTTTCAGGAGTCCATTACCCTGTCCTAGTTCTTTTAATCGGGGTCTTAAAATCTGGTAATGGCTTGGATGATCACATAAAAATGTCGGTCCCGTCTCCAGTGGGGGACGCTAAAACAGTGGCCTTAATGGGTACTTTCGTTCTAAATACATTGACACTTAAGGTCTGGCTAAACTAGGAAGCTTTGCTGCGGAAACATTGTGGAAGCAAATGTTTGCCAGTTTAACCCCGCGAGAAACATTTGTTTCGGACGCAAGCCTTGCTTCACGGACACAAGGAAATGTTATTGAATCAAATCGAAAACATTCTTGCTTCCTGGACGCAAATTTTGCTTCCAAAACAAATGTTTACCAGTTAAACCACATTTTAAAAACACGTTTTGCCAGGCCCTTACAGAGAATATACCCAAGTGCCATTTTTCCGCTGCTGAAGATCGCAATCCAAAAATGCCATCACTGGGTTTATAAATGAATGTTTTGTATTTTTTTTGGTGATTTTTGGTAGTGTGTGGGAGGAGAAAGTGGGGGAGGGATTTGGGGTGTTTCTTGGTGTTGCGGAAGCCATTGTTGGTTAGCTTTTGTGTTGTGGTGTGGGTATTGTTCAGTGCCTTGAATCTTTTGTTTTAACGTCATTTGGTGATCACACCATCCGCAACACCAAGAAACTACCGGGATTTGTGAAATTTAGAAAAATAAGAAATACTCAAAATGTAGTTTAAAAATTAGAAATCAAAAACACTGAAAACAGTCCGCCACCAACTTAGGGTGCTCTTGCGCGGGTATCAACTGTTTTTTTTTTTTAAAAAAAGATGATTTTCTTTCTTCCACCCCTTCTTCATAAAACTCTTACAATTTCATTCAAATTCAGGTGTAACGTACCTAACGTAAGCAATTGCTGTAACCCGCAAATCCATCTATATATATTATTCTGTACATTAGCTTCTATATGCTTCATTTGTTTTATCATTTTTTTGTAATCATTTTTTAAAGTATAGCAGATTAATTAGAATTACAATTAACTAGCATCCCCATGTACATTAACCAACCATCAGTTGTTTTACTTGTTTTCAGTTTAGGATTCTATCACTTTATTGTGAAACTCATTTTAAAGTATCGTTGGTTAATTAGAATTACTGATTTGGTTAGTGTCCCCAATTAATCCACTTGGACTAAATACATTGACACTTGAATAAAGGTTCTCTTCTCTTCTCTTCTCTTCTCTTCTATTCTCGCTCCATCCCGTTGTTGACCAATACAACAAAGACATGTGCGCGGTGAATCATTCCAACAGAGAAATGGAACTCAATGAACTATTTCTAAGTAACACAAGAAGAGTCTGTCTGGTCGTTTAATTTATTATTTTTTTCTGGTCCCATTCGCTGTTATTCTTTTTGATGATGTCTACAAAGAACGGTTGCGTCAGTGCAGTAGTAGCCTTTACCAGGCGCAAGAAAGCCGGGGATTGATGGAGAGGGCAGTTCGAATGCGCGACCTTGTTTTTTTTATTGGACACATGTACGTATGACGGACCTTTTTTATTGAACGCTTACCGGGCTATCGATCGATGGGTCTTCAATTGATAAGAAATATGCCAATTATAAACACGGTTAGGCGATAAATGAGTGTATACGCACTGCATGACCCTCAAATAACTAATCACAGGCGCCAACCACAAATATCGTACCTCGTATGATTTTTTAACTATGTTTGTACCACAATATTCTTAATTTAGCAAGACCACCTTTAAATATAGTCTCGCCAAGCGACAAAAAAGATAAAATATCCTCCAGGTGCGAATGAACCGTTTCATGGGAAACCAAAAAAATCTGATTCTTAATTTGATACTTATTCTAAACTCCTATTTTTATTTTTAGTTTGACAAATCGCCAAGGCGCAGATTACACGCGCGTCTAGTTGAAAACCAAAAAATGATATTCATATTTTTGACCAGCAAAGAATAGAAATGCATTAAAAATTTAGAGCCCGTCAAAGCAAAGATAATAGCTTTGTGCTTCTTTGGCTTCATTGTTTAATTTGACACTTCCATCCTAGCTTTTAACCAATAAACTGGCACTGTTCACCGTATAATTACTTCGGTGGATTAACATTTTCAGCTTCCTACATGGAGTGGCCTTTCTTCATTTCGCTATGAGCACATACAGAAAACTGAGAAAACGAAGTGAAAAAAAATCGAGGTTGAAACAACGAAAATGACTCAGTTTCTAAAACTAAGTTCCAAGATGAAGCTGGCGGTGAAAATCTAAGTAGTTCCGATGTGTATAACTATTATTTATGAAGTTTAAAAGCTGTGACGGCTATTTATATCGGCAATTGTTTTGTAGATTCATTCTACAATTTTTCCGGTTATTTTCCAACAGCGTTCTTCAATGTACATCTGTGGGTATATATTTCACATATATTTACATAGATGAATTTTAATGCTACTCTATAGTGAGGTATGTCGCAATCTATAGAACGCGTAGGATCGAATGATATAAATATATTTCGTTCTTTTATCTCTAGAAGTCGCCATTGCAAGTTCAATGAGTGTTTCTCCTTCACGTCTGATGGCTATAATTCGATTCTGGAATTCCCCGCATCGTAATCAATTCTTCAAATGGATTTTGCTATTTTGTTTATTCCAGTTTTGGGTAAGTAAACTCTATTCAAACAAGTTCATTATTTCAAGTCTTCATATTCTTTTGGTATTATTCAAAAATAAAGAGTTCCTTAGATTTAAATTTAATTTTAATGTCTTCCTCTATCGTTTAGGTTGATTCTTACAGAACATTTGACCTGCCAAGCCATGATGATTTCCCGAGGCATTTTATGAACAACAACGAAAAATGGCTTTTTCGTGAAAACGCGAAAAAACGCCACAAGTCAAACAACCAGCATGAAAATATTCAAGGATCAAGAGTTTTAACAGCGGGAAAATCGCAGCGTTTAATGGAAAAATTATTTAAACTTGAGCAAAATAAAGATGAACATTTATCGTGCAGCTTCGAAAATCTTCCAAAGAAGATTTACCCTGACACAGCTAAACCGACGAGAGAAAATTCAACACAGCCTGATCACAGACTAAAAACATCTGTTCAACTGCAGGAAAACTCCAGGCGTAAAGCTGACTTGGTTTTCCGAGACGTTGTCGGCAATGAAAGATTGAATTCTTATGGTAGGTATACTGACTGAAATTCATCTCTAATACTGATTCGACTTCATTAGCCGTTCACAGAACATATTAACAAAGAGAAATCAGCAGCATTTTTTATTAATTTCCTCTGAGATCAGGATTCCATATGGTGGTTTTTGGGACAAATATATATTTTTTATTTAGTTTTGAACAAAATGGACTGACGCAGGTGTTATTGCTTGAACGTAGTTGTGAAAGCGGATGTAGTTCACTCGCCGCATCATCGTTCATATAAATATCTTCTCTCTGCTGTACTTCTGTTTTCTCTTGTATGCAAAGTATGATACCTCTAAGCAGCTGATCGATCAAAATATATAATTATTGAAAATAGGACACAAACATAACCGGGGAATATATATATATTCTGCGGAAATGGACCAACCGCGAATCAGAGACGTTTCCTGTTCTAAAACACGTTGTATTAGTTATGGAAATTCACCCAAAAGTGGTCAGTTTGGATGTGATAAAAGTACGCCACTTTTTTCGTTCGGCGAGCATCGAAACTAAGCGATAATTTTTTTTAAACCCACATATCACTTATCTGCATATTGTAACTACGTAGGCATTCGTCCTTCAATTGATTGCCGTCTTCGCGTATACATTAGAAAATACTTTTTTTTTTAACTTTTTGGAAATGCGGTGTCTGTCGCGTAAACCTGATAGTAAACGTCGATTTTAGTGAAAATCTGGCAGATTTTTTTCAAAAGCGATATTTTGAAACGGCTGGTGATTTGTTTTTAGCCAAGTTTCTTATTACACGAATCAGATAAGGCGATAAATAATCCCTTTGTTTCTGCAAAAAAAACCCACACATTTTCCAAAACTTTCGCTTTTTTTTTCAAATGAATCTCCGTTTTTCTTGTGAAAATTTTTAATTCGTAAAAATGACTGCAGAGCTCGAGAAAACGCTTCATAGTGTGACTTATTAAAAAAAAAACAGTTGCTTTTGTGAAGTTAAATACAAAACAGAAAAAAAATTGGACCAAAGAAAATCAAGACATTGTTTTAGTTGATGATTGTTTTGATTCTCGTCACCTGTTTGCTTGACCATGTCTTGATATTGTAAGGAGAAATTCGATGTCGATCTCCAGAATTTGGTGGTACAGCAAGACAATATCCCGTAGAGCTGTAAGGAAAAATTAGATGTTGATCAGGTAGAATTTGGTGATGATTGCTTTAAAGCTTTAAAGGTAGCCTATGAACATGCTACCTGCACGTTATAATCTTCCCTGTCAAATACATTTTACTGATTGGAATTAGCCGTGAATAAAGTCCACCAGACTTAATCTTTAACACAGGATCTACGTTTATTCGTTAAAGTACCAATCACAACACCAACGTTTCAGCTGTAACGAGTGAGAAACGAAAGACAAAACTGAACGTCCAGACTTATTTTGGCATTTTTGTTTTATCTACCCAACCTTTTCTTTTCAAACAAGTGCCATGCCATGTTCAATTTTACTAGTTTTTTCATTAGCAAAGAGACACCATTTCCAAGACGAACAAACTGTCAGTAGCGTTATCGTTTGTTTGTGATAATGCAATGTGTGTACTCAATTCTCTATCTCTCAACAGCAGTAGTATCCACGCCAGAAGATAACAGAGGTCCGTCATGGTACATCACGATCGTCTCTGGGGTCGTTGTTTTGTTGGTCGTGGTAGCCCTGTGCGTTCATGCACCGTGTGGATGCCTGTGGAGGCGCCATCGAAATGAACATGATGTCAACTGTCCTATCGCAGGCTCTAACAAAGGAATGTGCGGAAAATGCTTTCTGCACAACAGTACAACCACAAAGACTATGACATACAAGGAGAGGCCGCATCACGTGAGCGTTACCATGGCGTCCAATGACACATATCACCGTCCAAGTTCAGGAGACTACTCATCGCAGGTAAACAAGTTTGTCCAAATAAACTTTAAATATGGAACAAAGTCGCTTCATTTTACCGAAACTAAAGCTAAACCTTGTTGAGTCATCCGACGTATTTATTTTGACATTCAGGCCCATGAATTATTTTCCCTATTCTCAGCATTAAATTTTACGTCTATGATTTTTTTTTCGGTCATTGCTTGTGCAGGATTTTTTTTCGGGTGAAACCATTTGCACGAATTTTTTTTAGACAAATGTTGATTTATCACATTTATCATAATGCAGTATACTGAGTGTATGTTGCAGGTACACTGATTGCAAATGAAAAGCAGATCACCTTGTGTTATGATTCAGCAGTCATTCAGGGCCGTAGCACGGTAGACATTATTGGGAGGCCTATCACAAGCGCCGAAGGCGCGCCTTTATAGGGGGTCCGGGGGCATGCTCCCCCGGGATTTTTTTAAATATAGGGTCTCTGAAAAAGCATTTCGAGCCTTCTGAGAGAAGTTTCCAGCAAGTTTAAACAGCTTTGAACTGTCAAAAAAAAATATTGTGGCCTAAACGCAGGGCATTTGAGGGGTTGTAGACTTTCTAGGCTTTCACCCAAATTTATAACGAATTGTTGGGTGCTCAGTTGGAATGTCGTTTCATAACTGGTTTTTGTTTGTGATGTATTAGATTTGTGTACATAGAAACCTTTTATCGGACCAGGTTATAATGTTAATAAAATCTTTTATAGCTCAATGGCTATTAGCCTGCGAATACAGCCGCCTCTCATCGCTCCCGGCCGCAAGAGGCGTTTATATGTAATGAAAGACAAGCTTTTTTATATGCGTAAAGCACTGTTTCTTTCAGTTGAGCTAGCACTTCGATGTTTTACCAACGATTATAGACAGTTCAGATAAAAATTTGGAACAACAATAACATTAAATCGATCAGGCTTCCCTACAATACACGTTATCGGTTAACAAGTTTAAGTTGTACTTTCACACAGTACCGTGAACGTCCTCAAATCATTCATGCTTAAAAAATTTCATAAAATGAACAAAAAGGCAAAACCATGGATCAGACATGTTACTTAAACATAATTGTATTCATTCATTGAGCGGGTTTGTACAAATTATGCAACTTTTCAGTGTTGTATGATGGATAAATGAACCTACTACGTAGACCCCACGGATACTAACAGTTCGTTGCCTAACTGGATGTTTGAGTTGACATCGACAGAACCCCCCCCTGACTTCCCTCCTCCCCCCCCCCCCGGCCCATCCCCATGCTACGGCCCTGTGATATAAAGGTTATTTATGAAAACAAAAACAAAGTTATATTTGTCTCCTTTCAATAAAAATATTAATAGTTATTTTTTGTTTAATCCTATTGTGCCTGGCAATATTGATTATTTCAGAATGACATTTTCGGCTATTGAAAAAGATGAATTCTTCTTATACTTCTGTTGTCATGGGAAATTTCATGCAGTGTCAGGAAAACACTTCAACGAACACTATTAAGGATAAAGAGAGATATTTGTAGTAGGCACTTTGGCAGAATTTTACTGATATTAAATAAAGACCGCAATAGGACTTTTCCTTCTGCGCGAATTTTTTTTCTTTGCCTTCTTCTTTGCACGAATTTTTTTTCTGACAATTTCCCTTGCATGATTTTTTTTTGTATTTCCCCCACCGCCCCCCCCCCCCCCCCCCCCCCCCCCCCCCTTCCCCAATCACTATTCTAATGGTCCGTCCCTTACTTTGGCCAACCAGGGCAAATTGACCCAATTTGCTTCCGATATCAGTTGTTTATTTTGGTATGACGCGCGCGAGCAGACTGTATCGAAAAAGCGTTTTTGTAACTTGGAATAACTTGCGTTTATTTGTGAGACTGTGTGACAACTAGATACAAGTTAACCTAGCACTGAGGTTGAGATTGAATGCAAGTTTGTACTGAGTAAACTGAATGGAACAGGGGTCTCCTAATAAATGTTTTTTTTTTCATAATGTAAGTTAAATTTTGTTTGATATTATTTCATTTCAGTACACATGGGCCTACAACACACATCGGCCTGGCAAACTAAGTCAAGCCAAGAGTAGGGTTACGAACTTGATCAAAGGATGCCAAGGAAGCTCGCATTTGGATGAGCCGGCGGCAGGGTATCGCTACAGACCACTCAAAAACACAGACAAGCGAAACTCACTACAAACTATGTACGACCCTGAGTGGACGAGCGTTGGCGCTTTTTTGAACAAAAATCGACCATCGAGCAGTTATCTTGGTTATGGGAGCACGAAGGAATCCGAAAGGAAATTCGTAGATCGCTACTGCAGACGGTCACGTGACTCTCTAGATGCGGAGGGGGAAATTGTGGAGTATGCACTTAAGCTCCGCCCTCGGAGACGTCAGGTTATTGAACTTCAAGAATTCCCCCTGGGGTTTTCCAAGAGTTTTCTCAACATAGATTTGGAGTCCGACCCTGGGGTGGTATTTGATCCTTACCGGGATCAGCTGCAAGCAAAACGGAGAGGTAGAAAATTCGAACGATTAACTTTCTCTGATTCGGATTTACGACAACTGTCGTGTACGGATAAACTCGGGAATTACGGAAACACAAACGATCTGTTTGGTGCTTCAAAACCGCGAAAAAGCAGTCTTAAAATGGGAACTGCAAAGGGTAAGACCAATGCAAAAGTTGTGCACTTCTTTCCCTCGAACTTTAGCTATGACGCGCAATTCGTTCAAGTCCCTCCTAAAAACAAAATGACGGAAGAAAACGTCGGAAAATTTCTTGAGTCTGGTAAAACTAGTTTCATGGCTATTGATGCCGAAGCAAGCCATTTGTCAAGATCGCAACCCACTTTAAACTTTGACAATGATGAAATTTCGAGAGGAACGAGAAACTATGGCAACAAGAAGACAGACAGTAAAGAGCACGCTGTAGATTGTGACCTGAAAAGTCCTTCCATGGAAACCAAAGAAGTACAGCCACGTCAACGTGCCAGTTCGTATGTTAATTATGGTTGTAGATCTTCGACTGAAGTGCTTTCCGGGTCCAAAGAAGACGTCGCTGCAAGTCAGGGACAACAATCTCATAATGTGAATACAGCCAGTGAAAAGACAGCGACAAAGTGTTTTGAGCCAATATCAAGTTCTTTCGCCGATCTCAGTAAAAGCGATATGAGCTACGAGGTCGAGCCGCTTGCTAGTTTGTTGTCTCCTATTCGAAGAGGAACACGCCAAAAGGAAGGAGCCAGCATTGAAAAGAACAAGACAGCGATGACTCCTGGGGAATTAGCCTGTGATACTTTATACATTCAACAGGCGCTGACCACCTCTAAGCCTACATTGCCCATTTTGGATCGATCTTCGCCCCATGCAAAAAGCCTTTATCAGCCTCACCCTGATGATACCACAAGATGGAAATCTAGCCAATCACATAGCCAACCTGAAAAGGACGCTTGGAGTATAAACAAAACCACATATTATGAGCAGTACGTTCCCGAAAAGGAGAAGAAAACAGCAACATGAATGGAGAGATCAAAATGTGTACCCTGATTAATTCAGTAAATAGGACTAAAAATCAAACTGACAAATATATCAAATTTAGGGGAACACATTTAACAATTAATTCTAAGAAATCTTAATTTTCGCGTTTGCTAGTTTGGTGAGGGGATATCTTTCCCCTCTTTACTATTGAAAAGTAACGAGTTTTGGAATGCGTCCAATCTTGAATCTTTTGTGGCGCATGCATGCCATTAAATTCTGACTCTTCTTCTTTAAGACTATCTTAAATGTTCAAAATTCAAGGATGGTGTTGAATCCTCTAGGAAAAGGTTTTGCAAAACTAGTCAGGAAAACAAGCTCTGATCAATTCTTTTGTTTCTCGCCCCAAGTGGTTGATTCTTGCTGACGGCAGTACGTACATGTCAGAGGACGTAAGCGTAACAAAGAAACCCGCTGTCTCTGTATATTTTGGTATAACACCACCAGCTTACTAGTGCTTGTTTCCTCAATTGAAAAGTTTCACCTTAGCCTGCTTAGCGCGCGTATTTTGGCGTTGTAAGCAATAAAACTGCAATTAGAGGTGTGTTTTTATTACTAATGAATGGAGTGTTAATTGGGCAAGTACCAAAAAATTCCTCCAAAGCTTTTGCAAAAGAAAAAGATATCGTTTAAAGTGCAATGTTGGAAGGAATATTTTACGACTGAGCATTTTTCTTGCCAGTTGTTTTTTCTCTGCTAAAGGCTCGAAAAAATTAAAATAAAGTCAAAGCTGACGGGATAAAGTACCCAGTCATAATTACACACGTTTTGCTGAAAGAGATCTTAACGATCCGTGCAACGATAATATAAAAACATCTTAAAATTCTCTCACTTCACCTAAATATATATAAAACATATTTCAAATATTTCCTCATTTCACTGAGTTAACAATCAGATATATATGTTTTGGCGTATTTCGTAAAAAAATGTTATTTATTTTCATTTACAAAGCGAGGAAAATAAACGAGCAAGCAATGGATTACTTCTGCAACGGGTTAAATAATTGTGTTTAATTTCTTAAATTTTGAAGTGCTATTATCTTTCATTTTTAATGAGTAAAACTGTATTGCGTTCATGGGGATAGTGTCAGTCCCTGCGGCGCAACATTTTTTCACGTCTAGTGCCGGCGGTTGTGCAAGAAGCTATTTACCGAGCCATTATGTGGGTAAGGCGCATGCCAGGGTACTCTTCTGTAACGCAAAATAAACTCGTTTGCCGGATTTTTAGACTGCGAGTAGTCCCCCGTTTCTCAAGAGCGAATACGAAAATTGCCTCTCGCGAGGAGACACAACTCCGGCCCGAGAGTGTTGTAACAACAAGGCATAATTCAAACACCCTGGTTTAGTTTGTGCGGCCCTCATGTTTTCTCCGCCCCCGCGCGTTGCATTCCCTCGCGGGAGGCAATTATCGTGCTCGCTGGCGTGATTGAGAGAAACAAAACAAAACACCATTTCCGAATATCCTGTAGCCTCTTTTTCAAAGCAAGGTTTGGTGCACGAGTTTTATATAAATAGAAGAACAGCCCTCGCTTTGATAAAGAGACTTTTAAGGTAATTCCACTGAAATAGAACTTACAATAGATTCTTGTTCAAACTTTGCCTATGAGATATTCATTCTGATATGAGAACTTTAAAATAAAAAATGGGTGTGCCCGTGTTGGTTAAGGAACTGTCAGGCATCGAATATTCCCTATTTTGGCATTTTAGCAGTGTTGTTATAGACGGGCATTGCCATTATTTTAAAACTCCTCAAAGCTCAAAAACTCATGAGAACATGCTAAAGAAGGCAACGCATACATTGCGTTGGACGTAAGTAAACTTGTTACATTCGTTTTAGACAGAGAAGCGGTGGGCAAATATCAGACAAAATCCGTTTTCCTGATTACTAAAATGCAAAACAGAGAAACTGCAGTTCAGCTCTATTTCTCTCATTTATTAAATTTTCAACAATAGAAATTTAAGAAGTCTTTTCTCATACAAAGGTTTTGGGTACTTGATTAGAAAGGGCAAAAAAAGGTGGGGTGCTCGTTTGCGAAAAAACAGCCACTTATTTTTTAGCGAGCTTAGTCTCAAAGGAAACTTCTTTGTTCTAATATGCGCACACTCGTGCACGAGCTAATGACGAAAAAATTATGCGCAGTAAGTGATGCGCAATGCAAAACCGTGGAATCACCTTAAAAGGCATCTCGGAAAAGACTTATTCTAAAACACGTAACAATCGATGAAGCGACCATGTTCAGTGTGTTTATTGAAGAGCTGGACTGATTTTCGCGACCACCACAGTGAAGACAGTGAGAGATTTGAATATACATTACTCAGGATCTACGCGTGATTGGATTATGCAGTGATTCAGACCAGGAGGCCATGGCCATATGCTTCTGTACAGTCAAATATGTAGGGTGCACAATGGCAAAAAGAACTCACCCGGGCTCAGGGTTACTGGTTAGGGTTAGGTTAAGGTAATACCGGTTAACGCTAATCAGCCGGGATTAAATGTTAACTTAGGCTTCTGTTTCTCTTGTTTACAGTAATTTGTATTGTAAAGGTATAGCTTTGAGTTCAAATTTGGTGCTAAATCTCGATTAATTTAACCTTGTTTTGAACAATCGGAGTTTTAAGCTTATGCATGGCAGTGTTTTTATTGCTAATGTTCTACAGCCACGTGGCATACAATCCTCTCTCCAGAGAACCAAGTCCCGTTCCACTTTTGTAAAATCTCCTTTTTAGGAATAACACTCCCGCAGGAGATGTCACTCAAGGGTTTTGCTTATAAGAGTCTTTGCTGTTTCTGATACGGGCCAGATCAGTTCTCTTCTAATTATATTAAACGAAAAAAGCAGTCTTTTAACTTGCTCTTAGTCAATCAGGCAGCTGTTGCTTATTTAGTTGATCTTTGCAAATAATTTTAGCCGAACCAATTGTTCCTTTGTAATGTTAGCATAATGTTTGTATCTGTCTCTTAGCTTTGCCATCTTTCAGTGTACAGTTGAATCCCAATAACTTGAACCGTCACGAGAAAAATCATGGAAAGTGCTCTATTTGACGAAAAATTCGAGTTATTCGAGGACTTAGGAAGGACTTCTTTTTGCTACGTTTTAAGAAGCGTTCGAGTTAATTGAGGCTCGAATTATCGAGATTCAGTCTATTGTAATAATGATGGAGTAGGCGAGTAAGAGAGGCGAGTAAGAGAGGCGAGTAAGAGAGTTCCGTTAGAGTAATTTAATCTCGATATGTACGGAATACGATCCAGGAACAGAGGTCGTATTTGCCAATTTATGTTTTCCTTGTCATGTTCGGCTCAGTATTCATCATCCTCTTGTTCCGACGCAGCAGCTCCCACTTCTTCATAGTCCTTTTCCAGGGCGGCAAGATCTTCACGGGCTTCAATAAACTCTCCTTCTTCCATCCCCTCACCGAGAAACCAGTGGACAAAAGCTCGCTTGGTGAACATTAGGTCAAACTTGTGGTCCAACCGAGCCCAAGCCTCAGAAATGGCTGTACTGTTACTGAGCATGCAAAGTGCACGAAGTAACTTGGCCTGATCCCCGCCGGGGACAACAGTCGGAGGTTGATAATTGATACCAACCTTAAAACCCGTGGGACACCATTCTACGAACTGAACAGTGCGTTTAGCCTTAATGACGCAAATTGCTGAGTTCACATCTTTAGGGACAACGTCGCCCCTATATAGCATACAACACGCCATATACTGTCCATGACGCGGATCGCATTTCACCATCTGATTGGCAGGTTCAAAGCACCGGTTTGTAATTTCCGGCACTGTGAGCTGCTCATGGTAGGCTTTTGCAGCTGAGATTATGGGTGAATAAGATACAAGTGGGTAGTGGATTCTCGGGTACGGTACAAGGTTGGTCTGAAACTCGGTCAGGTCCACATTTAGTGCGCCGTCAAAACGAAGAGAAGCAGTGATAGAAGACACGACTTGGCCAACCAAGCGGTTCAGATTCGTGTAGGTAGGTCGTTCGACATCCAAATTGTTTCGGCAGAGATCGTAAATAGCTTCATTGTCCATCATAAAGGAGCAGTCCGCGTGCGCCATAGTTGAATGGGTTGTTAGCACAGCGTTGTATGGTTCCACGACTGCAGTAGAGACTCTAGGCGCTGGGTACACACAGAATTCCAGCTTGGACTTCTTGCCATAGTCAACGACCAGGCGCTCAAGAAGAAGAGAGGAAAATCCGGAGCCAGTTCCACCACCGAATGAGTGTGTCAGGAGAAATCCTTGAAGACCGGCACACTGGTCTGCCTGGAAAATAAAGCGCGCTTGGGTAGACTAGAAAACTTCAGACTGGCCTAGCTATAGGAGATAGGCCAGTTGGAAATTTGGTAGTCTACCCAAAGGCAAGCCATGACTTATCTACAAAGCCTACCAAGACATGTCTCAAAACCTTCAACATAGACTAATCTGAAGCAGAAAGAATAGTAGTGTAGACATTAAGAATAGAGCTACAAGCGTCTTGTCCAATTTACGGTTGCAAATAAAATAAAAAATAAACCGCCCCACCCGGCACAAACACGAACCCTCCTCATCAGAAGAGGGAAATAAAAATTCCTAAAAACCTTTGCCCACAACCGTGAATTGACACAAAATACAACGTAACTCTAACCTTAAAGGCCGATGATCACCAAAGGAGAGTTTTAACACTTTATAGCCAAAACAAAAAATTCTTTATAATCAAGCCTGATCGCAGGAAGGGACAATTGAAATCACCAACAGACTTACCATTCACCAGGGTTTTTTTTTTTCGCTTTTTATGATTGTTTTAAGCCCGATGGGTGCTGTTTTTTTTTTTCTTTTTTTCCTTTTTGAATTTTGTGTTTTGCTTTTTAATCTTGATTTTGAATTTTTTCCTTTCTTTGTCTTTTTTGTCCTATTTTTTGTCGTCCCATCGTTTTCGTTGTTTCTTCATTTTTTGCTTGATTTTTTTTTTCAATTTTCTTTCATTCTTTTTTTTTTCGTAATTTCCCCTGTAGTAAATCTGTTGATGATTTCATTTGGGGTGGAGCCCGACCGGATCACACTCTATCTGTTCGTTAATTAATTCTTTTCTTTCTCTCCAAAGGTAACTTCACTACCATTCCCCTCCACCCGTGTCTGCTTCACAAGTCTGACGTCATTTTACTTCATTACAAGGCGTCTACCCTTACAGCAGTTTCGAAAAACTACTGACCAGTCTACGAATCCTGTCCATCACCAAATCGATGATTTCCTTGCCGATAGTGTAGTGACCACGAGCATAATTGTTGGCTGCATCCTCCTTACCAGAGATCATCTGTTCAGGGTGGTAGAGGTCACGGTATACTCCCGTACGAGCCTCGTCTACAGACAAACAAACAAAGCTATTAATTGATTATTGTTAGTGTATTGTGATTTATTAGACGACTGTGACGTCATATTACCTTATAAGGAAAAGAGAACACACAAAATATCCGAGCATATTACACAGACTGTCGTATTACGACTTAGTGTCCCGGTTTAAAGATACAGAAGCAAAAGTAAATGAGTTTCAGCCGTCAAATAATAAATCCCTTATTCGATGGTTTAACAGATAATAAATACAATGCAATTCGTAAAATATCCGCGCGTATTATCTGTTAAACCATTGGATACGGCGTATATACTCTGAAGAATAAATGTGGTTTTTGTTTATTGTTATGGTTATGATACGGCTCATGATCACTTGAAAACCATTTTTTGTTATTGAAGAATGTGAGCTAACGTCAGGATACCGCCGTATTGAAATAAAGATGGATACTGGACAAACTGGGCGGTAATGAGATGCCTGAGCCACTTGCTTTTTCCGTTTGAGGCTTGGTGTCTTGCGGGTTAAATACAGGAGCTTTGATTTGTGTCTTCAATCGTTTAAATGATGAATTTGAGCGACCTCTCCAATAACTTCCCTCTGTCCTTTGTTAGCTTGGGTTACGATATCTTTTCGCTGTTTTCCATATTGCTTTTAAACAGACACAACGGAACGGTCAGCGTTGTTTGACTGATAAATGTTTGGAAATGGCTTGACGCTTCCTCTCTACCCCTCTGGATTGAGTCGAAATGCCAGAACGTATTGCATGTCAGACCATGTAATCACTACGTTAGTGACCTCTCTCCTATCCTGCAGTACGATGTGACATGTTTGTGTTCATGGTGTTAACTGAGTTCAACTGGCAGTGGTTCATCTGTTTTTTGAGCCAACTGGATAGGACTTTGCTGCAGGTAGTATGTTGGTACGTAATCGTTGAAAAATTGGTGTTAGGGTTAGGGTTAGGGTTAGTGCTCGCAAATCAGTTGTGATGGAGTAAAGTTACTCTATTTTGCCATTTTGTACTGCCTATTTCGCGCGTGATTATTTCATCGGTTCACGTTATTTTACACGCTAGCTTGGAGCATAGATTATACAGCGCGAAGTGTCTTGTACCGTGAGCACCCAACAAACGTTTTTTACAAGTTTGCACGATATCACCATCTAATTCTTGTTTTATTTTCGAAACTGCGGATACGCGTGAAGCAATAAAGTGAATAAAATTTTCGTATTTTGTTATTAACTTTACACTCCTGTGATAAACACAAAGCGAAAAGATTACATTTTATCGTGTTCAACTTGTAAAAAAGGTTTGTTGGGTGCTCACGGTAAGGCACGTCGCACCGTAAAATGGAAGACATTAAAAGCTGTAATAGATATAATGTATACACGACCAAAAGGAACAATTTAATATATGAGTCACGGCAAAGACACAGCGACAAACGGTATTGACTCAAAACGCTCCTTGCGTGCATTATCTCAAAGTTATATGCCCATGAGTAATGGGCGTGGTTTTACGTGATTTTAGCGATAGCTTTTTGTCCTGACGAGGAAAAGGATGCTTTTAACAGTAAAATTAAGCAATAAGAAATATAAGTCACCGTGCTCGTTTAGGAAAAACGATCCCTTATTCATTTTGGGCAACTTATTCTCAAAGGAAACTCTCTTGGTATGCACTGTTCGCGCGCTCGTGTGCGCGCTAATGACGCAAATAATTATGCGCAGTAGTGATGCGCAATACAGTACTAACTTGCCTTCTCAAGAGGCCGTGCAGGTAACATAAAATGGGAATTTGGACAGAATTTGATTAAGGATGTATGGCAAGGAAGTACACTGTAAGTAGATGAAGATGTATCGAATATTTATTGAGTGAGTTGCTCACTCAAATGATACCGAGCGAACGGCATGGATTAAACGTCAAGCAAAGTATTGCCTTAAATTTTAACCGAATGGGAAATGCGTAATACGTGAGTGAAAGATTACCATCGGTGCAAACGGGCTGTTACATTGACGGTGGCGTTGCTACTTCTCAGGGAATAAAACATTAAACTAACAAGTACACGCTGCCTTAGTGTTTCTTTCTTCAGTATGTCCCATTTCCTTCTAAAGAGGTCAATTTTACTTGACCTTAAGCTAAATATATGAATAAAATTCGCCCCGCAGTCATTCCTATTAGACTAATAACATAATACAGTCGCCAAGGGAACTGATGCCAAGGCCCTTTGTGACGCGCATGAACTGCATCATGGTATTTTCTTTTTCGATATAACAAGTTCAAGATGTGTTTCAGAAGTTCAGTTAACGGATCAAAAGGTTTGATTTTTTTCTAGGTCTTTGCGTCTGAAGAACAACACATCCTGTGGAATGCAACTATTGGATGTACTGCAGGTGTCACTCAAAAGCTGAGTATATTTATCAACCTCGTCTCCAGAGTCCAAACTGCCTTTCCTTGTCAACAAAAATATTTATTCCAGGGATATCGTTGCCACAGCAATACAATATCCGTGAGCTTTTAATTTTTTATTTCTTTCTGTCTGTCACCTGTCTGTTTGGCCACTTACTGACTACGGTTTAGAGAAATAGTTTGCCAAGGAAAAGAGGTCGCCACCAGCACTGAGATAATAAATGCATGTCAGTGTTTCTAAATACACTGTTTGCCTGAAAATTAATTCAAACGAATTTCACGAAGGCGGTCGTTTAAAGTGGGGTAGGTGCAAACGAAGGGGTGGATCAGACAGATTGGAGTGTATTCATATACACGTATTGTATTACTGTATTTTACTATTACCGTGAATAAGTATAATAATGCTGAAGAATACTTAAGACAAAAAGGCCTAATAGTTCAATGTAAATTATTTTTAGCAAAAAAAAAGAAGAAAAAACTTGATGAATGTCCAAAATCAATCTGTTTTCAAACAAAGCATGATGTAAACATTTTAAAACGCTAAAGCACAATTAAACCTGCCCTAAATTTCCGTTGTACTAGCCTTGCATTTCAAATGGTTTATCTACAATTAAAAAGTTTAAACTTACCAACAACAGTCGGTTCCAAGTCGACGAAAATTGATCGCGGAACATATCTCCCAGCCACGGACTCGTTGAAAAAGGTGTTAAATGAATCATCTTCACCTTGAGTTGCACCAGCGTTCATTTGTCCGTTCGCTAAAATCCCATGTTCGAGGCAATAAAGTTCCCAACAAGCATTGCCGATTTGAACTCCAGCTTGGCCAATGTGTAAAGAAATGCACTCTCGCTAAAACAATTAACATCAATTTATATCTTTATTCAATTTGGCCGGTGCTATTGAACGAGGCAAACTATTAATTGGGACATTATAATATTTCTGTCGATACTTTAAGTCTCGGTTAGTTGTTTAGTAATGACCATAGTTATTCAAACATCTTGAACTTTTAAGCTTCAGTATAATTGGTGCAAAGTTTTCAAGTTAAGACATTCGTTTTCAAAATAAAGAATAAACATAAACTTGTAATAAACGTCAAACATACCATTTTCAATAAGACTTGAAGATAACTAAGTCTTAAAATTCAAGCAGGGAGAAAATTCGGCTTTGGTTAATACTGGGCCAAAAATTCTGCGACACTGAGATACGTCAATTTTCTCTTACTTTCGATAAATAATTAGTCAATTAGAACAATAAAACTAATTAGAAGATCGTTATAATTGCAACTATTATTAATTGATTGAAAGACAGCAATTAATAGCTTACCCGTTCGTTTTTCCGTTACTACTTTAGAGGACAGTTGTACAAAGTTCGCCATCTTTTCATCTTGTCACGAATTGTTTTACTGCGCAAGTAATGACTTTTGAAAAGCCCGCGCTTTTTATACGCGTGCGAGGCGTGCGACCATAGGCTGCGTCATCGTATAACTGGCCAATCACATTTAAGTCTCTTTATGACGTATGAAGAGACAAACCTAGCCTTGCGAGCAAAGGAGACTTTTGTCTGATTGGTCGGTTCTGAAATCATATTACGCATGCTCAAAGCTGATGTTATCCTAATTAAAGATGGCTTCCGTTACACGAAGCATGGAATCTAACAAGATAAAGCAAAACAATCACCATTCACCACTTGAACTGGCGAAAGTGGCCAAAGTGCATTTGGGTCGATAAACTTGTGTTATAAAGTCCTAGAAACCGTCGATATGCCAGACTCTTCGAGACTCGAGCTGTTCAGTAAGCTCAATCGAGATCAACAACAACAGAACAGTACAAGGTAACCAACAGAAAATCACGGATGATTTATACGATTCTACCTTCTGTGGAAACAACTTCTTGTATGCCACAACTGTGATTTGATTTGTATCTAAAAATCGTACACATTAAACTTGGCCTATGCACACCAAAAGCGCATCATTGGTTCTGCATAAATATATTTCCGGTTGCCGTTCGCTAATTATTTATACGATCAAAGGTAAATGGCTGGTTTTAGCATAAGCCCACCTGATCTCGCCATCCTTTTGAAATCTTTTCAGGGCTCGTTCTTTTTGTCCCAAATTTATAAAATTTTAAGTAAAAAGGTGTTCTATTACATCTCCTATTTGTAGAAATATTAGACAAAAGAAAAACACATGTTGGTTGCTGTTTGCTGTGCATAGTTACAAAATAAAGAAGTAAATGAGAAGGAAGTTGTTATTCTGAGTGTTTCCACAGTGAACCAGCTAACTACCAAAATGAATAACTTGTTTCTTCTGTCCTATTCCCCCATCCCTGGATAACTGCTGCTATTAAACAAGCATACCAAATTTATTTGTGTTTGACCTAAACAGTGAAAACATTCTGGTTGGAAAAGTGTTTTTGTGTTCTATTTTTTGTCTGAAATGGAAGAATAAGTTTTACTCATTGAACTAAAATGCTTTTCTGGTTGTTGTTAAAAAAGGGAACTATTTTTCCAATGAATAGATCCCTATCTACACATGTAGCAATTGAAATGTTAATGTTGACAAATGGCTACTATCTACAAGTAAAAAAAATAGATTTACTTACTAAAAAGGGCTGTTATAAGCATACAGTTTCTGCTTCTCAACAGAATATTAAGTAGATTCATTGTTCAAAGGATCTTTATAGTATCACGTATCCTTCAATGTATTTTGAAGGTAGTAAATTCAGAATGTATTTACATGTACAAACATTTTGACCCACTTTATTTGTTTGGTATACAGATTCATATATGAATTTTAAGTATGAGCCTGAGCATAGAAAGTGCTAGAAGTGGCTAGCTTTTTTTTGCTGTGAATTTGCAAGCAGGAAAATGTGTTAACTCAAAGTATATCAGCGGTGTATGCTGAAGATAAAAATAGCCTACTGAATTTAATTAATTTAATGCCACTGTGCAAATGACTGTAAAACACATTGTTTTAAATGTTATGAGCTCAAACATAGCAGGGCTAGGCTACAATCACTGTGAAAATGAGGCATATGCATGCACATGTATAAGAAAAAGCTGTTAAATATTGAATTTAAAAAAAAAAAATTATTTTCATTTTATTGTGCTTGTACTTTCAATCACATCAATATTCCTTGGTAAAAATAAAATAGAACAATAATTCACATCTGGTGTATTTAGTTTTCAGGCCTCAGTTGTTCATAAGGTTCATATCACCATACACTGGATAAATTGCTATTCAGTGAAAAATAAATTTGCCTTTGTTTCATGTACTTATCCAATAGTTGAAGATTTCTCCACAGACTTGATACATATTTAAAAGGCTTTGTGGTCAAATGTTTTAAAAAACTCTACAATACTACACATTTTATAAATGTGTAAGCTAAAACAAAAGCATCAAATATAGCACTACACTAAAAAGTCTAAGCAAATTATTATTCTTAACCTCCTCTCTCCATAAAGGCTAAGGAAGGGTTCATAATTTATGTACAGGGGGGGGGGGGGGGGGGGGGGGGGGCATGATTTTTTCCTGTTAGGTTTTGGGGGGCGGGGGAATCAAAAATTTCTCCCAATGTGAAAGAAGGTATAAGGGGGGTCATCAAAAAAGATTCAATAAAAACCACCACCATCAGATTAATGCTTGCTTTCTCAGAACATTAATTTTATTTGTAATTCCGTGTTCCTCTCTCCGCCACAGAGGTCTCTTTGTGTCACTAGGAGGTTGGGGAGAGGGGAAAAGGAAGTGCGTGGGGATGATTGGATGGGGAAAGAGAGGAGGGAGACCACCCTGTTCGCTCTTCCCATCGTCATCGTTCCCCGTGCACTCATTAATTTTTATTTAAAATTTTATTAATGGGATACCAGTGGGAGTCTTTCTAAAGTGCATGTAAATAATTAATCCAAAATAATTAATAAAAATTGAAAATTTATACGAGAGTATTATCAGGGCTCAAGGTCGTTAAAATGATACTACTTGTGTGCTCACAACTTCTATACAAAAATTCTAAGGTCTTATTCTTGGGGAATTAGCAAACGCGTGAAGGACGAGCAAGGTTCGGCCGCTCTGCTGCCATGGATCTCTCCCTCCAATGTTTTTGACTTGTACATCTAATTTCAAGAGGCTACTGATTTATCTACTATTTCTACAATGATACATTGTCAAGAATAATTTTGAATGATCTATGGAGAAAACACTCCCTAAGTTATTATTTTTAATTGACAGTCCATGACTCCTGTCGTATGTGTTGTGCTTATAGGTTTCTAATTTATATTACCACTTTCTTCAAATAATTATCACTCAGCGTCCATGATATTAAAGCCAAATTATAATTGCAGCTGACTGTCTTTTACTGAACTACTGTCTCATCTTTGTTTTATCTAATCCTGTTTAGCATAATATTTGCAACACAAACCAACCCCACCCCCTTTTTGTTTATTCTTGCTTTGCATTTGCAAATTACATGTATCTCCTGATTTTTTTTACTTGGCATCCAGTAACAAAATCAAAAGGGTTACCGCTGTCTATCTTTATTGAACTGTTGTCTCATTTCTGTCTTGTTGCCCTTTATGCTGCATTATCGAGACCTCCCTTTTATGCAGCCTTGTATGTTCCATGTTTACTGTATTAAAATCTAATAAAATGCATAATTGAAATTAAATCCTAAGAATATTCTAAAAAAGTGAATATTAAAATTTAACATCAGTTACAGCAATTACATTTTGTATACCCTGAGTGGACCACAAACAAACAAATTATGAACCCTCCCTAAGACAACTCAAAAGTGACATGCTTCGTATGTAAAGCCTTTATTTATGAACTAGATGGTCAGTTGTAGAGCGTGCCAGTGCTTTACATTATTTTATATTCCTGCTGTACTGCATCTGCAAGAGACAACACATGTATATGCAGTTTTTATCAATAGGAAACCAACAAAACCATATGTAAGTCTATAAGCATAAACAACTAAAAAGTTAACAAACAAATTTTGAAATCTTTCTTGAAATGTTGCAAAATAAAATGATTTACTGTACATACATGTATGCTTGTAATTGTTATGAAAATGCAAATTACAGTGCTGCTACTGTTACCGGGGCCACCTAGACAAAGTTAACCAATCACAAAACAGAATGGGAACAATAGATTTTAAAATTTGCGACTTGAATAATGAAATGTCGAGTACAGAACAATGACATTTTAACTTTAGAATGTTGTAATCTATTGTTCCCGTTCTGCTTTGTGATTGGTTAACTTTGTGGAGGTGGCCCCGGTAACAGTAGCAGCACTGTAAATTACCATATTTTTTATAAATAAACAAAATGCATGGAGACACTGAAGAGATGAATCAATTTAAAACGTAAAAAGTGTTTTAATGTCTTCCACAATGGTAGGATCAACTCATGCCACATTTATTTTTTTCCAATTATTGTAAGTTTTGACATGTAACGAAATGAAATGTCACTGTAAAATGCTATCTTAATCTAATATAATTTATTGTAAATGACTGTAAAAAGATGTTACATTTTATCATGACCCGTACGGCCCTGCAAGCCTTTTCTTTGCAAAACCATTGATGAAAGTCCCGTATGAGGGCCGTACACATTTGTGCGAGCGGGGTCGGAAAAAGCAGTACGGCCCTACTACAAAAGCGGACGGCCTCGCACGTTAAAATTTCAAGTAATTTTGTCTCTAAATTGGTCATACACTGTATGAGAAAATACTTATCGACTAAGTGGAAGGGCCGGATGGGAAAATATTTGGCTCTCAGTCATGGCACACGGATGGGAAAATATTTGGCTCTCAGTCATGGCGCACGCTCGGCTCGAGCCAAATATTTTCCCATCCGGCCCTTCCACTTAGTCATTAAGTACATATTATTATCATTATTATAAGTTGTCAACATGTCAATGAGGTTGTTAATAATGCTCATCAGAATTAAATTACTTTATTTATTAAAAAAAAAGATATGGCTGATTACCAGGTTTGATCTTTACTTGTAGTCAGGGCTATCAAAATAAGCCTAGCTAGAGTGACAAATACACATTCGTTTTGTGACAAAATGATGTAATGCATTCAAGTGTCACGCGATCAAAGTAGAATAAAATTCGAAAACGCGAAGACCATGTTTGACCTTTCTTTTGAACAACCAGTACAGCATTTAAATTTCGTTTTTTTTCGCCAAATTATTAATGTAGTCCTTGAACATATTTCAACCAAACCGATTCCCATATCACGAATTAGTTATTCCGGTATAAACAAAAATGCAGAGGCATTCAAATTTTTACGTATGATTTATATCCTCTTGCGAACTGCCGTCCCAACAACAAATACCAAAAAATGATGAATGTACGGTCCTCAACATCGACATTTGGCAGAAAGTAACATTGAACTAAGTAAGACGTAATGAGAGCTTAATGTTCGCGGTAGATTATAATTTGTATAATCTAGAAGGGCTTCAAAATGTGTGGTTGTAATAGCAATATTTTCAAAAGTAAATTCGACCATCAGAGCGTTGTTCGGCTCGAGTGTATACGGGGTACAGCATATAAATGAACCAAATTTTGCCAGCAGATGGTATATTAATAGAGTAATCTCCTATTAATGGGAATTCCCATATCACGAAGGGAAACAAAAGTCTGGGAGGTATGATTACAAATTTTAATTTGAGGTAAAACAACAACTAAATTTAGCGATCAACACATTCACTTTGCTTAATAATAAAAACCATTGAAGAAAAACGATAATTGTACCGATCAAACAGAAAACTCAGTTCAGAACAATACTGTATTTGATTTTTATGAAGAAATGTTGAAAATAGAAAATGTGAGATGGCCTTGTTGAACGACAGCGTGAAATTGAGAATGCGGCAACACGGAATTTGGGTGGGTGCAAGTTGAAGCCAACAAAATCGTAAATACAAACTCAAGGAATCAAAGACGTGTTGTACTTACCACAACAGACATACTCTTCATCTTGGCGTTGACTAAGACTGAAGTAGTTCCTCGAGAGACGGAGAAAAGAATTTACACTGCACGGCCTCGCCAAATATTTGTTGCAGATGAACCGCCATCTTAACTGTCAACACGTCGACGAGAAAGACCTTCATCGACCGCAAAATTACCATCAGCGATGTCAAATATGCTTTTCTGTCTCCACCTTGAGTTGCTTTCCACGGTAATATGTTTCACTTCGCTTCCTGATAACATGTTTATGAATACTTTTCTTTTAAAGTTTTGGCTGTCAAATTGACCGGCCCGCGTGCTCAGCGAAAAACAAAAATATTCAAATAACTCGGCGCTATTTGGCGCATGCGCAGACAAAAGTCACCTTTGCTAGCCTTGCGCCGTGCATTCTCGACCCCAGAGCTCTTCTCTTTTGCGCATGACCGAGGGTCGCGACCGAAAAAAGAGACCGAGAGCCCTGGGGTCGAGAATGTGCGCCGTGCTTTTCTGTCCTTCGCTTTTCTCAAAACCTGGCCATTTGGTTTGTTCACCTAGAGTTTTATCAACAGTTACAAAAAAAAAAAAAACACTATAATCCTTTTTTTATAGAGTTCGTACAAAAATTTTTTTTTGATAAAAAAATTCAGTAATTTTCTCATACTGTTTTCATAACCATTTTTCAATTTTTCAACACTTAGGGCGCATACCATTTGTCAGAACTGGCCAGCCGGACCGCTCAATTCGTAAATATTTATATTCCATTATTTGCCAGAACTGATCAGCCAGACTGGTAAATTTGGAAATAGTATGTACCCTTTTGATGGATTTGTAGGAACAAGTCTTCAAAAAGATGCATTCTAGTTACAAACGGGCCGGTCTGGCCGGCCAGTTCTGACAAATGGTAAACGCCCTTAAACAGTTTAAAACTGTCACGGCAGCCAGGAAAAAAATCAACTGCAATCAGCAACTACAGAAAATGAAATTCTTCGAACTTGGCACAGACTTTAGAAACCTAAAGTAGCTCCGACAAAAATCCAATATTTTTTTTTCAAGATTGAAACCAGAAAAACCAAGCCTACAGGAACTTGCCTCCTCCGCAAGATCTCCGAGATTCTGGATGGGGTGGGGTTCTGGGGCAAGGCCAGGGCTCGTATTAGCAGTTTAGCAACGCTAAATCCACTGCTTCAACACGAGCGGTTTTTCGCTCTTCGCCGTCGAAAATCGTACGTGTAGCCGTGCACAGGTGACACGACAAGCCCGTACTTTGTCGCGAAAAATTCTACTTATATCAAATCCTTGCAGCTTTTTTTTTTTTAATAGGTTGCCGTCGTATAGCCTGTGCGAGGGTAACGACACGTGCGATTTTCACCACGCGTTGGAGAAGCGATAAATTTTCCCGAAAATACAAAAAAATTGCACGTGTTTCTGCAGCTTTATGCAGGCTACAAATAAGGACTGTGTTGTAGCCTAACAAAGTTCTTAATAAATTTCAAATAAAAGGACACTTGCTAATAACAAATAATTTATTTTTGAAGTTTTCTAGTCAGAATTGTACAAAAGTTGTGTGTCATAACTCCTCGCGTTTGGTGGAGTCACTTTTGCTATTGTCCCCGGCTTTGTCTTCCTTATCATTATCCTCATCTTCTTCATCATCGTCATCCTCATCATCTCCATCTTCTTTCACAACTTCTACAGTTAATAACAGAAAAAAAATAAACAAACTCAAAAGGCTATAACATTAGCTAAGTAGAGGAGACCTTGGAAAAAGCAGAAGGAAGCAATAGCAAAAGTGACACCAGAACTTGGCAGAGCTCAAAGATAAGTGTTTTGAAATAGACATAGTATAGTAGGGTCATACTCTAGTGTTGTGTGACGCGCATTGCGTGAAACTGACTGCCTCGTTTGCACATCAAGTCACACTGTAACAAGTACAGTGACCATGCTTGGCTAGTGCCAAGTTTGATTCAGCATGTCTTATATTCATATCATGATGTCACGTTTTCCTTTCATCTTGGCACACACGCCGCGTTGAGTAGAAAATCTGTAGTACCTAAAAATTGAACTGCCCATAAACTTTATCAGTGTAAAAAAAACTTATCTGTCTTAAAATTGTGTCGAACAAAGAGTACACAGCCCTCAAAAACTCTTTTTCTGAAAAACTCAGTCTACTATCCGGAAAGTCCAAAAGTGCATCGGCAAAACCTCTCCAGTGTTAAAACTTAAAAGCCAATAACGATACTGTACTAATGGTCATTTTCCAATCTCAGTAAAATCTGTTGCCCAAGCCTTCTGTCCACACACTTTTATTGTCCGAAAGCATTTTGTTTAAAGAATTTTTCTCTGCCATCGCCATTCACAAGTGCCAAAGTTCATAACAAAATCTCAAATTCCATATTGCGGAGAACTGACATTTTCAATCCTACAGCCAAGCCTTGGGTCGTGTACTGTGGTTATTACCTTTTAGTTTTTTGAACGAATCTTGAAGTTCCACCATTCATCGTTCACCCTAAATAGCTCTCATTTGAATGGCCACAATTTAGGATTTCATCCACACACTAAAACGTTACAAGCAAGAGCACAATTAACAGTACCATAGGAAAGCACTGCTCGTTGGCGCGAGAAGACGAACGAATAGCCGCGATTAGCGCAGGGGTTTATTAGCATAAACCCGCTCGCGCGCTTTCGGATCAGGGGATCAACAGGTCGACTGCTCGCAGCTTAACTTCACAATAGTTTTTTTTTTTGGATTGGTCACACTTTAGGATTTCATCTACAGACAAACTTGAAAAAGGCAGGACCACAGTACTTGACGCAAGGTTTCATCCTAGGGAAGAAAGGGATGAACCCCTTAATAGCGGGTCTGTGGGTCTATTATCTCCTCAAGTACCACAGTATACAGGCGTACACAAGTGTAAGCAGCAGAATAGCGACCCTGCTGCGCTTCATAACAGCGGCAACCACACAAGCAAAAAACACTGCATATAAGACAGAGCCAAGTTTCATTTGAAGATCACTGTAGTAATTGCCCTTGGCAAGATCCTCTTCTATTTGTTGTTCTTCGGTCTTTGTTTTCTTTTGCGTCTTCTTTTTACCTTTCTTTACGCACTTGTCGCCGTCACGTTTGAAGCCTTTCTTGCAGTCACAGGTAAAGCTACCAGGCATGTTTCGGCACTGTTGTGTGTCTCGGTCGCAGTTGTGTTCTTCTGTAGAACATTCGTCCACATCTAACAAATAAAGGAAAACAATAGCGTGAAGCCCGGTCTGGCTATCAACCTAGCATTAAATAATGACCGGACATTCATCTTCAAAATCAAATAATTAACAACTATTCAGTGAAGGTGGGTAGTGGGTTAGGGTTAGGGTTAAAAAATATCCACCACTACCCACCTACACTGAGGTGAATAGTTGTTTTAGTATATACTGAAACAGTGAGATAATATAACGAAAATGATGCTTTTTAACTCATTTATTACTGTCAACGATTACAATTTTCGCGCGCAAATGATTCGCGAGTTGCTGGGAGGTGAATAGCACTTGCTTTTCCGGGTTTCAGTAGCCAATCAGAGCGCGCCAACAATGCTATCCACTGTTTCAGTATATACTAATGACCGGTATGCACCTTAACCAAAGACCTAGGTCTGACTTTTTAAATGACATCTAAATTGGAGCTCTAAAAGCGCTTATTAGCAGGTAAGTTAGAGTAAGTAGATGATTCTTGTAATCTGTATTGCTGTTGCAAAGTTCGCCTAGCATTGAATTCGGGGTGCGTTACAAGGGTTCTCTCCTTTAGGAGCGATGTTGGCTAATACTGTACCATTAAAAAAGTATGCTAATGCAGTGACGAGATGTTTACAATGAATTACGATACCTTTGCATTCATTTTCAGCCATTTTGTATCCCGAGCTGCATTTCGTGCATCCACGTGCACCTTCCCCAATGCAAGTTTCACAAGCAGAATGACAAACTGAAAGAATAAAAAAACCTGTTTTTCAGTTCTGGAATAAGAAATACAGCAATATGCAAAGAGTTTCAAGAGAGTGCTGGGAAATCTGCGATGAAAAGGAGGTGGAAGGAGAGGGAAGGGGTTGTGTTTCTAACTATTTTTAATGAGCTACGAAAACCAGTAAACAGGCTGGGCAGTGGACCTGTTTGGTTGACCGTGCAATTAAACATTACAAATACAACATTTCTGCATTAAAGAGAAAAGCACTTAAACTGTATTTAGTTTGTCGCTGGAATAAGAACTCAAATTGTTGTACAAAGTGGAAGAGATAAATTCCAGTTAAGTTTGCATATTTTAAGAAGGCACAATGATGATGGGTGGTGACTAGAATGGATACTCCAAAATCAGGTTGGACCACCTCGGACACCTTATTGAGACTTATATAACGGAGTAACTGGTTAGCTTGCAGCTCAGGTTGGGGTTAGCAGTTTAGATTTGAGCAACCCGCTGAGCTAGGTGGTACAGTGGTACGGTAGGCTATGTAAGCCTAAGCCAAGCTGAGGTCACAGGTTCAATCCTGAGTGGGGATTTTAGATTTTCTTTTTTACACTTAAACTGATTTATTGAAAATAAATTTTAAGTGTCGACATTACGTTATATAATTCTCAGTAAGTGTCCGAGGTGGTCCAACCTGATTTTGGAGTATCCATTCTAGTCACGACCAATGATGATGTGTATGGAACAGCGTGTGTAGGCCTGGGTACCCACAAAAAAAAATGCCTTTTTCGGTGTCAGTCAACTCGTAGCTTAGAATTTCTGTACATTTTGCATTTTCGGAATTTTTGCAATTGTCACGTAGTAGTTCAGTAAAGAAATGCGAAAATAAAAGTAAGACATGTTTTCTGTGGGATTTTTTCTCGCTCCTTGTTTATAGTAATGATTGAGGAAATAAATACTAGCGGTAATCAAAGATTATGGAGACACGTTCGAAGGTTTCCGGCGGAAATGAGCCCCTGAAAAAAGCAATAGGGGCGGCCATTTCGCAGTCCGGACAACAAAAATTTTCAAACACGAAATTAGAACTAGCAGTAATCACAGATTATGGAGACGCGTTCGAAGGAATTTCCGGCGTAAATGAGCCCCTGAATAAAACCAATAGGGGCGGCCATTTGGAAGACCGGCCACCAAAAAATCCCAAATTTTACTGCACATAAACCACAGGACAGCCAACAGGAAATTATGATTGCATTTTTCGAACGCGAACAATCTGAAACAATTCTTTGTTTATCTTTGTAGTGGTTTGCAAGCAGTCTGAAAATGTTACAAGTAAATTAGTTCAATTTATCGCTTCGTGCTGTTGAGTCTCGTGGCTTTTGTTCAGACGTTGTTGCTTTTGTGATGCAAAAAGGAAGTTCCATGAGCATTTTGCTTCGCATTCGATAAAAACAATTGAACAAAACTCAACATTTCATTTGTAAAATGCTGAACGACAGTTCTTTTATCACCTGCACTAACCTCGACCACCTCACTCCTGACACTCGACAGACAAACAGTACCACGGGAAAGTACTGTCGAAGGATTTTCGTTTGAATGGTCACACTGTATCAAACTGCAGTGAGGATTTCATTCAGACACACAAAACAAGACTCAAAGTTTGAGCGTATAGGAGTAAGTGTAATGTTACGTCCTTCGTACTGCGATTTTGTGTGAGAAGGCAGTTCGTTTACGCTTTTGTGCGAGAACTGAGCAATTATTGTGTTTTAGGCGATGTAGCTGCCAATGATTCCAAACTGAATGGAAAGTGCCAGATTCTTTATGAGAAAAAATTGTGCGATGAAATGTACCGCATCGAGAGAAAATAACTGGTAAAATCACTTTGGGACGAATTGTATGAAATTCTACCAAATCATTATGTACATCCGGGTTACCATGAGATGCGCACGCACCGCCGCAGGTCAGTGCACTTATCGATCGCCGTAGGTTCGGACGTGTTTGTCATCGTGCTGTTATTTGGGTTCCTGTACCGTTATTTCACGGTAAGTTTACCTGGTTTCTGTTTATTATTTTGTCTTTCGCTTGCAGTGGACGCGTTCCACTACTGTTTCGGTCATAAATGGCCTGCATTTCTGTTTATTCATTTCGCGAGTCTTGTTACGTGTTACAGTGCTCGACTTGGCAAAATTAGTGACTGCAGGACGTGTCCTGAGTCGAACTAACGAGGTATAACGCGCTTTATACCTATTCACTCTTAAAGTTATTTGGGATTTTACGGCCCATTACTTTTATATCCGTTTACAACGAGATTGTAAGCGAAGTTCAGCCGTTTGTTGAAACCGGCTTCGAAATACGTGGCGGACGTGTCCGCCATTTTGGATTTCAAGTTATCTAATCCTGTCTTCACCTCTTCGTTTTGTGTTATAGACGATGGGTGACAAGACTAAGCCTGATCCGTCTGGAAAGCCAGGCCATTCTGGACCCCCCACGTCTGCAGAGTTTAAGGCTATGTTTACTGAACTTCTCGATGATGCTAAGAAGGATATCTTAGCTCAAGTTAAAGACTCTATTGATCAAGTCTATGTCGACTTCGAAGCTGTTGAAGCTGAGCCTGAGGGTTCTCAAATCAGCACAGAGAATAGCCCAGATGCTGTGGTAGAAAGCAACATTAATGAGTTTATTCAGCCAAAAGACCCTGACGCCGGTCAAGGTTCAAGCAATGATTCATTCGAATCACTTGCGCAAGAGTTCAGTATTGGTGAAAAGACATCTCCAGCGATAAATACAAATTTGGCGGATATAGTGAAAAGTCTACTTGCAGAAAAGCTCTCGAAAGAAAAGCTAAGTGAGGTACAGGGAAAGTACCTGAGACCTGAAAACTGCACCAATTTGGTGGCTCCCAAGATAAATAAACAAATTTGGCAACAATTACATCAGGAAACCAGAAACACTGATTCTGCGTTCCAGAAGACACAGGCATTGCTGATTTCAGGTTTATATGCAGTCCTCCAGGTGTGCAACAGTTCTAGTGGGGATCATAAAAATGCCCTGACTCATGCAGCAGTCCTATTGTTATCAGCAAATAGGGATCTCAACCTGAAACGCAGGGATCTCATTCGCCCTGATCTGAACAAACAATATGTCTCACTGTGCAATCCGTCTACTGCTGTGTCAACTTTTCTGTTTGGGGATGACCTTAACAAGGAGGTAGAAGAGCTTACCAAATCTAACAAGCTCAGCAATAAAGTTACTCCAAAGCAACGCATGGAGCCTTATAAGGTCCCATCTGGTAGAGGCATGCGTGGTCGTGGCCGCTTTAGCCAGAGTAATGGCAGGGGAAGGGGATCAAGGTTTACAAGTCGTCCTTTTTAGCACCAGGCCGGGGCCAAGTACGGTCCCATCAGAATCCCAAGACCCCATCATCCAAGACCCAATAGTTTCTGCAGAGGTAAGTCAGAGTGCTATTGCTAATATTCTTTCAAATCAGCCCCCTTTTAAGGCAGGAGGGCTACGAGATTTCCTCCATGTGTGGGAGAAAATAACAACTGATCCATTCATCTTGGATGCAGTTTCCCACTGTCACATTGAATTTAACCTGGTACCTGAGTCTCACATTTATGCCACGAGAACACAGTTTTTTACTGCATTTGAACGAACAGTCATTGACAATGAAATAGAGAAATTCCTCCAAAAAGGAATAATCAGGCTCTCCACACCTGAGGATGGTCAGGTAGTATCCCCCATCTTCACACGACCTAAAAAAGATGGGTCTCATAGAGTAATTTTTAACCTTAAGAAACTGAATGAGTCAGTGTCTTATCATCATTTCAAAATGGACACATTAGAGACAGCTATTAAGCTTATGAGACCATTATGCTTTATGACCTCCATTGACCTCAAAGATGCATATTACTCTATACCAATTGCATCGGAGCATCAGAAATATTTGAAATTTGTTTGGAGAGACCAGTTATATGCCTTTACTAGCTTGCCTATGGGCTTGTCTAGTAGTCCTAGAATTTTTACCAAAATTATGAAACCTGTCTTTGCATTTCTGAGAGGTCAGCTTGGTCACACTTGTTTAGGTTATATTGATGACTCTTTCTACCTTGAAGATAATTATGTGGAATGCGAGGAAGCCACATTACATGCAGTGCAATTTATTATCAGCTTAGGTTTTACAATCCATCCTGATAAGTCAGTTATCATACCGACTCAAACTTTAGAGTTTCTAGGATTCGTTTTGGATTCCATTCACATGATGGTGACTCTTACAACTAAGAAAGCTGATAAGCTCTTGCAGTTGTGCCATAAGTTTTCTCAGCCAAATAGACAGTTTACAATCCGGGAGGTTGCATCTTTTCTTGGCACACTAGTCTCAAGCTTCCCTGGGGTGGTTTTTGGGCCCCTCCATTATCGTCACATCGAGGCTGATAAAGAGAGAAACTTAAAATTGAATCAGGGGAATTTCGATGCATTCATGGTCTTATCTAATGAGTGCTTGACAGAAGTTCACTGGTGGTCTGCTAATGTTCATTCGGCTTCAAGGAAGATCCACCACTCCAGTCCTGACGTAGTAATTTACACTGATGCTTCTCTAAAAGGCTGGGGTGCTCAAATTGAACATGGCAACCATACTTGTGGTATATGGTCCAAACTTGAATCAGCCAAGCACATTAATTATCTAGAGTTATTAGCTGTTAAACTTTCATTGTCATCTTTGTGCGATGACAGGGTAACATTCATGTTAGGATTATGTCGGACAACACTACTGCTGTTTCCTACATTAATGCCATGGGGGGATGCAAGTCATTAGATTGTAACTCCCTTGCACGAGAAATTTGGGATTGGGCCATTGCCAAGAATATTTGGCTTTCAGCTGCCCATATTCCAGGATCTAGCAATGTTGATGCTGATCAGTTATCTCGCAATTTGAATTTGGATCTTGAATGGATGCTTTCAGCTCCTGTATTCAAGAAAATTACCTTGTTGTTTGGACAACCAGACATAGATCTCTTTGCTAGTAGACTTAATGCGCAAGTAGAGACCTATGTATCGTGGAAACCACATCCAATGGCAAAGTATGTAGATGCTTTTTCCATTGATTGGTCAAATTTTTTCTTTTACGCATTTCCCCCCTTTTGTCTTATTTCCAGATGTGTGCAACAAATAATTCACAGTCAGGCAACGGGAATCATGATAATACCTCTATGGACAACACAGCCATACTTTACAGCTGTGCTGAGTCTATTGATAGACACACCACGGGTTCTGAAGGCTTCTGCTCAGAATCTCATTCATCCAACTCTGGACGGTCCACATCCACTACACCGACGTCTGGAGTTACTGGTATGCAAATTATCAGGCAATCCTTGCAGAAGTCGGAACTTTCGCCAGACATTGTTGAGATCATCATGCATTCCTGGCGAGATAGTACACACAAACAATACAAAGTGTATATCAACAAGTGGTTGCAATTTTGTAGTGAAGGGTCACATGATCCCCTGCATCCCTCTGTAAGGGCCGTGCTCTTGTTCCTGCACAGCCTCTTCGAGAAAGGTTTAAGCTACTCTGCTCTGAATACAGCCCGTTCAGCAATCTCCAACATTGACATGAATGGCAGTGATGATCAGGATCGTACACCAGTAGGGAAGCATTTCCTTGTGTGCAGATACCTTAAAGGAGTGTTCAACAAACTCAAGCCTGTGCCAAAGTACAACAACATTTGGCCTGTGGACACTGTTCTTGATTACCTGAGTTTATTTTGGCCTCTGGATAAGATCAATTTGAAAGAACTCACCTTGAAATTAGTCATGTTGATTGCACTGACCACAGGGCAAAGGTGTCAGACACTGACATTTTTGGATATATCAGCAGAGTATATGCAGAGAAATGAGCAATGTTTTAATTTTGCCTTAACGGAACACCTCAAGCAGGACAAGCCTGGCAAAGTGTTTGGAAATGTCCGCTTGTACAAGTACCCAGTTAAGGAACTGTGTGTGTATGAAACTTTAGATTACTATATGAGTGTTACTGAGAAATTAAGGGATTCCACTAAATTGCTTGTATCATTCATCAAACCACATAGGGCAGTGACCTCGTCCACTATTGGACGCTGGATCAAAACCATGTTAGGTCAGGCAGGCATTGATACAGAGTTATTCTCTGCTCATAGTACTAGATGTGCTTCAACGAGTAAAGCACTTACGTCTGTTTCTACTGATGTAATCCTAGCTACAGCTGGTTGGACTGAAGAGTCCACATTTCGTAAATTCTACAACAAACCAGTTGCTGTGACAAACCAGATGAGTGTATCAGTTCTCAAATAGGCTTATACATGTAGAATGTGTATTGCAGCTGTGTGGAATTAAACTATGCTATGACATAGACTGATTGGGCACTTTGTCATTTTGTGCTCTCTGCGTTAAAATCTCATGGTAACCCGGATGTACATAATGATTTGGTAGAATTGAAAATTAAACAAGACTTACCTGTAAGTTGAAGTTTGATGATAATTCTGCCAAATCATTAGTAGTACAGAAGGGTTAACATGCCCATTACACCCTTATATGAACCCACCCTATCATGGCTTTATGCCTTCCTGTCACTTCAGCATTATTGATTTCCTGCGCCAGTCAGGCTGTGCTGAGGTGATCACAAAATGTCTTTAAAAACTGACCTGCGGCGGTGCGTGCGCATCTCATGTTAACCCTTCTGTACTACTAATGATTTGGCAGAATTATCATCAAACTTCAACTTACAGGTAAGTCTTGTTTAATTTTCAATTATAAGGCACCAAAGGATCGCTTGTAAAGTTCGGTCGACTGAGTACTCGATTTATTTCCAAAATCGAAATTCAACAACAACAACAACAAAAATTCGACACTATAGGAATTCATACACAGAATCGAACGTTAGAACCACCTTGTACAGCATAATAAACAGTACCACGGCACTGCTCAGTAGCTTTCACTTTGAATGGTCACACTTTAGGATTCATCCACAGATTCAAAAATTTAGAACCACCTTGTACAGCATAATAAACAATACCACACGAAAGAACTAATCAGTAGCTTTCATTTTGAATGGTCACACTTTAGGATTCATCCACAGACTCAAAAGTTGGAATCACCTTGTACAGCATAATAAACAGTACCACAGGAAAGAACTTCTTAATTAGCTTTCATTTGAATAGTCCGGCACACTTTAGGATTTCATCCACATACTCAAAAGTTAGAACCACCTTGTACAGCACAATAAACAGTACCACAGGAAAGACGTGCTCAGTAGCTTTCATTGTAAATGGTCATATTTTAGGCCTTTAGGATTTCTTGACAGACACAAAAGTTTCACACGACTCAAGTTTGAATCTGAGAGTGAAAAAGAATTAAAAGAAAGCACATCTCTTCCATCAAGTTCCGGTTTCAGCTACGATAAAATTCCCAATTAGATAAAAAGGTCTTCTGATATTTAATAGGTCAGCAAACAGTGAAAAACCACACAATAAACAAGCCAGGACAGAGGTTTATTTCAATTTGCTAATCACGCGTGTGCGATTCTACACTGAATTCTAGGAAACTCTTTTCATTAGAGGGAACAGACTGAATTTTACTAACCTTAGCAAAAAATTATTAATTTTAGCAAATTAGCTGTATGTTTTTAACATTGTCCCGTCTGTAGGGCTTGGGAAGCTTTGCAAGTGTCAAAAAGTGATTTGCGCGAATTCTTCTTTATCGGGAAAATCTTCTGGTCGAAGATCCATGTTGTGTGCAATACACTTGTAAGCGATCAGTACCACGGTATCTTTGGATTTAAAACCAGGCAAACTTCCCTTGGTCTCTTCCAATATCTTGACTTTGTAGTGTGCTTCAATCCCGATGACTTTGTCGCCGACTCGCTTGACCATCTTCTTCTCGTGCCAGCGAAGGATTTCTTTCATTTCTTCCGAAGAAGTCATGACACTCACCAGCGTAGTCGCAGTTTCGACAAGAAATTCCAGAAGCGGGAATTTTCCGAAGACTTGTTTGATGTGGTTTACCACCATCTCTTTGTCTGTTAGTTGGCTGTACCGAAGAAGCAGCGCATCCTGCTCTTGGTAAATGGTCTTCATCACATTTTCTTTGATGGAAGGCTCCACGCTGGTCACTTCTGATTTCAGCTCTTCGAGTTGTTTCTCTAGCTGACCAAGAAGTCTCATTCTCTTGCTCTCATCGCTCTCTACGTACCTGACAACTTCTTTGCTCTCTGATTTACCCATCGCTAATCGTAATATGCTTTTCAATGGACTCAACAAGAACAGGACGAGGATGCTTCAGCTTGCAAAGTCTAATCAACAAACCTTTTCACGGAAACTAAAGGGTGGAGCTGCCAATTTGATCCCATTTCAATCTTGTATTCATAAACAGCTCATAACTATTGGTTCAACTGACACCTGCGCAATAGGTTTCTTTTCGGGGAAACTTTATGCATGCTGGAGGTGAGCCAGAAAATAAAATGTAAATGAGGAAACATTTCCTTTTTTAACGTTTTGCTTCTTGCATCATGTCATTAAAGCTGCAGTGTTAAATTAGAGGCGAGCGTTGTTCACGTAAGACAAAACACGCTGGAAGCCGGCGCTCGGACCCTGGGCTGACACGCAGTGCCTCATTTCTCTTAGGGACTGTATTAGTCTTAGATAGTCGAGTGCGTATTCGTATTCTACTGTCATCCGTGTTTCACAAGCAACTTGAAAGCAGAATAACTAGTGTAACTGTTTGTTTGCATTTTATGTTTTATTTTGGGAGGAAGAATGACGACGATCATGTATTCGAGGCGGCTGACTGAATGATGATTTGATTCATCGCTGGGGATGTAAGTATGGAGCTGAAGTTATAAAAATGCCGTCTGTTTATTACTCATGCGCATAGCGCGCATGAGGTAAGGTTCCGGCTTCGTTTTTCTTGTTATTATTATTATTTTTATTTTTTGTGTTCAGATTTTGCATGCAAAAATGGCTGCCGCGCTCGGCATGTGCTTGGTTTTCAAAACCGTAGTTTCGTGTCATCGGATTAATAACTCACATTTAAAATATTCAAATTACCACCATAAGCTTCGCTCCATGAGCAGCTTATGATTCTTTATTAGAAATGCCTGGTTGACATGTTTCAGAGAGTTTGCAAGTATAAAGATTACATCCAGACATTAATAGATACGAAAATGTCTTTTCCTGAAAATGTATTGTCTTCTACTTTAATTGAACCTCTGTATTATTACGTTCTTTATCTGTTTTTGTTTTTGTTTTAATTTACACTGATACACTTTGTTTAATTGAAGTATACAAAGTGTATCGGTGTAAATTAAAATTAAAGAATACAATTAAAACTGATTGGAGATTTTGCCATCCTGTAAGTAAGATTGTGAAGCTCGCTTGTTGTCCAAGTCTTTTGTTTAATTGTTTGTAGTGCTTTCTGTAAATCACTGTAACTATTTAAAATGATGATCAAATAAACTAAGTTTATTTTCATTAAAAAATCCAAATCTTTATTTACCTCGGCAAGCGTACGATCCAGGCGTGTTATCACAGAATTTACCGTTTTCACAAAGGGTTAAATTCTCCGCACATTCATCAACATCTGAAACATATTTTTAATGGAATATTCACTTAATTGCAATAACATTCTCATAGAAAAATGGAAAATGAAAACAGCAAAATAGGAATTACTTAGCTTTATCATAAAAGCTTACAGCATTGACAGGGAAACCATACGTTTATAGCTATTTATTAATCGTGCAATTAAGATAACGCGATTTACTGGCGTTTTGAGGCCGTTTCTTTGTATGCCTAATTAATTGCTATTGTCCTTTTTTTTATTTTCGGTTTTTCATTTTTTCATGACAACGTTATTTGTGCAATTAGGTGTATGTAAGTTTAGTTGTACAGCTTTCGTCTAAGACTGAGTGAGAACCTGATCTATGTCATCTATGTATTTGCCTTTGATTGGCTTTGAATTCGAATTCATTTTAACCAATCAGAAGCACTTTCCATATTTTGGTATAGATTTTGATTGGTTCATTTCAAGACAAATGCCGTTTGTTGTATGCTGTGAACGTTAGCCGACAAACCTTAACACTCTCAACTTTAAAATGTAGTGCATGGTCTAGTGAAGTACAGCTTGCACCCTAAAAAATGCTACAGGACTTGCTCCTCCATTATCTGTTACTATTTCACTGTATTCCACAGTTCACGGCTCAGGGAAATAACGTCTGAGTAACAAATGCAAAAATTCCATAATAGTGACACAGAGCTAAACAGATATGGAAAGTCCCTCTGATTAGTTAATACAAATTATTTCAGGGATTAAAGGCACTATGTCAAGTTTTCTTTACGATTTTTTCAGTACACCTTTCCATTGTAAAATCCGCCATTTTAAAAATGGGGCAAAGAGGATCGAAAAAAGGCAGGAAATACAATGAAAATATAAGAATACGGGCAAGAATTATCTGTACAAATTTAAGGGAAGTAGCTC
This sequence comes from Dendrophyllia cribrosa, assembly GCA_024195265.1. Lineage (NCBI taxonomy): Eukaryota > Metazoa > Cnidaria > Anthozoa > Scleractinia > Dendrophylliidae > Dendrophyllia > Dendrophyllia cribrosa. Next base: position 33,050,018 of record JAJLRJ010000012.1, read on the forward strand.
GGTACACATTTTTCCATACATTTGAAGGAAAGCGTTCTGTATACTTTGATGACAAGGTTTATTGTATCCACCTTTACCACTCACAGTAAACCCAACTCTACCACTCACAGCAAACAACACTACTACTCACAGTAAACCCAACTCTACCACTCACAGCAAACAACACTACTACTCACAGTAAACCCAACTCTACCACTCACAGCAAACAACACTACTACTCACAGTAAACCCAACTCTACCACTCACAGCAAACAACACTACTACTCACAGTAAATCCACCTCTACAATCTACAGTACATCTACTTTTACTACCCACAGTAAACCCACCTTTACAACCCACAGTACACCCACCTTTACTACCCACAGTACACCCACCTGTACTATAAACCCACCTTTACAACCTTCCTCGTCAGTCTTGGTATAACCAATGGCACATTCAATGCATCTTTTGGGTCCCTCGCCAGTGCAGTTACCTTCACATGAGTCATCACATGCTGATGATGAAATGAAAATAGATCAAAGAGAAGCAATAGACAATTTGTGAATAATAATAAACATAAGAGTGTTACATACACCAACAAGTGTGGAGAAAAAAATTTTGTGTGTGAAAGATCTTGAATGGGACTCTACCCATGACCTTGCAATACCTGGTGCAATGTTCTTACCAACTGACGTATCAAGCCAACTGGGGAGTTGATTAATTGCATTATACTCCAAAAATTTAATCTAGGGACTGTGCATGCAAATCAATAAACATCTAGGGAAACAGCAAAATTCATGAATGTATTCTTAATTACATGGCATTTTGTATATTTCCTAAATATATTGTGAGCCCCAAATGTCAATACATTGCCAACTGGCCATGTACCGCTATGCTAAATGTGGCTACTTTTGATTCAGTTTATTTACCTTGGCAGCTAAAAGACCCAGGGTTATTCACACAATATTTGCCTTCCTTGCACTTGTTTTCTTCTTCACATTCATTCTTGTCTAAAACAAAACAATTCACTGTTAGGAAGAGATTTGAATCTTTTCATTCAAGATCTACAATAATCTGAATAATATGATTAATGTTAAGCCTAAAAAAAAGGGTTTGCCAATCCCTCAACATTTCCATTAAAATTTGACAGGTGCTGAAACAACAAATGCTGCAAAACTTCATCTACATATAATGAAAATTTTGTTTCATACAATCTTACTTTTCGACCTTTGTTGCAGCACCTTAAGAAAATAAATAGCTGTGTAGAAGAGTACACACAAATTCCATTTTTGATTTAGATGTAAAAGATATGCAGTGGCTCTGAACTCCACCCAGCTGATATTGGACATATTGTTTCAATCTGAAATTCAAGATGGTGGCCCACTGAACACAGTCATTAAACTTGTTGTTTAAACTGGAATAAACAGGATTCACATTAAATTCATATAAGTACCTTTACAGCCTTCATCTTCTGTCATGTCCCAGCCTTCTTTGCATTTCTCACAGTCTTTATGTGAGCTACCACTGCAGCTTTCTGCACAGGACTCATGACAAGCTGAGATAAAAAACAGCATGTTATGCACCTATCAATGTTAAACCTAAGGAGCAAGGTGTGGGCATATGTGGGGAATTTTAGAAGACGTTTCTGAAAATCTGATCAAAACCCTCACCAAGGGGAAATTACATACCTTAGTTAATAATGGCACCAAGTCTTATCAAACATTCAAGCATACCCCCCCCCCCCCCCCCACCCCCCCACCCCCGGGGCCCAGACTTCAAGAGGGTGGGTATGACAACAGTGATCACTTAAATTGTTTTCATTTAATTATATGCCAACTTGTGAGTACTTACCAGTGCACTTGGATTTAGAATCATCATCCTGCTCTTCAAAGAACAAGTCAGCGCACTCATCACACAACTCGCCTTCATATCCGCTGTCACATGAACATTTGCCATCACCCTCCCTAGTACCATCACCCTGTATAGCAATGGTGAACAGTCATTCAATTAAAAATCCTGTAAATTAGTTGACACCATTCAGTGGCAGGCCTAGGATAGGGGGGCACCGAACCATTTTTACTCCATCCCTGCTTTCCTTCCCCCCCCCCCCCCCCTCCTAAGGAGCAAATCTGGAGATACAACAGCCACTGTGAATTGATCAAACATAGCTGTCATAATCTAGGTTTGCTGCAATCCTGCCCATAGGCCTGCCCATAGGCCTGCCTCTGACTTGGTAACTTTCAAGAACATACCTTGCATTTTCCATGGCCATTACAAGGACTTTCTTTGCCTCCATCACATTCTGAAAACCAAACCATACAATAAAAAATGTTTGTATGTAATAACAGAACATCATAGGGAGTCTATGTGATATGCTTCTGGTAATAAGAATAAGGGATTTATCAACAAAATTAATGCAGATGAAGGAAATAATGGTCCTCACCTATTTTAAAATTCTCATGACTTATTTGTGATGTAACTTTTATTGATAGTTTGGCAAATGAAGTATGATGTCTTAATCCAGGTGAGAGCTTGTCAGGGCAGAAGGATTCTTACCTGTACAGTCAGGACCATAAGTACCTTTTGGACAACACACTGAAATAGAAGGGTTCCATTAATTAATATGTGTTATCCTTTCTGTACTGAAGAGCATACACTGAATGAGAAAATGTTATATGCATTTCACTGCATCAAGAACAAGTCTTCATGTACCATTAAGTGACCCACACTAGACCTTAACTTGGTTTCTGTAGCTTGAAGTGACTGAAAATATTGTTGCTCCCCCCTGAATGGGATGCTTGTCCATTGCAGGGTCCCCCCCAGCATTATATTAACCGGTACCCATTTAAATACACCTGGGTGGAGGGAGACTTGAGAGGAAAGTTTCTTGTCTAAGGAAACAACACAATGGCAGGGCAAGAGACAAAGGGGTGAACCACCAACCAGGATGAAAGTCCAACACATGTGTTACCATAGCCAGGCCACTGGACCACAATGATAATAAATAAAAATAATAACTTTTTTGAATAATAATACAATCATATTACAATAAATCATTAAAATACTATAATATTAATAGTCTGTTGAGTGTGATCATCTGGGTTACTGTAATTCTGAAAAGAACTGTTGTTGTCGACAATAATTGACATTACAACAGCCTGAGTGGAAGTCATCTTCAGAGTCATGGCTGTTGCCATCATTGATCAGTTTTGCCATGCCATGATGTTATGATGGTTAACAATTTATTCACATGACTCTGAAGATGACTTCCGCTCAGGTTGTTGAAACCTCAGTCATTGTCAATGTTGTGGTTCAAATATTTCTTTGCTTTGAATTCCATATTCAAAGACAAAGGAAAACAAAAATCAAACTGGTTTAAAAAATGTTAAACCAAAGAAAAATTTGAACTACAACATAAAAAACAACAGTTCTTTTCAGAACTACACTAACCTGGATGATCACGGGTTGAAATTATTTACAACAAGTCTTACTGCTCTTGGAATAAAACATTCCATATAAGTGTACAAAATAAATAAATTATGGTGTTGGTCCAGATAATATTCATACCCCCTCACCCACAGTGAAGGTTTTTGGTTTAATCCCCCCCCCCCCCCCCCCCCCCCCCCCCCCCCCCCCCCCCCCCCCCCCCCCCCCCCCCCCCCCCCCCCCCCCCCCCCCCCCCCCCCCCCCCCCCCCCCCCCCCCCCCCCCCCCCCCCCCCCCCCCCCCCCCCCCCCCCCCCCCCCCCCCCCCCCCCCCCCCCCCCCCCCCCCCCCCCCCCCCCCCCCCCCCCCCCCCCCCCCCCCCCCCCCCCCCCCCCCCCATAAGAGGTTTTATGAATATTTCCTGGAACTGCATATGGATATACCAAGCATACCTTTCAATCTGTCTTCACAAAACCATTTCTTCATATCATTATTTTCATCTTTAAACTGGCTGTAAGATACCAATTTTTATTAAAAAAAATATTATATTGTGACTCAGTGTGTTGTTAACTTAAATTACATTCAATTACATGTACATGCAGCAGTTAAGCAAAATAGAGATGAGTGTCCAGTTTGCCTTCTGTTTGCATATATACATGTAAAGTGTTGGCTCTTAGCACCAGCCCAGTGGGCACCAGCAAGCAATGGCATATTCCACATCATGCATAACAAAAAACACATTATGCATTGTGCACTCCAAACAGCATTGTGCACAAAAAAGAACTCGGCTATGGTGTTGTCTTCAAGCTTTTAGCCAGAAGAATGTCTTTGCCTTAATTATTAACCTGGGCTTTTATACATTTGATGAGAGATAAGCTCCTGGGATGCAAAGTTGGTTGTTGTTGTCATGATTATGCACTTACTACTTAAACCACCATTCTTCTAAGGTTTCTTCTTGTTCTTCTACCATTGAATGACACTGTAAAAAAAACATTGCAAACCGCAAAATGAGGTATTGTTTTACCATTGCGCTGCATGTTAATAATACTATGTCAAGCTAATACTTCAACAGGCCCTGTTATTTATAGGCCAAAATGATTCATTGGGCTGATTCTGACTCTGGTCTCTCCAAGCCGTTTGCCTCAAACACACAACCACCCTTTTTTTTACAGGTTGCAGCAAACTTTACCTGGAAGATAGTTAATGCATTCTGTGCAGACAGTCTGGTTATAATGTACCCAAGAACAGCTTATTGCCATTATAAATAAAAACCCTGACTATGCAACTTGTCTTGTAATGGCTCTCGCAACTTGTTTTAACACATAACAAAAAAAACGGCACCTATAGTTGTTAAATGTTGTATTTTATATACAGCTATTTCAATTAACGTCGTCGGATAAAAAAGGCGAAAAGCCAAGACCGCAAGGTTGTATGGGATTTTTATGCAATCGCTATTAACCCTAACCCATACTACCTTGCAGTCTTGGCTTTAAGCTTTCATCCGACGACGTTAATTGAAATAGCTGTATATGATGTATACTAACCTCTGAAGCACTTTCATCACAAAGTCCTTCCATAATTTCAACTAATCTGGTTTCACTGAAAGTCAGAAAACAAAACATATATCAATCATTTAAATCAATTATGAAAATTGATTGAATGGTAGATCTAGATTGATGGTTTGATCATTCTATTGATTGACAAGTAATTTAATCGACCCCAACTGTGATCAATCAATTTTAATCCTAATCAACCAACCAATCAATCAATCAATCAATCAATTAAAGGGATTTTTATCCTGTTAAAGTAAACCTTAGACCACACAAATATTTTGATTATTTTTTATGCTTCCAGGAAATGTTAATGGCGATTTTTTCTTTTTTTTCACTCTAGGTCTTCACCCTTTTTACCTGCATAGATTTGTTAAGGCTGGAGGCAGGAGGGGGGGGGGGGGGGGGGGGGGGGGAGGGGGAAACTGGGCATGTGGGGCATTTGAATTGTCTGATTAAAGAGTGTTAGTGTTCAGAGTGCTCACTATAAGGTCAAGGATACATGTAAATGGGTCAACCCCACCCCCACCCCAACCCCTACATCTATATGGGCCAGCCCCACCCTTTTTATTACAGTCAACACATAAACACACAACTTCAACTATTCATCGATTAGGTCATTCTTTGATTTCATTCTTTGACAAATTTACTGATTACTTTTATTTTTAAGATTGATCTTTGAAAGGATTTCTTCCACCATATTGACCATGCTCAACTCTGAAAGATCAATTTGTTTATTTGAATAGAAATCTTTATCTTTGCAAGAAGTGCATTAACTGTAGTAAGTTCATCTGCTCTAAAATAGATCTATGAATATTAAAATAATGGCACCAAGTCTTGAAATTTTCTCTTTATCAAACATTCAAATATCTCCTCCCCAGGACCCAGAAATAAATTAATGAGGGTGAGAATGACCATATAATTATGCCCTCACTGCCAATCAATCTTTAATATCACTGACAGGTGCATTATGAACACAAATGCCTTCAGGACTAACAGGTGTTGAAAGAAATCACCAGGGGGTATTTCAATTTCAAGTGAAGTTGGGTTCAAAGAATATTTTTGGGTTTAACTATTTGTGATTTCATATTTCTTAGGATCTAAATCTTTTTTGGCTTAAGTACATTTGTGTATTTTTGAGAAATGAGATTCTGATCTGGCAGGTTACCGGTATATGTGTATGAGTTTAAGGAGTTTTATGACTATGTATGCCAGCATGATAAAAGGCATAAGATTTTTGCACTATTTTAAAACATCTCCATATGCTGAAACTATGGGTATTTTTTTTTTTTGTAGTTTTGGGATTTTATTTCAGTGCACCATCATTTTCTAACCTGAGTATGGCACCCCCCCCCCTGGAAAAATACATAACAAGCCTGTCATTACCTTTGCGCCCAACTTCCAAGCGCTCTCTCTTCCCAAGCGGTATTACCACCACCAAAGTTAGATTTTTCTGTATTATCTTTACCCTAAAATACAGAGAGAATTTGTTGCAACTAGCAATATGATATTTTCCACTCCCACAAGTCCCAAAACAGCAAAGAAACCAGCCATTTTACGTAGCAACATTCCTGGTTGCTTCACGCCATGGTAAGCTCACTTAATATATGACTTGGCAGTTTGGAACATGTGGTTTCTTTGAGGTGGTTAACAATCTAGGCTCGATTACCAGCCGCTGTTCGGGAAACGAGCCCGCGCTCTGAGACCGGACGCGAGAAAGCGGCGGAAATCAAGCCTATTAACAATCTTAAGGGCCGATTTACATGGTATGACTTTTTCGCATGTGACACGCTTACGACATGCTTATATGTCATACTTACAAATTACTTTTTGTGTAAATCAACTTAAGTCATGTCGTAAGTATGGCGTAAGTGTGTTGCATGCAACAAAGTTGTACCATGTAAATTGACCTAAGGAATGCTATAACCATCAAATTGCTTAGCTTGAAATCAAGAAATCAGCAATTAAAATTGTTTTCTGGTTTTGTCCATGTTCTGTTTCTTTATTTTTTTTATCAAAGATGCCAGGACTCAAACACATAATAGCTGGGAAATATATACTATAACATTAGTGGTAAATAATTTTACAGAATTATTCTGCAAATGAAGGTCTTCCCTAAAAATAAAGTAAGCTTAATTTAAGTTAAAAATTAAACTTATTTTCAAAATGTAATATTTAGACAGGTCGACAAAGCAAAATTGTTTACCTTGTTAAAAGCTTCCACTATATCTATACACGTAGGACATTTCTCCTTCTTTTCTCTAGCAGCTGATTTAAGTCCATTGCACACTAAAATGTTCACAATTATAACGATGTGTACCAACAAATTTTTTGACATCTTCAAAGAAATCTCCATCATGACCTTTCCACGCGTGAATTACAACACCGTAATAAACAAAAGCGCGGGAGATGACCAATACGAAAATACAGCGCTACAAAATAATAAAAATTTAGCACATTTTACGAGAATTCGTTAAGAAGAATTCTACTTTTCTAAAAGATAAATATTCTTTTTCAACTGTTGTAAGACGAACGTGGAAATTTAGCCGGGTCAAATGTATTCCCATCACAAAACCGCTGGAAAGTCAGGGAAAACCATGGCGGTAAGGTTGGAGAATATAGTTGTGATCATTTGCAAATATTGGATTATTTTCTCAAACTACAATAACTTACATGTAACACAGGTAATTTTTCCGAATATCAGAATGAATAAGTAAAAGTTAACCTTCTGAAATTTCAAATAATTTCGAAATTATTTCATGTGTAAAAACAAATTGATAATTTAATGTAAATCCCATAAGTTCGCCTCTAAATTCTTCCAACCATAGCAAAATGTCCGAGGGAAAGCGAGGGCTCACTCGCACGAGTGACTGGATTTGCTGCCAAAATTTAACCAATGAAAACACTCCACGTTAAGCACGTGACTGAAATTAGCCAATAACCTTGAGACACGAGCTCTGGCCGTGGAAAGTGCTGGTTGGTTTGAATCGACTGAAAGCAGCTCTTTACTTCCTTGCTTTCGAAGTTTTGCACAGATTTTAGTAGCTTTGCTGTCATCTTCAGCTGTTGCAACTGGTTTTCAAGGAATGGGAAGGAAAACGTTCCTTTTGAGCCTGTTAGGCCTTCTTCTAATATCTTGTAAGTGAATTGACAGATATAATTTTGTTTATTTCATTTTTTTGCTGTTTTCCGTGGAGAAAATTTGCACTGTACATTGCTGTCGTGACTGAGGGAGCTTTAAATTTCTTTGATTCTTGTTAACTCTAACTTAAAATGTTCATTTTTCCCATTTGTTTGGAAATTTTCTTATCCAATTTAATTACAAGAATACACTGAGCTGTTTCTTTGTATCATTGAAACTAATGAGGTTTGTAGTACGTGCTCTCGTAAAATTCTCGCCTCGATCGTTCCTTTTGCATTTGGGACTTTGCTATTGTTACTATGGGAGTTTTCCTTCTATTTTTTTATGCCTTTTCAATCGTTTTTATACGGCTACTTCAAACACTAGACTTGAAAATTCCCTTTTAAAACTTTAAAAGACCATTTTATTTTAAAGCTCAACTTTGCAAATATGCAATTGTGTATAGTGAACAAATAGCTATTAAACTTCAGACTCGATTCAAAAATCACAAACCTTTTAATTACACCCCTTCTGGAATATTTAATTGTTGAACTAGAATGATCTAGCTGAATGTTATGGAAATCATTCAAACCTTTTCATTCTGTGGCAAGCTTCAATGATGAAGTTTTGTTTCGTTTTTCTTCCTTCATTCTTAGAGATGAGCCCTAGCTAACACTATTAAAAATGCCTCTTTTAAACTATGAATGATAGGATTTTACTTTGCAAGCAAAAATTCAACCAAAAGAGTGATTTTATGGAAAATTTATGAAAAGGTGTTTCAAAATTTTGAAAATTGGTCAATGTTATGTCACGATGTGATTGGTTGTTTTTCCTAAACCAATAGGAAGAGGCCAGATAACAACTAATGCTTGGAAACTTCTAAACTACTTGAAAACAATATTGCTTGAAAGCAAACTGTTATTTTTTTATAAGAAAAAAATATTTAATTTTTAGTAATAATTGTTCTGTTTAAAGTGATATGATTATCATGTTACAGAATTGTATATATATTTTGATATAACAGTACAAAAGCATAGTCCATTGCAGATAGTTGTACATGTACCTGTTTGTTTAAACAGCTTTTAAAAACTTCAGAGTTTTATCCAGATGTTTATGTTAGTTCATTGCTACATTTATCTTTAAAGAAATTCTATTCTGGTGTGTTAAGGTTTTACTCAGTTTATTGCTTTACCTTGAGTGTGATGATGTTTCAAGGAATGTTTTTACTTAAACAGGGCCGGGTATTGATTTTGTTCAAATGTTGCATATCTTAATGTATCATCAAACATTTTTCATGCTATTGGTAATTCTGTCCCTGAGTTACAATTTACGTTTAAAAATGGTAATCCTATCTTAATTTGAATGAATTAAAAGATCTTTAAGGACACAAGAAATCCTCTGTTGGTACCTGTTCTTGTAACATCATATTCAGTGGGAAGGAAACATAACTGGGCTAATAAAGAGCTGGTGCACCTTGACTAAGTTTACAAATGTAATGCTAATTTGATATTATTTCTTTGGATCTTGTTCAGCTCTATGTTTAGCCGAAGATGAAAAGACAGAAGAAAAGAAAGAAGAAAAAACAGAAACAGAACCACCTAAAGTAGACGAAGATGTTGGAAAAAGCAGAGATGCATCAAAGACAGACGATGAGACTGTTGAGAGAGAAGAGGAGGCTATTAAACTTGATGGCTTGAATGTGGCACAAATGAAGGAACTTAGAGAAAAAGCTGAGAAGTTCACCTTCCAAGCTGAAGTTAGTCGAATGATGAAGCTTATTATCAACTCTCTGTACAGAAATAAAGAGGTAAGGTTAAACACTGCTTCTCAGCGAAATGGATTTTTAAATTGCACTCTCTCAAGCTCGTCACTAGAGCTACATGTAGATGGATAATCAGATTTTTTGTTTACAAAAAAAATACAAGTCCCAAATTGTTATGGGTTAAGTTCGGGTTTACTTCTAACATTATGTCACAGTTTTTTTCCTTGTTTATTGTTTATTTTAACAGTCATAAAAAGTATATGGAACCATTAACCTTCGTATGTGGACTATTGTTTTCCAACTTGTTACTGTAACCACACTCACTGGTCTCAGGTGCCAGCTAAATGTACATGTATCTTACAAAATAAAACACTGATAAGTACATGCATAATTCATACTTTCACTCTACAGTTTTATTGCAGCAGGAGTAGTTACATGTAATAAATTTATAAAAAAATCTTTGCAGATTTTCTTGAGGGAACTTATTTCCAACTCATCTGATGCCTTGGACAAGATAAGATTTACCAGTCTCACAGACAAGTCAGCCCTTGCCGCCACAGAAGAACTTTCCATCAAGATCAAAGCTGACAAAGAGAACAATATCCTTCATGTAACAGACACTGGTATCGGCATGACAAAGGATGACCTCATCAAAAACTTGGGTACAATTGCCAAGTCAGGAACTAGCGAGTTCTTCCAGAAAATGTCGGTAAGACTTTGTTTTATTTATTTTTACTAAGCTGGCAAACATTTGATATTGAAAAATAATGGTAAAATTGAAAGAAAGAAAAAACAGTACCTGTGTAAGTGAAATAATTCTGGTTGCCTTCTCATGAATAACTGAATAAAAAATGTAACAATAATGTTACAATACATTTGTATATTAATGATTATGATGCAATCTCATTCTCAACAAGTTTAAGGGTTTTTTATAGCCCAGTTCTCATTGAAGAACAAATTTTTATTATCCAGGAAGCCCAGTCATCTGACCAGGCAAGCGATCTGATTGGTCAGTTTGGTGTTGGTTTCTACTCATCATTCCTTGTCGCCGACCGTGTGATTGTAACATCAAAGCACAATGACGACAAACAATACATTTGGGAATCTGATGCAGTCTCCTTCAGTATCACAGAGGATCCCAGGGGTGATACACTCAAGAGAGGAACAACGGTCAGGTAAATGACAGATGTCAATCATAACACTATCAGTGGTTTTAAACTGCAACAGAGTTGTGTTTCTAGGATTGGCCACAGCAGGCACTGCTCTACAGACCACTGACAGATGCCAGTGAATGAATGATACAGTTTTTACAAGCTACTTTCAGTATTTTGGCTGGTTCTTAGATTCCAAAATCTCAAAATGTTGTTTTTAGCTTCTATTGCACTGTTGGCTGCATTCTACTCTTCTCTTGTCCATTGCTAACAAAAATTGGAAAAAAACATGATCAAATACAGGTCAAGCAATGTTTGAGGACATATGTTCAGCTGGGGCATTTTTGCAATTGGGGATGTTTTTTGTTTCTGTAATAAATAATTACTTAATTTCTATGAGCAAATATCCAATTTTTGTCCATACATTTCTTTATGTATCTTTAATAAACCTGCAGATTGCAAGTTTCATTTTTTGGCCACTTATGAATGTTATGCTTCAAGACCAAAACTGTTTTTTGTCATCAATTGAAAACACCTACATGTAGTGTGTGCTTTGGATGATTGACAGTTCATGTTTATAAAATATTAACCACTAGAAGTACATGAAAGAAATGCCAAAATGGCAAGGTGATTGACTGCTTAGCCTAGCTAAAAAAGATCCTTTGGGAATTTATGGTACTCACTAAAGAAAAATATAATTATACATGGTATTGTCTTCCAGCGTTCACCTGAAGGAAGAAGCCCGTGACTTTCTGGAACCTGAAACTATCAAGGACCTAGTGAAGAAGTACAGCCAGTTCATCAACTTCAACATCTATCTGTGGACAAGCAAAACTGAGGAAGTGGAGGAGCCAGTTGAGGAGGAGGCTGCCGAGGACAAGAAGGCTGAGGAAGCTGAAGAGGACAAGAAGGAAAAAGACAAGGAGGACGAGAAGAGGGATGAAGATAAAGAGAAAGAAGACAAAGATGACGAGGCTGAGGTTGAAGAAGAATCTGAAGAAAAAGAGAAGAAGCCCAAGACTAAAAAGGTGGGTTTTGTTATCAATAAATGCAACTTTTCATTTAAGGGCTAAATATGACTTACAATAATTTGTGCTTATAAGGGAGCAAAGATTATCCTTTTGGTAAATAAAACCAGGATCTGCATCAAGTCAGAAATCCTGAAATGTCCTGGAAGTTTGTTCTGGCATATTTCTGGACTGAAAATACTTGAATATTGACAGAGTGGTTAATGTGCCACTGGTCGTGGGAGTCTGTTACATGTACACTATACCTGGCTTATACATAGTAGTGTCTGAATGTACAATGTATGTGTCAGACAGTCCAGTGTTTTGTGGGAATGTCAGAGCTTATAGATGTACATTTCGTGCTATCTCTGTAAAATCTTTGTGAGTCCTAGAGAAATCCTTTAAAATTGATTTTGACAAATAATTAAGGTCCAGTAGTAAAAATCAAATTTCTCCTTGTAATGTCAATGCTTACTTAATCAGAGAGGTCATGGGAATTAAGGATATGATCATCCAAGGGCAATTGTTTTGATATTTTAACAACTTCATACTACTGCAGTATAAGAAATGTATAGGGACAAGAAAGGAGAATTTGAGTTTTGATATTTAAGCATTTAATGGGTTAACCTCATAAAGCCTCTAAGGTATATGTTGTAGTTAAAAATTTTCAATAGGTAATTTTTTTCTAACTAGGTAATTTTTTTTAACTAGGTAATTTTTGTCTATCAACTGTCTGAAAAGGGATTTTCTTTATGGGGGTGTGGTTAAAAAAATAGGGGCGTGGTTTTTTGGGGGGGTTCTAAAAACAAGAAGGAAAAAAAAAAATTGTATTTCTTCATCTGCCTCACTTTTTCTATCCCCTCTCTACCAGCTACCCTCCCCTCCCTACTTCTCATATTACCCCCCTGATACCCATACTTAGACTACTACCCTCTATCTACATATCCCCCCCCCCCCCTGGAATATTTACAACGAAATTATGAAATAAAGAAATTTTTTACAGTGCTTACCTGGAGTTGAACCCGCAACCTTTGGATGTGTTGTCCTCTCTCTCTATACCACTACACTACACAGGAGAACGTTGACAGATTGCTTAAACTTCTCTGTATTATTGCTTATAATTGGTCCCAGACTCCCCTCGGCCAAAACTTAATTTATGCAAAACTTGCACATGCGCATTGAAGGTAAACAACGGGAACAAGCGTTCGAAAGCAATGGAAAGCCTGACATTTTGTGTCGATAAAGCAACATTTTACGAAACGTTGGATGCCATAAAACAGTCCAAAAACGGTAACAGCAAATTAACTGTCTTTGTAAATGATGAATTTTATGAAAATACTAAAAACTGGCTCAAAAATGGTAGTAGAAAACATGATGACTTTGGACTCGGCAAAATGGATGTATCGACGATTCAGCGAAAGCAATGGACAATTATGAATGATAACATATTGTCAAAAGACCGAAAGATTGTAGTACCAAGACAGGAACTTCACAATGTGTTATCCCAAGCTCATTCCTCAATTGCCCACAGAGGAAGGGACAAACTAGAAGACTTCGTGAAGAGGTCATACGCAGAAGTATCTCAACAAGTCATCAATCTATTTGTCAGTCTCTGCCATTTACACCAACAACAAAAAAGTGTGACAGATCACCTGAGAAGACCAATAACTAGCCCAATACAGGCCAGTAATTTTCTAACACATGTACAAATGGATTTGATTGACTTCAGGAATTTGAGTTGCTCATGTGGAAAAAATCACAACTGGCTTCTACACGCGATTGATCATTACAGTAAGTTTTCGTGGCTTTTCCCGCTATCACATAAAACCAGCGAAGAGGTATTAGAATCAACCACACAACTCTTCTGGCAGTTTGGCTTTCCAAAAACACTTCACACAGACAACGGAAAAGAATTCAAAAATAAGAAAATGACAGAATTTTGCCAGAAGCATCAAATTCAGCTAGTGCATGGAGCTCCAAGAACTCCACAAACACAAGGACTAGTTGAAAAAAACAACAGAACACTTAAAGAAAACTTGGCAAACATCTTAAAAGAAAAAAAAGTCGGCAATAATACCTGGTGCAATTATGTGGGGGAGGCTGCTTACAAAAAGAATATCACAGTACACAGAGCTACTTCAAAGAGTCCTTATGAGCTTGTGTTTGGAATTGTTCCACAACATCAAACCCACACAATAACATCAGCAGACCAAGAAGAGGAACCTGCAATAGAATGTACTGAGGAAACAACTGAAAGAGACTCCGACACATCCCCACTTGCAACTCAACCAGATACAGATCATCAGGAGCCTCCCAAAGACTTAGATAAAAACTGTCAACCTCCCAAAAGAAAGGCCCAAGATAGTTCATCCCAAGTCAGAAAACAACTAAAGAGCCAAACCAATGAAAAGCAGAGCAAATATAACGAAAAAATGAAATCTGCAAGACCAAAAATAAAACAGTTTGATGTCCATGACTATGTCTGTGTGAAAATAGATAAAGTCGACAAGAGTTCTCCAATTCACCCAAATGTTCTGTTCGGGAAAATAATGGAAATTGAAAACACCTATGCCAAGCTTTCAACAAAATTCGGAATGATAACCACTCTCATATCACCTTCAAGATTAACCAAGTGCTCTAAACCAAATATTAAATTCAATACTACCAAAGAAATCACATTTACAACTGCTTGCAAAATGGCAATACAGCAATAAATGGAATAAAACATTGTACATATAACCTTAGAACAAGGAACGCAATAATAATAATATTGTCAATAAGAACAATAAAACTAGATTTCTAAGAATGTCCATTATCGTTTGTTGTGTTATTCTCTAATTGTAATTCCTTTTTAGACCTAAACAATTTACAACACCTTAACACAAAGCTAACCTTAGTCAGAACTAACCCTGACCCTAACATAAAGCTAACCCAAACCCTAACACTAACACTAAGCTAACCTTAACACTAAGCTAACCATAACCCTAACACAAAGCTAACCATCGCAGATAACCTAGGTTTTATGTCAAATAAAGAAACAGGTAAACTTGGGAAAAAATTACCTAGTGAAAAAAAAATTAACCTAGTTAAAAAAAATTAACCTAGTTAAAAATTAAATTTACCTGGAAAAAAAAATTACCTACAACATATACATCAGAGTTGATTCTGTTAAAGACAGCAATGGCTGATTCTTGTTGTTTCTTTTCAGGTGGAGAAGACCACTTGGGATTGGGAGCTTATTAACACCAACAAACCCATCTGGAGCAGAAAACCCAAAGATGTGAAAGATGAGGAATATAATGAGTTCTACAAATCATTTACCAAGGTATTTCTAAATCTATTTGTAACTCCCTGGCCCACATAGAGTATATATCACATAGGCCTATTGCCATGTGTTACAGTCTTTCAAGTCTGTTAGCCCTGCTCCAACTTAAATTGAACCCATTAAGTGACATTGTTTCATGATTATCCAGTCATAGGATAAGGGTTAAGCTAAGAAATTCTCAGCAGGCTCTTTGTAAGCCTGGATAGCTTTTTAAGACTGTTTAAAATTCAAAATCACCTCAGTTTTTGAAAGCTTGTAAGATGCTAGCCACGGATAAGTTGTTTTATGCATTTACTTGCTGAAATTTGGTGGCATCCCTGTTTTTAGTTACATCCCTGATATCTTGAGCCTGTAATAATCTTACACAGTCTGCTGTGTGTTTTTGTTTGGTCAATTATCCAACTGTTTTTCTACATCTCTTAACTTACTTTCTCGGTTATTTCTTTCCCTAAACATGAACACGAGCAGTCATTTTACTTTGATAAGAAAGATAAAGAAAAATCTGTAAGTTGGAAGCAAGTGACGAAGTCGTGTGTGACTTTAGCTTAGTTATTCGTTGTACTTCATGGAAAGAACGATGCATGCATGTGGTGAACACTGACAGGTGTTCAACAACTATAAGATCCAGCCGGAAGGGGGCTGCTTTTTTAAGGAAATATTATGCATGAAACATTCACCTAAAAAGCGTGCATAACATGATGTGGCAATTTATATTATTGAGAAGTTCTGTTATTGTCAACAATAACTTTTCTTTCTAAAAAAATTTGGTTTGGGCAAACTTTCTCCAACATGCTCATGATACCGTTTGGATTGTTTTATTGGAACATGGTTATTCATGCGAACATCGTTATGGAGGTATACAGTATAATCAAATAGTTACATTTCTTGCCTTAATTTTTAAAGAAAAAGAAAAGTGCCACTTTGTATTTACGCTGTAGCCATTTGCAAACACTAAAATAAGTTTTAGCAACCTAAAAAGTAGCAGCTGTAAATCCCTTACCTGATGTGGCTTGGCCATGGGTGTACATAGGGTTTTGATTTCTCCCATGTTCCCTTTTCAGTTTGCACGAGGTCATGTAAATCTACCTGCTCTTTCTGTTCCTATATTAATATATTTAGTTTTTTTCATTGTTTTAGGACCATGATGATCCATTGGCCAAGACTCACTTTGTTGCTGAAGGAGAAGTGACATTCCGATCAATCCTGTATGTACCCAAGGCAGCTCCCCACAATCTGTTCTCTGAGTATGGAAAGAAGATGGACCAGATCAAGTTGTATGTACGTCGTGTCTTCATCACCGACAACTTTGAAGACATGATGCCCAAGTACCTGTCATTTATCCGTGGTGTTGTAGACTCTGATGATCTGCCTTTGAATGTCAGTCGTGAAACCTTGCAGCAGCACAAGTTACTCAAGGTCATTAAAAAGAAGCTGGTACGCAAGGCTTTGGACATGATCAAAAAGATCCCCAAGGATGAATACATCGATAAATTCTGGAAAGAATTCAGCACAAGGTATTTTGTCTCTAGAGATGACTATAAAAAGGGTCCTTTGTCTCACCAAAAGCAATCGTTAACAATAAGGGTGTAGGTTGGTGTTGTGGATGGTGTGATCACCAAATGACGTAAAACAAAAGATTCAAAAGACACTGAACAATACCCACACCACAACACGAGAGCTTAAACCAACAATTGCTTCCGCAAAATGCCAAGAAACACCCACAATAAGAGACAAGACAAACAGTCAGTTGGAACAGAAAATTCACTTAATCATCGGACTGAGTGTACAAATAAATGTAAATCAAAATCAGTTGTCTGTATCCTCAATCTCATAACAGCAATGCCCATGCATACTCCCTTTTTGGAAATTACTCAGTTTTGGTCACATGGACAAAGAAAATAACAATTTAGAATTGAATTTTGCAGTTGGGTCCATCTAAAATCTCACCCTTCCAGCACTTGTTACCTATTTTACCCCCTTTGTAACATATCATGATTCATATGTTGTCATACTAGCAAAAACCCTCATCCCATTTTAAAGGGTGACCATTTACTATATGGAACATACAAACTAAAATAAGACTACAAGACTAAAATAATTAAGACTAGCAACTGTGGGAAAACAGCAGTGCATGTATATATAATGTTGTTGATTTTTTCTGTTAGCATCAAGCTGGGTGTAATGGAAGACCACTCCAACAGAACCCGATTGGCTAAACTGCTGCGATTCTACTCATCCAACTCTGACAAAGAGTTGACAAGCTTAGCTGAGTACATTGAAAGAATGAAAGAGAAGCAAGATGCTATCTACTTCATGGCTGGAACAAGCCGCAAGGAGGTGAGATTTCATAGATCTAATAGCTTCCTGTTTCTTCCTAAGGTAGAAATTGAAGAAGGACTGAAATAAAGTGTATTTCCATGAATTAAACTGTCCGCCTCTTAGAATCCCAGATAATCTGTCTAAAAGTGGCAAGACTTCAGTATTACACTGTATGTTGCATTATTTCAAAACATTATTTCACCTTCAAAATCCATGCTCCTCCACAGGAGAAGATTCAGGACATTCAGAAAAATGGGGCTGGAGAGCCATAGCAATTGTGAGACAAAAGAAGGGGCCATGCCCCCTCACAAACACCTTCCCCTCCCCCCCAGCCCTAAATCTGCCTATGCTCTGAGTACATGTACTTCTAACCTCAAACTAATCAGTATTAATATACATGTAATGTCTGTTATTCATAGGTTGAGAGCTCTCCTTTTGTGGAAAAACTGCTTAAGAAGGGTTATGAGGTGTTGTTTCTAATTGAGCCAGTGGATGAATACTGTATCCAGAGTCTGCCAGAGTTTGAAGGAAAGAAATTCCAGAATGTTGCCAAAGAAGGACTGAAGATTGGAGAAGACTCTGAAAAACAGAAGAAGAAACAAGAGGAACTGGAGAGCACATATGAGCCTCTGCTTAAATGGCTTAAGGACGAGGCCCTTAAGGATCTGATTGAAAAAGCAGCCATTTCCCAGAGGTTGCATGAGTCTCCTTGTGCACTTGTAGCCAGCTCTTATGGTTGGTCTGGCAACATGGAGAGAATCATGAGATCACAAGCTTATGCCAAAAGCAATGACCCTAGCAATGAGTAAGTATACCACTGTTGTTGATGTGTGCCATGTCCAGTGGGATGAATTTAAGGGTGTAGATTCTGTGTAAAGCAATTATCATACATGTAACTCTCACTCATAGATTCAAACCAGCACTTAAGTGTGGTCATTGAAATAAAAGCTCAAAGCAGAAGTTTTCATTTAATGGTGTTTGTTTCCTGCTACTATTTCTGCAAAATTAAGTTTGGTTCTTTTTCTGGCTGTTTTAGAATTGGTTATAGAACAACCTGCAAAAGCTGTATTTACTGTATGCCGAGTCTAAGAAATGTAAACCGGCCACTGTTTGATGTTTTTTTTTAAATTGATATCTCCGGACAAGGATGTGCAAATGTATTTATTATTCTGCTACTTCCCTTTCCCATGGCTGAGTCTTTATGTCAGCTCATGTTAGTTTAAGTAGCAAAATAGAACTGGCAGTATCCGTTAAGAACAACTTGATGCATTTGATGGAGTTGGTCTAATTGTTGCTGCCACAATTGTATTTATTATTTTCCATTTTCCTTTTGTAACTCATATTTAATGCAAAGTAGAGTTAACTGTACACAGGCTGGTGGTTATCTTGTAATGTAATAATGATTGTATGTTATGATAATTATTAATCTCTTTGTTCATGTTTCTGTAGGTACTATGCCAATCAGAAGAAGACACTTGAGGTTAACCCCAGGCATCCACTGGTGAAAGAGCTTCTGAAGCGAGTGGAAACTAACAAAGAGGACAACACTGCCAAGGATCTTGCCCGTGTACTGTTCGAGACTGCTACTCTGAGATCAGGCTATATGATCAAGGTAAGAAGTGTTAAAGTTTCCGCTGGAAAACTAAGCAGTTCATTCATCAGCAGTTAATGAAGGCATGAGTTATTGAGAGGGTAATTGGATTAGAGCACACAAGATTTAGCGCACAAATTAGGGTAATAGTTTGAACTCTCACTTTTGTTTGACCTGAGCTTTACAGACAAAAACAAACTGATGATGTTACCATTAACAGGATTCTCAAGATTTTGCCGGCCGAATTGAGCGCATGCTGCGTCTGAGCATGGGAGTGGACTTGGAAGCAACTGTGGAACCAGAGGAAGAAGAACCCGAGGAGAAGGAGGAGGAAGAGAAGGAAGAGAAGGAGGGAGAGGAGGTCGAGGCAGAGGAAGACAAGGATGATGAGAAGACAGAGGAGGAGTCTGAATCTGCTGAGGAGGCAGCGGCGGCAGCAGGATCTGAAGATGTCAAGACTGATGAGAAGGAAGATGAAGTGGAGGTGAGTCCCACTATTAACACAAATTCTCCTCACTGGTTTCTATATATGTTACTAGTTTAGAGATGTGGTTTAAAAATCAAGATAATGCATAATGCATATTCTGATAAACAGTATTTTTGATTGTGCATTGTATCCATGTAAATTATATGTCTGTATAATCAAGACTCTGTAGAATGCTCCTGGTACATCATTATCATTCCGCAAGAATAGATTCAGTGATACAAAAGTGCTCATATTTTTAAGTTGCACACAAAAATGCCTGGTTTATTACCTGCAATGAGTATCGTAAGTAGTTTTGCATTGCTACACTTTGTGATGGGCTAAAAAGTCTTGCACAACTTTCTCAATAAATCGGAAGAAAAACCAAAACCAGTCATAACTTACGTGCACAAGTTTTCCCGCGCTTGGGGCCGGCAACATGTATTTGCTTCAAGTTTTGATTGGTTCATTGGATTGTCTGCATCTGTTGTGATTGACCAGAGTGATTACTTTGGTTTTGGTTTTACAACTATCAAAATGAAATTTGGCATTATTCGTATACCATACTTTTCTATTTTGGCACTCGGACTAACCGGGTGATTTGTTCTTTTCTTTTTTCAGGGAGAATCAAAAGAAGCCCCAGCAGAACCTAAAGATGAACTTTAACAACTCAAGAACACATTAGAAATTTGATAGACTTTATATTACAGTGCCTTTTATGCACAGCTTTCAGTGGTTGTACAAAAATAAGACAGCCAAGAGCGATGTCTGTGAACAGAGAGGCGTATTTATAACAAAGATGCAAGACTTGCAGGATAAAATATATTGGAGTGTCTTTTTGTGAAGCTGTTTTATTTTCACTGTGTATCTTGAAGTTTGATAAAGCATCAAAGCTCTAGGGAAGTCGAGTTGTTTGTTTTTTGAAGATTGTAATTCAACTTAGTCTCTAGCCTCTGCTAAATATACATCTGCCTATCCCAAATGGCTGTCCAATGAATTGGATTCTTACAAAAAAATAGTTTTAGGCAAGGTTAATAAAAATATCGTTTGTATTACAAAACGGTCTATTTTTGGATTATTACTTTAAAAAAATACAGGTCACTTCAAAATAGGCAAAGCTAATTGATTTAATATTTCCCAGAAAGAAGAATGGATCTGCTTACCATAACTTTTGAGTCGATTATTAAAGAGTCTGACCCACCTAGTTTGCGTTGCATGCTTCTCTTATTGTTACGATATGGCTCTATTCCATATTTGGGAAAGCACATCACCTCTTGCACGAGTGAATTTCTCATCTACAATACAGTATGGATTTTCAGGGGCCCTGAAAATGGCGGATGAACTAACGTACGTGAGCAATGCAAACTGGGTGGGTCAGATTCTTTAACAAACGTTTGGTGCAAAGTCTTATATATGAATATTAACCAGCCACACAAACGTAGACATGCATGTTTGGAAATGTCAAATTGCATTTAAACAAGTGTCAGTGGAAAAAACAACCTTTACACCAACAAGGTTAAGGTAGCTCACAACAGTTTTCAGCATTTTTCATCACTTATACTTTGGTGGATCAATGCTACCACTTTGTATCAGTTAGTGCTACCATAATGGTATTAATAGTGTTCAGCATTTTTCATCACTTATACTTTGGTGGATCAATGCTACCACTTTGTATCAGTTAGTGCTACCATAATGGTATTAATAGTGTTCAGCATTTTTCATCACTTATACTTTGGTGGATCAATGCTACCACTTTGTATCAGTTAGTGCTACCATAATGGTATTAATAGTGTTCAGCATTTTTCATCACTTATACTTTGGTGGATCAATGCTACCACTTTGTATCAGTTAGTGCTACCATAATGGTATTAATAGTGTTCAGCATTTTTCATCACTTATACTTTGGTGGATCAATGCTACCACTTTGTATCAGTTAGTGCTACCATAATGGTATTAATAGTGTTCAGCATTTTTCATCACTTATACTTTGGTGGATCAATGCTACCACTTTGTATCAGTTAGTGCTACCATAATGGTATTAATAGTGTTCAGCATTTTTCATCACTTATACTTTGGTGGATCAATGCTACCACTTTGTATCAGTTAGTGCTACCATAATGGTATTAATAGTGTTCAGCATTTTTCATCACTTATACTTTGGTGGATCAATGCTACCACTTTGTATCAGTTAGTGCTACCATAATGGTATTAATAGTGTTCAGCATTTTTCATCACTTATACTTTGGTGGATCAATGCTACCACTTTGTATCAGTTAGTGCTACCATAATGGTATTAATAGTGTTCAGCATTTTTCATCACTTATACTTTGGTGGATCAATGCTACCACTTTGTATCAGTTAGTGCTACCATAATGGTATTAATAGTGTTCAGCATTTTTCATCACTTATACTTTGGTGGATCAATGCTACCACTTTGTATCAGTTAGTGCTACCATAATGGTATTAATAGTGTTCAGCATTTTTCATCACTTATACTTTGGTGAATCAATGCTACCACTTTGTATCAGTTAGTGGTACCATAATGGTATTAATAGTGCTCAGCATTTTTCATCACTTATACTTTGGTGGATCAATGCTACCACTTTGTATCAGTTAGTGCTACCATAATGGTATTAAACAGATGCCCAGTCACTGATGAACAAGTTATGGTCAGCATCATAGACCCTATTCATAAATGGCGGCCGATTTATTTATTCTTTTATATTCATGCTAATTAGCCCAACTAGCCTCATTTTAGAGCAAAAATTCTTTTGAATTTTGCACATGCTAACCAGGCTAGTTGGGCTAATTAGCATGAATATAAAAGAATAATAAACCGGCCGCCATTTATGAATAGGGTCTATGATGTAACAAGTTACCACAGTAACAAAATGATCACATGTTCACTCTTAAAAATCCCAAGGGATCGTTGAGAATAAATGCATGATATTGAAACAATAGAAAATGGTAAATGAGCTGGATAAGATCCTTGCATTTGGGAAAAAATGTTTCATTGTACAAGAGCTGTAGCCTTTAAAGTGCCTATAACCCCTAGAAAGTTATTTTCAGAATCAACTCTATGTACATTGAATAGTTGAATGGTAAAATATTTTTGGTTTTGAACGTCGCGTTTGTGAGTTATAGAGATTTGAATTTACGAAATGCTAATTAGATGATGTCAACCCGGGAATAATTTATTATACAACTACTTGTTTTCACCTCCAAGTAATATTTTTTACGAATCAATCGACTATCCACAGTTTATTTTTAGCATTTATCAAATTAACTATCTTTAAGCTCTGAACTGCATATTGTAAATTGGTGTAGAAATAATGGCAAATTCCTGGGTTGATGTCATCTAATTAGCATTTTGTAAATTCAACTCTCTATAACTCACTAACACGACGTTCAAAACCAGAAATATTTTACCATTCAACTATTCGATGTACATAGAGTTGATTCTTAAAATAACTTTCTAGGGGTTATAGGCACTTTAAACCTGCATAGAATGATCAACATGCTCATGGTCTGTCATACACATAAAATTACATAGCAAATCTCAAGAGATCCCTGGGAATAAATACATGAACATTGAAACAATAGAAAATGGTTGACGAGCTGGAAAAGATCCTTGCATTTTTCAAAAAAAGAAAGGTACATTTTGGCTAATTAACCAATTTTTTTATTGTTTCAATATTCGGGGGGGGGGGGGGATTTGCTCCGTTTCTACAAGAGCTGTGGCCTTGAATGTTGCACAGAATGATCACATGTTCACACTCTTTCTAATGTGCATAAAATTAGCTGGCATACGCATGAATATTGAAAGCTGTATCTTGCGTTATGACGGTGACCATTACATGTTCATCAATGACGACATTTGTTTGTTAGCATTACTTTGGCCCAAACTGACAAAAAATGGTAGTATTTCAAGTATTGATCCATCAAAGTGTAGGTACTGGAAATTACTATGTTGTGAGCCACCTTAATAACAGATCAATGACTTGGTGAAAGGTGAAAAGTGAAACACTTGCTCTACAATTTACTATCAACGTTTCGAGCTTAAGTTCTTTGCCAGCTTTTAAATCTCTTTACATGGATACAGGCACTAATTTAATGGTAGCTCATGAAGCTAATTTCTTCGAGCAAAAATAACAACAAGACAAAAAGTAAAATTTACTTAAAATAAATATTTACACCATATACAATGCTAGCATAATAGCATAAGTTATTGTATTTGCTGCTTTTATAGCAAGACAGTGTCTCGGAGCCTGACCAATAGGTACACTTGTACCATAAGCTAGCTAGACGCAACGTGCTAAGTTACCAGCCATGAATAAGGCTTCAGAATAAAGAAACCAATGCGAGCAAAGCTTAGATGTATTTCTAGGCTGTTACACCTTATCAGTACAACCTTTGGACCTAAAGGCGACTGTACTAAGTATATGAATAGGAAGCATTCATTTATGAATAGACGCCTTGAAATACACTGTTTACAGAGCAAAGCTTGCCCATGCTACCAACCCTGGGGTGTCACGTTCCATTAACTGCATTTGACCGTCGCGTGCGGTAAAAGCCATATTAAACAAACATTGGCGTGGCCTATTAATGAACCTTGTTTCAAGTTTCCCTTCTCTGCTGGGCAGCTGTTAACTGCGCATGCAGAATCCTGGAGATGTGTAGCACGTCAGGATCGTATCTTTCCTTTCTAGAAGCATAAGATGCAGTGTGGTATCAGTCGTTGGTGTCACGTGACTGCGTCGTAAATTCGTGTCAAAAATGAGAGAGCGGAAGGGATCGCTTGGGACCATGCTCCCGAGTCTCCAATGGATAGTGTTACAATGCACTAGCTTGGCACAAGTCAAGATTCTTAGCGGATGTCTTCGTCAATGAGCGACTTCTTAGGCCATCCAGTGCGAGTAACTCTTGTTCTTTTGCTGTTCCTTTACTGCTGAATTTCGCAGACACGTCAACTGTCTCCAGAGACATGAGCGCTCGCCTGATTATCTTGGTATCTGTGTGATAAACACCTTGTTTTGACGTGCGTATGTCTAACGCTCGCTGGAACAACTGCTTCGCTTCCCTTGTGGTATCTTTTTTGCCTTTAGATTGAAGCAGTTTACCTGACAGCCAAAAGAGAAGACTGAACAAAAATCTTGAATTTTTTTCTAAAATATTAAGCAGTGTGTGGTAAATAACTAGTGGACTCTCCCTTTTCTTAGGGATAACCAAGCTGGCGAAACACGCATGCGAGTTTGAAACTTAATTACCACTCGCGTATCGCGTCTCCTCGCTGCAGACAACTTCCGTGCGCCTTTGTGTGTTACACTTGCTCTTCTATCCCTGAGATAAAAGAGAGACCATTCGACTGACTACAGTAACTCTCACAGTTTTAGCAAGTGAAACAAGTGGATTTTGTAAAACCAAACCCAAAAAGTAACATCTACCAGTCGAAAAGCAAACACAAACCAGCCTACTTTTATTTTCGTCAATTTATGACGGTGTTCAGCAAAACCAGCGCATGTGACACACGTCTGATTTAACCTAATTGACCAGCTGTTCAGTCGAAACGTTATATTGATTTTTCAAGACTCAAAAATGCTTGATCATTAGCGAGTTTCAATCCGTTTACTGTCAGTCCGGGCCGTATACATAAATAGACTTTTATATTACGTAATAGATAAAATATGAGCGACAGACTTGCATGGATATTTACAATGGCAAGCCGCAGGCGAGGTATTGTAAATATTCACACAGCTCTGCTGTATGAAGGGGAAAGTAAAATGTGAAAAGAGTAAGTAAACTGTAAGATATAACTTTAGCTTTAAACTGAAAGGTCTCGGACAAGTTGAAACCAGGAGCCATACACCAATACTCACCTAGCTTGAACAATGTGTTTGCCACTGACAAATGTGACGTCCCCAAGAGTTCCTCGCGCATGAGCAGGGCTCGCCGAAACATTTCCTCCGCTACCGCAACATCCGGGGACTCGGCAGCATCTGAGCATGCAAGCGAGGCCAGTGCGTCAAAAATCTCGGCCACCAGGGGATGGGATGAACCGTACCATTCCCCTCGCATCCTGAGGGATTTGCGAAACAGAGAGTCAGCATCTTCTAAGCGTCTTTGTTTTGCCGCCAATAATCCCATGTGAAAATAGATGCTGCTCTGACCTAAAAGAAATGAAAAGAAAAACAAGATGAGTTATGGTCACACTTTGATGATTTTATCCAGAGTCAAACGTTAGAACTATCATATACAGCAGAAAATAACTACCACAGGAAAATACTGCTCGGTTGCTTTCATTTAAATGGCCACAACTTAGGATTTCATCCACAGACTCAAAAGTTAGAACCACCTTGTGCAGCGTAATAAAAAGTATCACAGAAAAGTACTGCTCAATAGCTTTGGTCACACTTGGGCATATTTGTTGAAAGATAAAGATTCAAATGTTGTAATGTGCCACAAGTAGGGCACAGATAATTACAAACAGAATTATACCAGGAAACACTTGGGCAAGTTTCATGTGCCGCATAGCCTCGTCCAAAATGGCGCCGACGTTCACCGCGCCTGTCTCCTCTGCTCTTTCTTTTCTTGTTGTGGTTGGCGTCTTAACTCTTCCAGTCCGTGTGGAGGCACGTGATCGACCTTGGACTTCCGGTGGGAGGGTCACATGACCTGGTAGTTGACATAGTGCGACTTGATTCAGAAGACGACCAATCATAGCTGAGTGTTCAACCTGGAAACCAATGAATTGCGAGTAAGCAGAGTTTAAAAAATAACAAGTCGATAGAAATTGAATCCTAAGACGTTCTTATAATTAGTAACCGGCCATAATGACGAGCACCGACTGGAAGTCTTTAAGGCGTTTGTCTTAAGGAAAGTTAAGTTATAGTAAAACAAGCCGCTTAAGTGTGGCAAGGATCAAGTTAAAGTGGGTGTCTCAAAGAATTATTTTTCTTTAAGAGCTGTTCATCTTAGCAGATATTTGTTCATCTTATAGAGATGTCCGTGATAATAAAGTTCAATAAAATTAAGTTAACAAAGTCTCACCGTGTCTGGAACACGTGTCACTTCCCTCGCAGACTTCAAAGCACCGTTAAACCAAAACGCCGCTTTGCTCAGATCTGATAGTTTGACGTACAAATTCCCCAGAGACTCTTGTATATCGCACAACAAGTAAATGTCCGCTACTGAAACCACTGGGTACGCCATCCTATATGCGCTCAGAAGCAGATTCTGTGCCATCAGACACTGTCCGTTCTCTGAGAGGAATTTTCCGGTGAGGTAGTGAATGAGCGCTACTTCTAGCTGCGACATTTGTTCGTCATCCTCCTTTTGACAGAGTTCATCAATGGCCGAGAGTTCTGTAGTTTTTGAAGAGGCAGATTGCACATCTCTTTGTGTTGATTCATTTGCCTCTATTCCCAGTCTCTCTTCCACCTTGACGGCCATTTGATAGAGAGTCTCTTCAGGCTTGTGACCTTTCTGTCTCAAAATACTCCAGTAGGACAACAAATCGAGTTTTCTTTGTTGTTCGCTCCGCGAGCTAACAAACCTTACGAACACTTTCGGCTCACATATCATTTTGCTCAGCCTGTCCATGTTGCCACTCATGTACAGTTGCCATGGCAACTCATCAACCATACGCCCGGATGAAGGTTGACTGGAAAAGAAACTGGAAAGTACTGTGTGACCCTGCTGCTTCTGTCGTTCCCAAGTCTCTTGAAAGAGCGATACCGCGCGCTCCTGGGACGGAGATGTCAAGTTGCCAAGTAACGCAATTTCCACCGAGCTGCGGGCGGACTGGTGAGGAAAAGTAATTAACCCAAAAGGCATTCCCATCATCGCGTGTTCTGCGATCAAACGAAACATCTCCCAGTGTGCTTTAGTAACCTCGTAATTTCTCAAATAGCCCATTACTTTCAAAGCACCCAGAGCCTCATTTTCAGATAATCCCTCACGTGACAGGGCAAACAGCCTGAGGATGTCGGCAACCCAACCACTGTTCATACGATCACGTGACACCTGCGTTTTTATAGCGGGAACGGGACTGCGGGAAACTGCTGGCCGTAACCAGCCATAGTCGTGAGTCCAACGGCGGAATATCAAACTCCACAAATCAAACATGGTCGATGCATGCACGTACGAATCTAACAACCTCTCCGCGTTCTTATGAGCAGCCAAGATCCGTAATTCACACGCAAGCGCAACGTAAAACAATGGCAAATGTGCAAGGCTGGAAGACATGATCTTGGAAATTCGAACCGCATCCAAGAAATTGTAGTTTGATCCGACATATTCTCTTAGTAAGTCATTCTTTCCCCTGATGTCAAACAGCCGTGGTAAATGAATACAGTAAGCATCCCTCCTTTGTGAGAGCGCTCTGTAAGTTATATCAGCTTTGGTGGTAGTGATTATGAATCTGCAGGACACTGGAACAGAAGAGGGAAGCCACTGCATCTCCTTCACTGTGAATGCGGCGAGGTCTAAGGCGTGGCCCAGATGATTGGCTCCATCCAACACAATTACAGATGGACCTAAGGATTTTATTGGCAAAAAATAAATCAAATATAAACATGTTTATTTTTTTAATAAGACAGGAGGTCAAAACAACTGCCACACATAAGGATCTACTTTTCGGGGGTGGGGTCCCCCTGCAGCCTGCCATCGCATGGAGGTGGGGGGCTGTAATCCTGCCTGCTACCCAATCATGTAGATGGGGAGGGGGTCCCTCACTGTCAGCAGCCACCTATGTAGATGGGGGTGGGGGGCCTTACAGTCAGCAGCCACCTACATGTATGTAGATGGGGGAGGGGGCCATTACTGTCAGCAGCCACCTATGTAGATGGGGGAGGGGGGCCTTACAGTCAGCAGCCACCTACATGTATGTAGATGGGGGAGGGGACCATTACTGTCAGCAGTCACCTATGTAGATGGGGGAGGCGGCTGTTACTGTCAGCAGTCACCTATGTAGATGGAGGAGGCGGCTGTTACTGTCAGCAGTCACCACTGATATATATGAACCAAATAAAGTAGGTTGTCACGAAAGCTTCTAAATTCCTTGTGATATGTACCTTTATGGACTGAAATACAAGGCAATATAAGTTGGAAAATAGCACTGACTTGCAAAACCATTTGGCCAGTTTTTGCATGCACTTGCGTTTTAACGGTCAAAACTCACATCCACTTTGTTTCAAAAAATAAAAACAGCACACAAATCAATGCAAGGTTATTACCAGGATGGATATATATTATACGCCCCGGTTTTGACTTTTTGTCCACCCAACATCATGATATTGTTGCAATACGGTTGCTTCCAGTTTTTTCACTTTGTTGGGTATGGGTACACACAAGGGTACGGGTACACACAAGGGTACGGGTACACACAAGGGTATGGGTACACACAAGGGTACGGGTACACACAAGGGTACGGGTACACACAAGGGTACGGGTACACACAAGGGTATGGGTACACACAAGGGTATGGGTACACACAAGGGTATGGGTACACACAAGGGTATGGGTGCACACAAGGGTATGGGTACACACAAGAGTATGGGTACACACAAGGGTATGGGTACACACAAGGGTATGGGTACACACAAGGGTATGGGTACACACAAGGCAGTATACCATAATTTAAAATGGCTTAACTGAAATTTGTAAGTAGTTGGAGAGCATATTTTTTTGGCTATTTGTGATGTGCATTTGATCATATATCTATACTTTTTTTAACAAAAAAGTAATAATAATATTAGTAGTAGTACATAAACCAAGGAAAGACATGAAAATTGGCATTTTCAGACATGCACTGACTTGACATGACTGAATCTCTGTTTGGCCAGCTGGCTTACAAAATGCAATAGCAGAACATACTACTCTTCAATATGGGTAACTTCATTTTTTGTTTACCCAATGATATAGCTGCTCTGAATGCCTCTGTGACACGAGTGAAGTCACTCAGGTCTTGGTTGTCCATGACATCATCAAAATCAGATTCAAGGTACTGAAGCCGCAGGTCACTTGTACAGCGGCGCATGAAGTTGACGATGTCAGTACTGCCCAAGTCACAGCCAACAAAGTGTGGAATAGTGACTACTTGAGCATGACTGGAGGTGAACTGTTTCAGCCAATAAGCTACAACTGTGGATTTGCCGCATCCACTCTCACCTGAAATGTAAAACAGGATAAATATACGAATAATTGTAGCAGTGTTGATGGCAAGTTTAACTACCAGGCCAATATCAAAGAAAGAACCATGACAAGGTGTATGCAGAGGGCTACAGAAACTTGTGGACAACTTGGTAATCTGTAAACTACACTGTAACTAAAGACATTTCATGCTGGCCAAACATTGTTCATCTATTGGCTACTGAACGTGAGCATCCAGGATGTTAAAAGAAAAGCACAAAAAGCGCCATACAGGGGTGCAGCTAAGAAAAAACTGAGCAGGCTCATTAACAAGCCCAGCCGGTTTTACTGGCTTGTGCACCTTCAAAATCATCCTAAGTCTTTGTTTTCTAGTGAAATTTTAGCTGGTGATAAGTTCTCTTTCAGCTGGTGAAATTAGCCAGTAGCCGGCTCTTAGCTACATCCCTGGCTATAGAGAAAAGAGATCTTTGTAATGCACTAACTTAATTACACACCCTAGGGCAGAAGAAAGAGAGGTCAGTCAAAAGACAAGGAGGTATACAATGCAAAGGGGATGACAAGATAATGGTCTTAGAGAACTGTACTGTTGAGTGTGAAAAAGTGAAAAACATGTGGCATCATCCCTTTACTACAGTAAAACCCCTACTAATGGCCACCTCCCCATAATGGCCACCTCTCCACAACAGCCAGTTTTTCTTGTCCAGACTTCTCATTTACTCACTCAAATACTCTAATTGCTTACATCCCCAAAATGGCCACCTCTCCTCAACGGCCAGAAAGGTCTGTCCGAAGATGGCCATTGTAGATAGGCTCGACTGTATCACACTCACTCCTCACAAGGAATTAAATGTCCTGCTTTAATTTTAGGCTCATGCTGAGAAACAGTTGATATCAAAATGCTTACATACCTGCCAACACTAATATAGGAGGAAGAGCTTCCTTGTCACTGCCAGGAAGACTGGTCATAAAAGTGCCAAGCACAGCCGTTGGCACAACCATACTGGACCTTCTCTTGATACCCTGTTCGACTTCAGCATGAAGGTTTAATACCTCTAGGATCTCTCTAATCCTTGGTGTCCTGACAAAAACTTGGCGTCGAGCCATAGCAAAGGCTTCATGAGCAGACCACTGCCGGAAAACTTGAGAGTCTGTACTGGAAAATATAAGTGGACTGATTGGTGGGTAGTGGAGGTCGATGACTGCTGTCCAGTCTTTTAATAGTAGCTCTCCAAGTTCTGCCAGAGTGGTAAAATGACGGACTGGTAACTCTAAAAAACACAATATGACATCCTTAGAAGACAAACCAAATCATGAATGGGGTTAGTTTCTAGAGAAACTGTGGTGCTGCGTCGGTGGGGGGATGAAACACGAGAATTTAGTTTTATCGACTGAGTCGATAAGGTAAATTGACCACCGTAAAAAGATTCAAGTAGCTGACGTTTCGAGCGCTAGCCCTTCGTCGGAGCGAATCAAGGAATTGTGGGTAGTGTGTGGTTTTATATAGTAAGCGGTGGAGCTACGCGGTGGATGATTAGTGAACCCAATCACTTCGAGAACAGAGTCAAATTAAGTCTCATACCTGTGTCAATGGTCTGCTGTTTAAGCTCCCTCAGTTTCCTCGCAGCGTATTCACTCTCAGGTTTGTAAAGGGACAAAATGCTACCATGTTGGATTGGCTCGACATCTTGAAGCTTTTCTTCAACATGTGTGGAGTTGCGGAAGTAGAAGTATCCATAGTCGTACTTTTTACGGAAGGAAGCCTGCACAATCTCCAACTCAGTGATGCTGTTATATCTAAGTTACAAATATACAATACACAGTCATTTTACTCTGACAAAGGTAGCAGAAAGGCTGCTGAAAATTTAGTATTTTTTAATGTTTTAGGTCAGATACAATTTATTATTTATTAGTTTTTTTAAAAACAATAGTGTTTTGTAGTTTTGGTGTAGTCATGAGTTCCAGGGAGTGGAAAGGGTGTGAAATTCCAGTATGTCTGTCATCCTGCTTGAAATACTTGTACATACATTTAATGCATCTTGTGTAGTAGTAGTATTGAGAAGGATAGTAGGATAGTACCAGTAAATGTAAAGCATGGCCATGCTATGGCCAAACTACATTCAGTGTACAAGAACCACATTCCGTATCTTGTCCTAAAATTCAACACTATACCACAACCACTCTGCAGAGCAAGGCAATTTTCCTTCATACAATCACATATTTTATAGTGTACACTAGTATCTTCACACCATAAGACTAAAAAATTACCATCCACCTTAATTTTCTAAAAGAAAATGGTCTGTTCTGTTGGTCTGCACTGTAGCATGTGCTAAAGGAATTAGTCTGTTCACAGGGCGAGAAAGAAAGGAAAGTCTGTGGACTTCTTTTGAGAAAAGACGCTTTTTAGACCCCTCCCCCATGTCAACACCTTATTGTTATCACCTCCGCCTTGGCTATATCAATTAAATTGGACCAATAAGAATCGAGTGTTTAATTACTCACGTAATTGCCTTAGTATCACTTTTCAATACCTGAAAAGGATCAAAATACAAAACAATTACACGTGTGTGGTGTCTTGGCACGTGTTGGAGTATGTTGTCTCAGACGGCTGCTTCAACACCGAAAAAACCTGCCAAAAGAGGCCGAAAACCAAAGCAATGAGGACCGTCGGATTTCTGTAGGATTTGTAGATGTTCGTTTTCTATACGTACGGGTAACTTTGGTAAGATCGGAACGGAGGATTTATTTCGCGAAACTGTCCGTGAAGGTGTTACCAGATGCAAGTTGGCGGACGTTTTACGCGATATTGGGTTCGTTGTTTTAGAAAATGAAGAGAGATCGAGCAGGGTTTGCTTGTCTTGTGCACTCAAGATAAGGAACACTTGGAACGGTTTCACCTTCATCAGATCAGGCTTCAATGCAAATAGCGAGCAAGACGAGGTAGATGTGAGGTTTAAAAGGATGACTCAAGCAAGCTTAAAATAGCTTCTTTTTGTTCTTCTTTAAGGGCAGGAATACTAGTAAACTTTTCTACACACTCGTCCAGCAAACGCTCCATGATTACTTTGTTTATCGCTGATCGCAAACCAAAGTTTCAGTGAAAGAAACTGGGAGAAACAAGTTTGTTTACACGTCGATTTCGTGTGAAAATCGACCTTTTGTGTCGTTATGAATTGACAGTTGACAGTTGTTGTTAATCGCATGACGCGCGACTGATGGCCGTTGACATGTAGATGACAGTTTAATCGCCTTTTAGCCAATGGCATTTTTCTTTTCCAGGGAAAAGCTAAATTCACCTTTTTAGAAAGAAGTCCACAGACTGTATTTATTTTTCCTGTCGCCCTAGGGGCTCGTTCTCGCGCTACGCGCTCGCACTCGCACGCGTTCGCTTCGCTCATGCTGGGCTAAAAATAAATAAATCGGTCTGTAAACAGACTATAAAGGAATGCACACAGATGATTTCTGGGTCATGTCCCAGTAAGCCGCTAAAAAATTAATGCCTTTGCGGATCAAGAACTCATTGAGTTCTGCCATACTCTGCAGAATGGTTCCACACCCCACATTAATTTTAAGCCCCATCCCGCATCAAATAGTTTACACCCTCTTTCACCAGTCTTGTAATCTGACACCACTATAGAAATTAATATTTAACTTGATGTTAACCTGTTGTCCTCTTCAAGCACCCAATCGTATCCACAAGCCGCAGCTGTTTCAAAATTCCTATTCAGCCATTCCTCAGTAGCAGGATCCTTAGTTTCGGACTCAGCTGCTCGATGTACTCCATATCTGTCACCCAAAAGGCAAATAAAAAACGGTGCACACCGGCCGATACTGTCCAAACACATGCGGAGAACATGTTCGCTATTTTGTTGAGATTGGCTTTTGTTCCAGCGCAGATCTACAGGAATGAAAGATGTTCCCCGCTCGCGACATATCCTGTTCAACTGAGGGAATATCCGTTCTTGAAGGAAGTCTCTTTCTGTGTGGAAGTCTTGGAAAGTTGAACACACAAACGGCCGGATCACTTGTCTTCGAGCGGCCTGGCTTCGCGCGGCCGACAAACTTGAGCCTTCTCTCAGTTTAGGCATTGCTTGGAAGAAAATGACTCCCAGACAGAGCTAGCGTTCTCATGAATGTTTTAGGCAAAAGGGCATATTAAGAGACAGTATTTTGAAGTTACTCTATTGTCTCTGTTGGCGGTCTTTGTTTAGTCCAAAATATAACAAACTCCAGGAGCAACAAGAATATGCTAATCACAGCAGAGAGAAATCTGGGTTCTAAGTTAGGTTTCCTGTGGCACCTTCCTGGGGCCTGGCGTGCGTTTCTCGTAACTCCCGATGTCTTTTCGGACCCGAAAGCTGGTTTTTAAATGTAGTTTCTAACGGAAGGCGTTGACGTTTTTAGCTCGCAACGCAGCTCAACTTGTGTAGTAAACGAAAGATTTTATTGCTTAGCTTTCAAAGTCAACAAAAACCGAGTATTTATTGGTAGACATTCTGCACTAAACACAGCTTTTCGGGCCCGAAAAGTTTTCGGGACTTTCGAGAAACGCACGCCTGGTCCTGGTCCTGGTAAGAAGTGGGCAACCCAACGGCAAGGAATGCAGAAAGGTGTTAATTATGCTACTGTTGAAACCGTCCACCTCATTGGCTAAAACATGAAAATCTACCATAACTTCATCAGGCAGAGCATTTATTTCTCTCTAGTTTACTAATTGATTCCCTTTTAGTGAAAACTATTGTGAGTTTTAATGCAACAAAAATTCTATGTGGGAAACATGGAAAATTAGAAGTCTTTGTTGGCCATTGTTTTGGAGTCTCACGATTGGATGAAATCTTGTAACACAAAAGAAACATCGCTTTAAAATAAAATTTCAGTAAATTTTATTTCAAAACCATGTTGTCCATAGGTTGATGTATTCTCAGTATGAAAATCTAAAAATTCTTATGTGGGGAAAGCAAAATGCCGCAGAACAATAGAGGATTGCCTAGTTCTTACGCGCATTGTTACCTACCCCAAAAAATTTCTCCAGAACCAAAACTTATTTGTAATCGCATGGGCCCGAGTAGAATTAAGGATTAATATCACGCGTGTTTTCAGAAGCTGTAGGGAATTAAGGGAACATGCGATTACTTGTTTATAATGTAGTGGGCAAAATTATAGGGAAATCTTTCAGAGTTTTCAAGAGTTACTTAGACTTGAAACTACCCGAAGTGAAAATACTCTCTCGCAAACTGACAAGAAAAACTTTTCGACTCACTGTTGTTAAATAAATTTATAATCGGTGATCAAAGATACATTCGGCTGTCATGTACATCTAGAGAACATAGACACTTTACGACAAAAACAAAGCAAATTTTATTTAAGCGTACCTGTGTTGTAAAGATTTTGCCGCTTTCATAATTACAACAACAAATGGCGAATTCAAACTTGCTTGCACGTTTTCTAAAAGTACTGTATAACCTCCACCCACTTGTAACCGCTCTATGGTAGTAGCCAACTCGAAAGCTTGGCTCCTTTGGCTGCTACACACTTTTTCCTTTGTTATGTTTACTTCAACGTATAATTAGCTCTGTTCTTACTTCTTTTTTCGTTATTGTTGTATTGTAATTGAATAAGTGTGAATAAATAAGCTTGAAACTTGAACTTTCACTTCTTTTAGCCTTATTCTTTCTCCTGTTAAACGTATATTGTCCCTTTCAGCAAAATCTGTCAAAGTTCTTTTTTTTAGGTACGCAGAAATCCGCATATATTGACTCTATATTGATTATTCAGTAAAGTGAAGCTGGTGGAACTTTAAAACCTTTAGTCGCCATGAAGGAATTTCTTCAAGGTCTTCAACGTCGCAAACTGGGCTGCAGGCGCCTAGTTAATCCAAGATTTAACACAAATAATCGCTTCCTGTTTGGCGTATTTCACCTATAGAATTCATTTCTTAAGTATCATCTGATTTCCTTCCTTTTTTAAAACAAAATATTCGGCAAAACATGCGAGCGCTCCGTTTGTAAATTTTCTTCAAAATCCCGCCAAGCCAACTGAATGCAACGAGAACGACGCGCTCAACCCATCACGAGTGAGAAATTTTGATTCTTGACCAATCAGGAGCGAGTAATTTTTGCCCTCTTTGTCAGCCAATCAGTATTCAGTATTCAGTAATTTTGCTCTCTATGTTAAGACCCAAAATACCCGAGGCTTAATTTTTTTGAACCAGTTAAAAATGACTACAAGAGGGGTGTACCCGTGGATTCAGGAACCCCCCTTCTCTCGGCAGATTAATGAGAATCGAGAAAAGAATCCTAACAAAAAAATCAAGAAAGGAACACACTATTTCAATGTGAAAGCGTGAAACGGAAGTAAGTTTGTGCTTTTTTACATTTTTATGAATACTGGGCAGGGGGTTTGTTTGTTTTCAAGAGGAAATAACTAAGGAAGTTTGTTATAATGGCGCAAATCAACCAAACATACTATTTTAAACTGCGTCTATACCCGTAAATTGAGAAAAAGTGTCTTTATGGATGAGAAATTCGAATTCGGCAAAGGAGAAATAAAAATCTGCTGCAATGTGTTTGAAATGCGCACACGCTCGCATTTTTTTTTAAACAAGAAGTAAATAAACAACTTGTCAATGCAAACATTTTATTCAATTTGTAGAGGGTGGAGGTGGTGAAAAATTATAGTTTTGTGGAGCGAAAAAGAGAAATATATTTTTGTGGCGAAAGAATAGATGAACTATAGATGAAAGAGGGTCCCCTCTTATTGTGAAGTAAATAAGGGGGTCCGTTATGTTTTGTGATAATAGGGGTACCTCTACAAAATCTTGTAAGTCCGGTTTTTGGAACTGGTTATTCAAGATCGGGTAATGACGAATGTATATATGGCGACCGATTTATTTTTCTTTAAGATCTACATGTTAATTAGACTCACTAGCCTCATTTTAGAGTAAAAATTCTTTCGAATTTTGCACATGCTAACGAGGCCGGCGAGGCTAAATAACAGACATAAAATAATAATAAGTGGGCTGCCATATTTCATTCGGTATACAGTCACCACAATTAGATCACAGCCTTAACAAGTGCAAACGTGTTTTATTCAGGACGTCTTCGAAAGCGTAAAAACCGGCAATCTTTTGCCCAAGAATACTGCGCGGATATAGAACGTCACGAGCGGCCACTGCAGAAAGGTTACCTACAATCGTTATCAAAAACCTTCGACCACTTGACTAAATTTTGGTTAATTTTGTAGTGCATTAACCCCCTCCCCCCTTCCCACCCCCTATATCAATGTTGGGTTGTGATTGGAGATACCGGGGGCTTGCCAACCGCATGAAGATTGATTTGGGTTCCAAAGTTTAGATCCAACATTGTTATTGGGGGCCCGGGGGAAGCGAACATCAGCAATGTAGACTGAAAATTGTTAAAAAGTCAATTAAAATATAGGGTGGTCGAAGGTATTTTGCAAACGATTGTAGTAGGTGTTTAAATTCTAACGTTAACGATTTTACTCTTTTAAACTTTTATAACTTTCTCTGAAACTATTCATGGCGTAACCATGCTTTTTAATTATCTATTCCTTTCAGTCTGTTTTACATTAATTGTTATTGTTAATAGTCTCCTGGATCCAATACTTTAAGTCCATCATGTCAGCGTACACTCCGTATCTTCCTTTGCGCGCGCATCCTACTCCCCAGCTAATCGCACCCATCAGGTACCACTTGTCATTCTTAGAGCAGACCAGCGGTCCACCACTGTCTCCTTGACATGCGTCGATTCCCCCTTTGGCGTATCCTGCGCAACGCATGCGTGAGCTGATGGTGTAGCCCAAATCACGATAGGCAGCTTGACAAGTGTCACGTGATATTAAAGGAACTTTGGCTTGTTGAAGGAGCTGAATGTACAACAAAAGAAATTTCATTTTTTAGACGGTTAGTAAAAAATAACAAACCTTTCACTGCCATTGTGAATTCGAATGCGACGGTGGTTCTAACTTTAGATAAAGTCTTACCGTGTGAACATTCACATGAACTTAGCTATTCAGTAGTAGCTTGTTACGGCACTGTCGTTTTTCTAAGTTTTTCAAGTTCTCGATATTTTTCGGTAAATTATTATTTGGCCACCCATACCAGTAAAACTAATGCCATTCTGGCCTCTCGGTCCAAAAATAAAAGGGTTGAATTGAACTACGTTGAAGATGCGGTGAAATATTAATTAGTGTTCAGTGAAGTATTGATTACTGTCCGGTGAGGTATTAATTAGTGTCCGGTGAAGTATTGATTAGTGTCCGGTGAAGTATTGATTAGTGTCCGGTGAAGTATTGATTAGTGTGTCCGACTTTTGATCAGAAGCAGGCAATCATGATTTCTTGTCAGAAGCTAAGGTGGGTTAAGTCTTGGTCTTTGTCATTACGTTATTTTCCCCGCCAATGATATTTGCTGGACAAGATACGCTATTCGCTAGGTCAACATGTGAACACACGACTTGCTATAAACATGTTTATGCCTTACGTGAAAAACGCTTTAGTGTATGGCGGTAATAGAAAGTAAAGATACTACGAGGTCAATAGACAATATGTTCCAAGCATGGCCCTTCCAAAAAATAAAGTTCTGAGTCATGAGGGATCAAAGTTGCTTTAGTTCCTTACCTGCGGGATGTCCCCTGCCTCTGCAGTGTGACCCCAACCTGTAACATAACAATTGGTATCCACGGCAAAGTCAAACTTGGGTAAGCACACAGGTCGCACGCGGTTGTTGTAGGTGAGAGGGGACTGAAGCTTAATGAGAGCCAAGTCATAGTCCTGGTTATTGTGGGAATCATATTTCGGGTGGAGGATGATTTTCTCGATTGGAATGTTCTGCTCAAAGCCTTCTTTTCCATTCAGATTATGTTCACCTTTAGCAATAGAAAATTTCAAAATGTTTAGTGTACAAAGCAAGTGTCCCATCATGAAGGCGATTATATTCCGTTTTTTTTTTAACACGAAGTGAGTGGTATCCACCCCCCCACCCCCCCAACAACAACAACAACAACAACAACAACAACAACAACAACTTTATTACAATTATTATTACAAATACAATTACAATTAATAAATAAAGTAAACTAAAAAGGACCCGCGGTTAGCTTAGGCTAATCAAGGCGGGAGGTGAAAAGGACAAGAAAGAAAATATAAGAAAACCTAGATGTAAGAATAATTTTACAAAGAGAACAAAAATTAGATATCCTACACTGCGTAATTATTTGCTAAAATAGTCCATTCTATGATTGGAATGTTATTTTATCACTGTTTGTACTCTTAGTCTTTGCTGTTGCTGACGGTTCACCGATACTCATTTTTATTTCTGGGCCGAAAAAGCACCAAAGAGCAAATGATCGCGCAAAGACAGGTTGTTAGATCTATTTGAATGTAACATCAAGTCCTCCCGGCCGCAAAATTGGGTCGATCGTCTTCTTTTTTAGAATAGCAGAAAATTTATTCCAAGTTATTCATGCGATACCATTAATCTCGAAAGAATTTTTTCAAGACCAGGAACACTTATAAGGAAAGTCGACTACAAGTATTTTTTACGGTACAAAGTTTACCTGCAACGATGGTGTACTCCTGAGGGTCAACTCCAAAAACAAAGCAGTGAGCCGCCGACACAACCCACTGTGGGCTCACAATTGAGCCTCCACACCAATGCGGTTTTTCTGTGTGTTTTTTATAGTCCATAGTCACCTGCCATGGCCAAGCTCCTGGTTTAGCGTTGGTACCCCCCACGATTCTGGTGCTTTGGACTCTAGTACCACAATCGACACTGCCTGCAAAAAACAGTTGAATATAATTCATATAATGACAAATATAAAGGGGCCGTGGGAGCTTAACTTGTCAAAATAACTACATTCATTAGGTTTATTCCTGTTATAATGAGCTTACCTTGGTCAAGAACTATATTTAGCCAGTAAATTTGTACCTATGAATAATAATTTGCTAGATTTCTCACTGGTTCGCAATTCTCTACGCTATAGATCTGAGCCACTATCCTTACACAAATATGGAAAATTGACGAGGAAATCGCGCCAACATAATTTTAAAAAACGTTTTGGGCTAAAAACTCGAAAAACTTGAAGTCATTTTAGTACTCATTTTCTCGACGTTTGTAACTTTAAAAAACTTTGAAAAGATGTTATTGAGTGTTTAAAAATTTACTAAAACAGTTATTATTCTCGGACTTGCCGAATATAAGCTGAATAAAGCCATTGTATATATATCAGCTCATATCCGGCGCGTCCACGAAGAATAACTGTTTTAGTAAATTTTATGTTTAGGCTATTTATAATGACTAACTATTGGTCAATAGTTACATTCATTATATTTAGGCTGGTTATAATTTCAATTTCATCAGTTTTAAGAGCCCTAAATTTCGCCTTTAGTGAGACTAGTTTTATATACCGATATGGCCATTACAGATGCACAGGATACCACACAAACAGAGAATGGAAAGCCTGTGAGCTTACCTTGGTCAATTGGTCGTTCAGTTCGTGGAATTGTCGTTGGTGGTGGAGCAGTCGTTGCAACTAAAAATATCAAAACAAGTAAAAAGAAAAAATATGATGGTTTTGTTAAGTATCACAGTTAACCCCAACTCTTGTTAATTGCCCCGAACCAACAGAAATAATGAATGGGGTTAGTTTCTAGAGAAACTGTGGTGCTGCGTCGGTGGGGGGATGAAACACGAGAATTTAGTTTTATCGACTGAGTCGATAAGGTAAATTGACCACCGTAAAAAGATTCAAATAGCTGACGTTTCGAGCGCTAGCCCTTCGTCGGAGCGAATCAAGGAATTGTGGGTAGTGTGTGGTTTTATATAGTAAGCGGTGGAGCTACGCTATTGGTGGAAATTTGGTGACGTGAAAAACAAATGTAGATTAGTTGAATGAAAAGCGTTCGTTGATTCCGTGGGGTTTGAGAGTGCCGATTTGAAAGATGATTTTTTGTTCTAGGTTTTTACGGCTTTCTGTGTTACCCTGGTGTAGGGAAACGCCGCAGATTGTCATGTGTTGTTTAGAATGGTTAGTAAGATTAAAATGGCGCGCGACTGGTTTGGATGCGTCTTTGTCATTTTTTTCTCCCCCAGATGCGTCTTTGTCATTTTTTTCTCCCCCAGATGCGTCTTTGTCATTTTTTTCTCCCCCAGAGGGCCAGTTTTCTTCTCTAGATTTTTTCGTCAAAAAATGTCGTCACGATGTCCAAAAACTTAAATTTAACCGCCACACCAAAATTTCCAACCTTTCAACAGGAGAATGGGCAGCGCTCAAAAGTCTTAGCAAACGACGCGACATTGTTATCAAAGCGGCCGACAAAGGCGGGGCGGTAGTTGTTTGGCGGACCGACCTTTACCGACAAGAGGCTTTTCGGCAACTTTCTGACACCGCTTTCTAT
The DNA here is from genome assembly GCA_024195265.1 of Dendrophyllia cribrosa. Lineage (NCBI taxonomy): Eukaryota > Metazoa > Cnidaria > Anthozoa > Scleractinia > Dendrophylliidae > Dendrophyllia > Dendrophyllia cribrosa. The sequence continues at coordinate 33,091,272 of JAJLRJ010000012.1, forward strand.
GCCAAAGTTGATAAAGATCTCACTTCTACCAACCAAAAAATTGTCAAAGAAACTATCCAAGACCTCATTACTAAACAACAATTACCAGTTACCGCCAACAATCTCATCATCACTACTCCTAGAACCTCACGCGTTTATTTCAAACCTAAAATTCATAAACCAAACAATCCGGGCCGACCCATTGTTTCCGCTTGTAGCTGTCCTACCGAACTAATTTCTAGCTATTTAGACAAAATCATGGCCCCCATTGTCAAATCACTAACCTCGTACATTAAGGACACCAATCACGCACTCGAAATTTTCCGGGATTTCAGTTTTGCCAGCGAAAACAAATTAATTTTCACTATGGACATTACCTCTTTATATACCGTCATCCCCAATGACGAAGGACTTCAAGCACTAAAATATTTTTTCGACCAGCGCTCCATTCAAAACCCAAGCTCAGAAACACTGCTCCGCTTAGCCGAATTAGTTTTGACACTTAACTGTTTTTCATTTTCCCAAAACTACTACAAACAAGTAAATGGAGTCGCCATGGGCACCAAAATGGGACCAAGCTACGCTAACCTTTTTGTAGGCCACATCGAAGACAAATTTTTTAATCAGTACCACGGAACCAAACCCGAACTCTACGGCCGCTACATCGATGATTGCATTGGCGCTACCTCTTCCAGTAAAGAGGAACTTAATCAATTCATAACTTCTGTCAATACTTTTCATCCAGCTCTAAAATATACCTGGGAAATTTCCGAAAACTCAGTCGCTTTTCTTGACATTAATATTTCAATCAACGGTAACAGTTTATCCACAAGTGTGCACTACAAACCTACAGATTCCCACAGTTATCTGTTACATTCATCCTCACATCCATCGCACGTTAAAAACGCCATTCCGTATTCTCAATTTCTCAGACTTCGACGTCTATGTAGTGATGACTCTGATTTTTCCAACAAATCAGAAGAAATGTGCCAGTTTTTCAAGAAACGTGGGTACCCTGACTCTGTTGTTAATACGGGCCAACAACGTGCACAACAGATCGACAGACAGTCAGCACTACAAACGCCACAGAAGGAAGAGAACGAGAGAATTCCATTCACCCTCACTTTCCACCCACACAACAACACAGTCAAAAGCATCATTTTAAAAAATTTCAAATTACTCCAAAACGACCCCGAAACTGGCAGAATTTTTTCACAACCCCCACTAATTTCATTCAAACGTGACAAAAACATAGGCAACTTTCTAGTTACGAGCGCACTGAAATCTGACGATGTACCGGGAACTTTCAAATGCACACGCACACGATGTAACACTTGTCCCTTCATTCACAACGCGGACAAAATAACAGGACCCAAACGATCTATTAAAATCACTGATCGTTTTACATGCACCTCCGTAAATGTTATCTACTGCATTACATGTACTTTTTGCAAAAAGATATACATTGGCGAAACAGGGAGGAGACTGGGCGACCGTTTTCGTGAACATCTCCGAGACGTTGAAAATAATGACAAAGACGCATCCAAACCAGTCGCGCGCCATTTTAATCTTACTAACCATTCTAAACAACACATGACAATCTGCGGCGTTTCCCTACACCAGGGTAACACAGAAAGCCGTAAAAACCTAGAACAAAAAATCATCTTTCAAATCGGCACTCTCAAACCCCACGGAATCAACGAACGCTTTTCATTCAACTAATCTACATTTGTTTTTCACGTCACCAAATTTCCACCAATAGCGTAGCTCCACCGCTTACTATATAAAACCACACACTACCCACAATTCCTTGATTCGCTCCGACGAAGGGCTAGCGCTCGAAACGTCAGCTATTTGAATCTTTTTACGGTGGTCAATTTACCTTATCGACTCAGTCGATAAAACTAAATTCTCGTGCAACAGAAATAATGTCCCCTTCTACATTAAGTAATGATCCGCATTAGAAGGATAGCTGAACGGCAATGCACGATGGAATGTCAACTTTTTTCATTGTTACAACTAGTGATCTCATTGGCCTAGACTCAAAAACCGCTAAAAAGTTAAGGTTCAAGGTGCATTTTGTCTATTTTTTTTAAGGTTTCAAGTAATTTGAGACCCAATCGCACAACGTGTAAGTTTTAAAAGATATTGTATTTGAGGAACTCAGTCGTCAAAGAAGCAAAATTATAAGCTATATCTTCTGCTATTCTGATTGGTTAAGCACGAACATTTCCTAAAATGTATTTGACGCAAATGGATTTTCTTTATTTTCATAATGAAATATAATTATTAACCATCAGCTCCTCCTCTATTCTTGAAATCAAAGATATTCTATGTTGGAAAGAATCAATGCCGCAGAACACAGAAGTTTGCTATCGTTCTTATGTGGAGCATTAATTATAACAACATTACCCTTGTCGAAAATTTGTTAACTCGAGGAGCATTGTTGCACTTCCTCAAAAGTTCCGGAATTCAACTGTATATTCCAATTTCAAAAATTGTTGTCATCGCAGAAGTACACTTTTACAAAGTATTATGACTTCCAGGGTTCAGTTGTTCAAAAGGCGATTAACGCTAATCACAGGATTAAGCTAGAGGTGAAGACAAGTCAAAGTAGAAACTAAAGTACAGAATACTTTGGCAAAGTTCTCCATTGTTTGATTATTTGTCTGGTTTTAAAATCAGACGCCATGCACCTCTTCAGAACCTCTAATTTCATTGGACCTGCAGGGTATAACGTTTTCAGGGCTCGGGTCCATTGTTCTGTTGCTTGTTCTATTGTTTTCTCAGCCAATCCTGTGAGGCGTTTCCAGACGTACATGCCGCCTCTTAAAAACTGACGCTAATCCTGGACCATGAACCAATTAGAACCCTAAGTAAATACATTGATCCAGCACCAAGTGTGGAAAACTGATTCGAGTGAGCCACAGCACTGTTCTGATTGGATAAGTAGTAGCAGTCTATCTATTAGTTTTAATCAAGAGATTATAATTGTCCAATTATTTTCTCTTGTTTTAATGTATTATATTAATCTTGTTTTATGGCGGCCAGAGGCTTATTTGTACCATGTACTATTCATTGTTAACACTCGTTAAATAATGATTAATTTATTGCATTGATTCATTGATTTATAGTATGTTTCAAGACTCAGCAAAGACGATTTACTTTCGACAGTAAATTGAACACCGCTGTATGAACAGCTATGTTGAAGTGATAGTTACTAGATCGATGAAAACGAAAAATGGATTAACATATAGAGAAGGTCGAATGTCATCCATACGTGTACTTACACAGGCTGCCAACACTGGCGCATAATTGGTGCTATTATTATTTTAAGCATAAACCAAAACAATTATAATACAACCAATTACAAAGACGTTGTCGGGTATGGCGGCAAAATTGCCGGCTTATGGGTAACCCGCCATATTATGAGTGTTTACCTTTACAGCAAGTCCTTGGACAGTAATATTCCATTGACGCCGCCCAGTCTTCGTTATCACAGTATGACTTGTATTCCTTACAGTTTGCGAGTTTGTCATCATTACATTCTACAATAACATCTATAAAGAAAATACAATCGATCAGTGAAATCCAAGATAGCCTGCGAGCAGGCTCACTTGTTTGTGGTATCGCGCGAGTATCCGGCGAGAAGAATTTGCCCCATTCTTCTCGCCGGCTTCGCCGCCAAGAAACTCGCGCGATACCCCAAACAAGTGAGCCTGCTCGCAGGCTAAATCCAAGAAAGTTAAGGAACTAAAAGTCAATAAAAACAAGAGAAATATGCTAAGGGAATATAAACCTATTAAACTGCGAAGCTCATCATAGAAGTGCGTACGATTTATGTTGGAAGCAAGACGTTTTATTTATTTCATAAGATACCGCGGGCAATGCTCCATGCTCGAGCGTGTGCGCTAATAAAAAAACAATATTGAAACGTCTGTGAACAGACTTAAATTGCTTATGTTTTAATGGGTAACGTTTTAGTTCTACTGGCCGTTTCTGCAAAACTTTCAATGTCTAATGTGGTTTGTGCCGATCAAGGCAAAGAATGCAGAGAGAATCATGAAACAAAAAAAGAACATTTTAAAATGAAAATTGCGCTACATTTTTTCTCATTTATAAAGTTTGTTGGGTTTATATTATCCATACTTGAGGGGTTAGAGGTTTAAGGGTACAGGATAACTGGAATAATAAGGATAAGAGATAAGGGCTATATATCAAAATTATTAATCATATAGTGATCCCTAACCGAGCCAGCCCGAGTTCATCTACTTGGCCCCTATAGACACTTTTAATAAATACCACGATGCATCATTTTCCGCTAATGACGTCAAACATATTCTTTTGAATTCTCTTGCAATTCAAAAGAATACATTTGACATCAATAGCGGAATGTGATGCATTCTGGTATTTATTAAAAGGGTCTATATATCTACATTTTTTAAATGGAAACTAAAGGATCAAGGTAGAATGTTAAGACCTTACCACAGACTCCACAAGTCTTTGGACAGTTTTTCTTCAGGTAATCCTTATAATCGGCGTGTGTACAGTAATTTTTATATGAATCACAGTATCCAATTGTGTCCTCACAAGCTAAAGTAAACATTATTAGAAATACGCGTTTAATGGTTCGTATAACGTACTGTAATGAAATACAATATAATATAAATACATGTTATTTATTTGAAGGTGTCACACGAGGACTTCCAAGTACATCCTAAATGAACGTGAAACCTACTTAATGGGTATTGTCACCATGGAAACGTGTCTATTTCAAAGGAGCCGAAATACGCCGCCAAGTATGATCTGCACCACACTTGAGAAGGCACGTGACCAATGGGAAAACATAAGCCAACAAAATACATTGATAGTGATTGACACATTATGTTTCAAGTAATACGCCGTCTCGTCAGGTGTAAAGCCCAATTTTCTGAAGTGCTGCTTGAGTCAGCTCTTGCTTAAAATTAGACAAAATGCACCTTGAACCTTAACTTTTTAGCGGTTTTTGAGTCTAGGCCAATGAGATCACTAGTTGTAACAATGAAAAATCTTGACATTCCATTGCCGTTCAGCGCTATCCTTCTTATGCGGATCATTACTTAACCATTGCCTGAACCATGTCCGGAGAACTTGCTTTCAAAGCTCACACAACCCTAGACCTACAACCCTAACTCCCACACGAGTTTTCAGGCTAAGTCCAACCATAGTTTCGCCCCGGTGTTGTCAAAAGTTCTGGTCACGTGACCTCAATTGGTGCCATTAAGGTGAGTACGGAGTCATGAAAAATGTATGAAAAAAGGACGTTTTGGGTAGTCCAGCACTTGTCCAAACGATATCTGTGATTCGCTAAGAAAACAATAGATTTGTCCCGCTGGGATAGGGATTAGGGATAGGAGCATTGTTCAAGTGATATATCAATTGTATCGTTCGCCAAGATCCACAGACATCGTTTCGACAGCTACGGGGTCGCCCAAAGTTTTAAGTAATGTTTACTACATGAGCGGGAGTGTTGTTTGCAATCAATCTCTAGAGACATAGATAACAATAGTGAAACGAACAAATGCTGGTGGACGAACAAAAGGAACTAATGAGAGAACTATTGTTTATGTCCACCAGCATGGCTGCGATGACGTAACATGAAAACCACCTCTACAATCACGAGCCGAAGGCGAGTGAATGTCCCGGGGGGGGGGGGGGGGGGGGGGGGTACCCAACAAAGTTTTGTACGGGGATGCTCCGCCCCAAGGTCCAAACCCTTACTCTTTCATATACCGTTTTTGACAGAAAAGGTACCCCTTTCATATACCTTTCATTGAAAATGGCACCCATCTCCGGTGTTTTCCCTACCCTTTCCTATACTTCGTAAAATCCCTACCCTTTCATATACTTCAACTCGTGAAATCCCTACCCTTTCATATACCGCCAGCCTAAAAAAGGTACCCCTTTCGGGCGGAGCATCTCCGTATAGCCCATTATAGGGAGTACCCCCCCCCCCCCCCCCCCCCCCCCCCCCTCCGGGGTGAATGTATAGTGCCGATACAACACGGACGCGAATGTAGTAAACAACTTGTGAAATTCACATTCACATGTAAATTAGATACAACCACTCGTGAGTTGTATCAAGATTGTATCAGCCTATACAGGGTAATCATGTGATTGGAATGGCTCATTTCTATTTGTTAGTACCCTTATGGATTATTAATGAATTTTACAAGTTAGAATATTGACTGAGGAATTTCTTCTTTCTAACACGTAAACTAAAAACCACATCTGGAACAATTTCAAGTGCTTTTGAACTCAAAAAAGCGAACAATTTACGGCTAACTTTTGTTTACTAATTTTTACCGCCACATTGTTTAACTATATTCACACTAGCAACAAAACTTACGATGTAACACTTTCTGTTGAGCATTCACTTCAATCAATTGAAAAGAGTCGAGTAAAAAACCTTCGTACTTCCAGAATGGATATGATGGATTTCAGTGCTGGTTTGTAGGCATCAAACAAAAGTACAAATTCTTCTTCGTCTATTATTTCATCTGCTGAAGCGTACACCAGCGCATTTTGTATCTTTCTGAAAGACATATGTTGTACATAAAATATAAAAACAAAGCGAGCTTTGTTTAGTGTTTACTTCGCTCTTTGTTCGTAGTCCGTTGTCTGTAGTCCGTGTTCTAACTTCGTATTTTCACGCCACTCGTTGTGTACTCGGCCCAGTGCTCCATGGAAAGAAAAACGGCGTCCAACTGTAGTCCGTTGTCCGTAGTTGCCGTATCTTGAAGTCCCTAATACCCTGAAATCAGCAGGGGCAAAACACCTTTCTGCTTTCTTCAAAGCATGAACGCAACATGAGTGAAAGAAAGGTAAGCAAATGTTTTTTTATTTTTCCGTATACATGGACCATCACTGGGACTGCCTCTCTTGTGTTGCAGTGAACATCATGTGAGGTTGGAAAGACATATCCTTTCCAGCCTGTCAATTAATTAGTAAGACCTGACTCTGATAGAAAAACATACGCTAGGGGCAGGAATTTGACAATCAGTAGGTGCTCAGAGGTGGAGAATTTGACTCTGACTTTCATGAAAATGTCAAATTCCCCGAGGTCAATTTTGTTTATCAAGCTAATCAACTGCGTACCAACTTGTGCTCGCAAGTAATTTGCATCTAAACACGCACGCTGTGCAAAGTCATGCCTGAAAATCTATTGTCTCGTCTTTCCAAGGCAGACCTCAAGTCTACTTGATTTTCAATAGCCTGCGAGCAAGCTCTCAGGCTCGATTAGGCCCGGGTCAAACGCCGTACTTCGCATGAGCCGAACCTAATTACAGTTTTGGTCGACTCAAATTAATTAAGATCGCCGAACTCAAGCTCATGCAGTCATTCTTCACGGTACCCACCAGCCGTGAAGAATGGCCAGCCGATCCAAACTTCACATGCCGAACTTCAGATGAGCCGAAGTCAATTAATTGAGTTCGGCTCATGTGAGGTACGGCGTTTGACCCGGGTTTTTAAAAATTTAACATTAACGATTTTACTATTTTAAACTTTTATAACTTTCACGGAAACTTTAAATCTCAAAATTTGCTTTTGTCATTACACAATAGATGTTTTGACTGATCATTTGTCATTAAGTCGAGTAGTGGTGTGTTTTCTTTCGAGGAGAAAACTTTGACACGAAATCACGTTTTACCAATTTTACACTTTGCATAGGTAACCACATAATTTCGAGTGCAATTTGGAATAAGTTACTTTTACGAGCAAATCAGGTGTAAGGGATACTAAATTTGTAGTCTTTGAAAAATTTATAAGTGCTTATTTATTCCAAATTACACGAGAAAAATCATGCGATTATTTGTTAATAACATGCATGAAAAACTCAATAAAGAGAACAAACGAAGAAAGAATATTCCTTTTTTGCGCGTGAGTTACAATGTTTATTGAGCAAAACAAGAGTTCTGCACGTGCATTAAAGTGTTTAATTAGCAAAACAACAGTTCTGCACGTGCATTAAAGACTTTAATTATCAAAATAAAATAAAAAACAGTTCTGCACGTGCATCAAAGAGTGTAATTAGCAAAACAACAGTTTTGCACGTGCATTAATAAGAGTTGGGGTGTATTAATGCCCCGTCCACACTAATAATGCGTTTATCCGTTTTTACCGATCGTCCACACTAGAACGATCAAAAACGGAGATGTTTATCTATGAAAACGGAGGTTTACGAAAACGCTTTTCAGAGTGGAGACTTTTGAAAACGCAGGTCTATCGTTTTAGTGTGGACGGCAAAAACGGAGCTTTTCAAAAACGCTTACGTCACAACTCATCGCTGACGCTATTGCAGCATGCGTTTTGAACAGAAAAACGTCTGTTATACTGTTTCACTAGTATCTGAGCTAGTCATACCCTCACTTCGAACTAATCTCAGGAGATTCTGCCCGAGCGTTATTGGAAGTTTTTTTTGGAATAGTATTCCACAATTAATCAGAGACAAACCATCTAAAAAGATGTTAAGGCCCCGTTTACACGGGTCCGGACAAATTTTTGCACGGACAAAAACTTGCACGGTTCCACCTTGCGTTTACACGGGACCGGCGGAACTGGACGAATATTTGAACGGCTAAGTGTGCAAGTTCCGTGTAAACACCACTGCAATCTGTAACAGAATTTGCACGGATCCATGTAAACAGGTGGTCTAGGAACAAAATTCGACCGTGCAAAAATTTGTCCGGACCCGTGTAAACGGGGCCTTAGAAAAGCGCTTTTACGCTGGTACCTTGCTCAATACTAATGAAACATCATCTCTATTGACATTTTACCGAGCTTTTTTTTATAAGTTTTCTTTTACTTTTTTACAAAAAAATAACAAGTTGTTTGTTTATACTGATGTAACTTAAGGGGCACAATATTAGTTTATCTAGATGTGCCCCTCTCCTCTTCTTTCTATATATCATGTAAGTCTATTTATATATTATCATCTGCAAAGGTTTGGAGAAAATAAATGAAATGAAATGAAAAAAAAAAGCGTCCGAGCAGAGCCTGGCGATGAAAACGCATCTTTGGATCATCGTTTTTCAGCCCCTAGTGTGGACGGTCAAAAACGATGTGAAAACGCTAGTGTGGACGCAGATCTTTTTATCCGGGAAACGGGAAACCAAAAACGGAGGTTTTCAAAAACGCATTAGTGTGGACGGGGCCGAAATTAGCAAAGTTCTGCACCAATATGCTGCCAATATGTTGCCGTAGAAAGGCATTAATCTGATTGGTTCTCGTTGTTTCTATTGTTTCAAAGCCAATCAGAACCAATTTGTAATTTACGTGTTACAACTTTTACACTCGTGTTACACTTTTTTGCACTCGTATCACATGAAGCTGCACTGTGTAACAGTATCACATGAAGCTGCACTGGGTAACAGTATCACATGAAGCTGCACTGTGTAACAGTGCAATTTTAGTAATTTTTTCATGTATATTATTATGTGCGTTATTGCCGTAAAGCGCAAACCATTGAAAAAAAAAAACAATCCTTTGGACTCTCATCATGCTCTTAAATCTCTTTTAATTGTTAGCGGCACCAGCTTACAAATTGTATAATCCAGGAGCCCAGGCTCCTGATAAAGCTTTTTAAAGTAAGACCTCCCAGCAAATTTTTGCCTTTTGAATTCATTTGTGATCAGGTATAACCCGCGATTTTAATTTCATGCGCCTGTCGACATCCATGCAGCCAGAGTATTCGTGGCTCGCATTTTTACGCAACTGGTAAAATATCCGCGTATTATCTGTTTTATTACATCCATTTTGAAATCACTGGTGATCCTTGCAATCTAATTGGCTCTCAGCAGTGCAATTTATTCCCAAATCGCACTATTTTGTGCTCTAAATCGCATCTTTTTCCTAGTTTTTACAAACCGCCTAATGTATCAATAAAATATTGGTACTGACTAAAATCCTGTATTTGGGTGATTAAATTGTGCGATTTCAAAATGGATGCAATAAAGTGGTAATTGAACTTCGTGTCGTGCAACTTTGGTCTGAAATCATACTTGTAATTTCAAATCGAACTCGCGCTATGCGCTCATTCGATTTTGAAATCACACGTATGATTTCAGACCAAATTGCACTCCACTCAGTTCAATTACCATTATAAACCATCGAATAAAGTGTATGTAATATAATTTTTACCATTACTGTAAAATTTCCCGCGCGCTCATTGGTCGAGAAGACGAGAACTATTGTTTAGTTTGCAACATATAAAAGCGGTTTTTCTGTCTTTTTTCGCCGTTTCTAATCAAAGATTTCATTCGCCATTGGTAAAAAATCTACACTAGTGAAAGCTCAAACATTTGGAGCAGAAATTGGGACACAGTCCACACACCTCCGGGCACACACCGTCCACACACCCCCGCGCACACACCGTCCACAGATGAAAATACGCTCATTGTGAAGTGAAAAGAAACGTAAATTAACGAAAGTTTACTTTATATTATAGTTTGTGAAATCCAAAGTTTCGATGATATTCAATGCGCTTGATGCCGTTTTCAAGTTCATTTCCCTGGAATTTTTATATCCAAATTAAACAAGCAAAATGTTTTTGTTAAAAAAAAAACAAAAAAAAAAACAAATAGAGTTTAGTTCTCCATTGTACGTCTTGATAAGCAACGATTTGACGTCAAAACATGGTCAAAATAGTTGCGAAATTACGAGCGAATTCCTCACACTGTTTTAAGTATAAAAAACGGTAGGGAAAACGCCATTTAAGTATTCTAAAAAGGCCCTTTCAAAATATATCAAACAGACGCACGTAAAAGATTTTTAAAAGGGGTACCATTTTCAATAAAAGGTATATGAAAGGGGTACCATTTTCAATGAAAGGTATATGAAAGGGGTACCTTTTCTGTCAAAGACGGTATATGAAAGGGTAAGGGTTTGGACCTCGAGGCGGAGCATCCCCGTACAAAACTTTGTTGAGTACCACCCTCCCCCGGGGGGAAATCCCTTATGAAAACAGTCTGAACTCTACCGTAATTGAACGAAAAATTAATCGATCACAATTGATCTAATCAAATTTAATCGGCGCGGATTGAGTACGATTGAGTTTGGGGCTTCGTACGAGCTTCTAATCATCAGAAACTGAGAAAACTAAATCGTTACTGATGAATTGGTTTGTAACGGTTGAAGGACTATATTTCAACTATCAACTACAGCATGAAACACGTTGATTGAGTTCGATTTTGTTCGATATGTTCAAATGAGTTCTATAACTTCAACAGTCGACGTTTGATTACGAAACATTCGAATTTTACGTCGGGTCTCTTTATAATAACGGGCACCTTCGTGATCGCGATCATGTTTGTATCTATCTGGGGAAGTCGACGTTAACTTTACATGGAGCCGGCGAGCTTCTTATCAACACGAGTTCACGTCCTCGAAACCACATCGAAAACTTGACAAAAGAAGAAAATTTTTGGTAGCGTTAAAGTACATTAAAATTTCCATTTTATCGTTGATAAGACAACACGAAATGGGCCTCTGTGGTAGGACATGTAATGTTATCAAAGTTGCACGATTACGTATCTTAGCAGAATAATTTGTACCAACCTCCTCGCTTCAGTAACCTAAGCTTAAATTTCTGCCAACTTAACTCATCTTTTATCGCACCTGAAAAAAGGATGAGATTGAAGCCATTGTTTAATAGGGAGCAAATGAAACCAACAATTGTATATAAATCGAAGTATGTTTTTCTGTGAACAGGAGAGCAAAAATTATCAAATGTTAGATTCTTTGGGCTCATACTGGGTGGGGTACAAAAAGCAGCAACATGCAGCAGACAAGATTTCCGCCAACTTTTGGAGGAGCGACAAGTATATTGAAATTAAACAGACGCGCTGACAAAAAACACACGATACGATGTAACCGTTATTGAAATATAAATAAACATATTGGAAACACATTTGTGAAAGAGTCAAATTAATTTCTTCAACAATATTACAATGTAACCGTTATCTGGCCTTATTTTCCACCGAGCTCGGTTTTCTTTGTTCTTTTCAGGGGAATGTATCACATATCCCGTTCATTGCAGTGTCTGAAAAGCTGGGCGCGGCTTTAATTGTAAACTGGGCGACCGTTTTCGTGAACATCTCCGAGACGTTGAAAAAAATGACAAAGACGCATCCAAACCAGTCGCGTGCCATTTTAATCTTACTAACCATTCTAAACAACACATGACAATCTGCGGCCTTTCCCTACACCAGGGTAACACAGAAAGCCGTGAAAACCTAGAACAAAAAATCATCTTTCAAATCGGCACTCTCAAACCCCACGGAATCAACGAACGCTTTTCATTCAACTAATTTACATTTGTTTTTCACGTCACCAAATTTCCACCAATAGCGTAGCTCCACCGCTTACTATATAAAACCACACACTACCCACAATTCCTTGATTCGCTCCGACGAAGGGCTAGCGCTCGAAACGTCAGCTACTTGAATCTTTTTACGGTGGTCAATTTACCTTATCGACTCAGTCCATAAAACTAAATTCTCGTGTAACAGGGGATAGGCGGGGCTGAAAACAATAGCTGATAACAATAGCAAAACAAAGGATTATATATTCCCCTCAACATATTCCCCTCGCCTTAGTCCCCACGACTTATTCCCGTCATAATAGAATAACACAAACGGGATGACAAAATAGGGCGTAACAAGGAAAACGCTCTAGCATCGGTCAATATTTTTTGTTTACAAAAAAGACAACTTCATTAATCATATTCCTACGTAATTAACTTGCCGGTCGCGACCAAAAAGCGAAATGTTAATAACATTATTCGATGGTGTCGTACCTCGATTCAGGTTTCGGGTCTTCAATGATATATGACGCCTTGTTTTACGCTTGAACCTGAATATGTTTCTGCCACTTTCCTTTGGAAAACACACCGCAACCACTCCATTGATCTTCGAAAGATGAAGGCGGGCAGTTGGGCCATGGCGAGACCACGAGTACTGTTCATACATTTTCTTCTCTCTCTCTCTCTCTCTCTCTCTCTCTCCTTCTACTCATAACGAAGCAACGTGCTCAATGCAAATTTGGCAAAAGCAAAACATGTTTACCGTCTCGCTTCGTAATGTGCCGTGATCCCAATGCGGCCTTGCGGATTCATGCTTTTTTGCATTTGAATTGATCGGAATGTTACTCTCCGAAAAATTAATAGTTTCTTTGTTTTAAAAAACCTCACAAAGTGGAAAATAAGCATGTTATTGACCAGTCCCTCGGGGATGGATATGTGATATATTCCCCTCGTGGCGTTCCCTCGGGCTACGCCCTCGGGCACCCCACGAGGGGAATATATCACATGTCCCCTCGCTCCTGGTCAATAACCCTTACTTGATTTCCCCCGTGTCTCGTGCTCATGTGTCCCATGTCCGTGCAATACATGTTGCATTTTTCACTTGCCATACGGCTCACATAGCATAACTAATGACATTAAAAAGTAGTGCTCAATAATTCCATTTGTATTTTCATCCACAAACTTAAAAATCAGAACCACCTTGACAAGCAGTGTAAACAGCAATAGAGAAAAGTGCTGAACAGTTGCTTTCGATAGAATGGTCACACTTAAGGATTTATTTCACTGAACGGCTAATAAGTTAGTAGCACCTTAGCTTGTATTACATAATAAATAGTAACACAGGAAAGTGCTGCTAAACTTGCTTTGGTCAAAGTGTAGGACTTCAATGATTCACAGACGATTTGAAAGTTAACGTTTTGCTCATCAATTTGCTTTTTCATTTGAATAATCACACTTTAGGATTGATTTCATCCAGACTTAAATATTAGAACCATCTAGTAAAGCATAAAGCAGCGCTGTATGAAGGTGAGCAAGGTGCTGCTACTAACCCTAACCCTTCCATTTGAGTGTTAAACTCTTGCTTAAAGCGAATAGCAACAAATTATCTTAAGCCAAGAGTTTTGGGTTATAAATTGTTAATAACAAGTGATAGTAACAACACTAAATGCAAAAGACAGTACACTGGGTTACCTCTTATGAAATCTTCCTTGAACCCGCTTACTTCAGAAAACGGCACAAAAAGAACCAAAATAAGAGTGAACATAGCAACTACCAGAAATATGACTGGTAAGAGGTTATAACTTGGAGACATGCGACTTGACAGCTAAATAAATATAAGCTACGGTCAGTGTAAAGCAAACGGTACTTTGTATTGAAATTAATCAAGTGGTACTGTAATGCATGGAAATTAAAACACAATAGGTGGTTTTCACGTTACGTCACGGCGGCCATGTTGGTGCACACCTACAAAAGAATTTTAATGAACTTCTTTTGTTATGTGCACCAACATGGCCGCCATGGCCTTTGTCATTTGAGTCCCACAGGACTGAAGGTCATGTGAGTGAAAACCATCTGTAGCCACGGTACGGTTACACATTTCAACTTTCCAAATAAGGGATAGACCATTTCATTTTTGAGGGAGGGTGGGGGGGGGGGGGGGGGGGGGGGGGTTGGGCAATTACCAAAAAAAAAATTCCTGCACAACAAAAGTAGAGAAAAAAATCATGCACAGCGCAACCTCAAGACGGAAAAAAATTCATGCTCAGAAAAATTCCCCCGCCCCTCCCACTCAAAAATGAAATGATCCATCCTAACAATAGCCGCTGCACACTTAATTTGAATTAACAATAGCCGCGGCTATTGTGTAACCGCAGCTAATAATAGCAATTGAGGCGAGATTGTGCGTAGTTTGTTTGAGCAGTTGTAGGATGCAATAAAGAATGAAGCAGTGATTTTCTTCGAGGAACCTTTGTGTGACCTTTTCATCTGGGGAAAACCAGAGAAATCTCAGGCGACTAGGGGTTAATTTGCCGAGTGTAGAGTAACTTGTCTATAGCTACCCAAGTCTGAGGTTATTTTTTCCTTCCTCTTAAACAAAATTAAGCAACACAAGGTGAGGGAAACAACAACAAAAATAACGAATTTGGGATCGGGGTAGCATAAAAAAAAGCCTGCATAACAAGGTTGCCAAACGTAAACTTCTCAAGAAGAAAGCCAATGTATGAGTCGCGATCATTTTTTAGTTTGTAATTCACATTAGCTTTCCGCTCTAAGGAATATACAATACAATACAATTTAATTTTACTCATAACAATAGATATATACATTTTACAAGAACACACTAAATAAGAAAAACTACAGATAATATAATACTTATAAAATATAAATTAACATTAAAAGCCTGGAGGCTAAATTAACCAAAGAGTTTTCAAGTTAGCCTCCTTAGGATCCCCCGGAGAAACAAAGACCAGATGCTTCCCACCACACCTCTACACTATTTTGGGGCTGCCAAACATTTCTTATCAAAGATGTAAACACCTAAAATGGTTCGTCTTTTTATTTTCACAACTTGATCAAGTGAGTGCCAAGCATTCGAATTGCAATTCGTAGCTAAGAACTAAGGTTTGTTCAATTTGTGACCTAATTTTAATGAAGGAAAGAAGGAATGAATCAATGAATGAATGATGATAAAGAGAACTTCATTCGTGTCTCCAAATCTTACAGTCAGGCAAATAAACATTTTCATATGCAATAACTAATTATATTGCTTAAACAAAAAATATGAATATAAAAAATATATACTTATAGTTGAACTTATGCATATTTTATGAATGAAGGCTTAATGGCCTTTGTTATCCTTTAAACGAGTCAGTGGACGGGCTACTGTCGCAAGAACTACTGCTGTTTACATTTGGTTCAGGGAACTAACATTCAGGAGCTTTAGGCAGGCCAGAAATATCTGTAAAAAGAAAACTGTAGTTAGGCTCTTAATAAGAGGTCAAAGGTCAGAAATATCTGTAAAAAGAAAACTATGTTAAGGCTCTTAATGAGAAGCCAAAGTCACCTGATTAGAAAAAAGGACGGGGACTTGCGCGAGTAAAAAAAAGAGGCAAAGGGAGAGGGGGTCAGACGAAAAGACGACCTCGATCCTGCTGAGTCACATGATCAGCAAACTAAAGGTTCACATGACGTACTGCTGTAGTAAGTTGGCATGCTGTCCAATCACTCGTATGGCGAGTATAGTATGTTTGCAGACGGTGTTTTTTTTTTCGACTTTAGACCAACGTGTTGCAAAATAAATTAAACTGCACAAAACAACTCGTTTATTTGGACAGGTATCAAGTAATTTGTACCGCTGCATTAACAAACCATCTCTGTGCGTTTGTGTTGCATTCTGGGCTGACGGCACAATATTTATTACTGACCTGTTGAAGAGCTTTCATGAGATAAAGTCTTGCAAACATTGCGGGAAAAAGGTGATGTCGAGATTCCTAGAAATAAATAATAGAAAATTCACGCTCATTGGATTTTTAATGTATGGCGTAGCATCTGTTTACACTTCTACATGTATCAGAACACAGACTAACCATTCTCAGGTTGGGTGTATTATAACACATGATTACCATTCTCAGCTGGGGTGGTAGACTGTGCTTTCAATCAGTTAAATGCTACCGTATCGGTAATTGCGTATCGATTACTAAGCCTAATATCTAACGGCGATATTTAGACTTTTCATTAACCAAAATTGTTTAAATGTTGTGTTTCTTCCTTGTGTTTTCTTGACAATTTGATGCATAAAAAAGTTCCTCCAAACTAAAACGCTTAATACTATTTTTGAATGACTCAGAATAAACGAAGGTACCGAACAGCTACTGATGGTCACTCGAGCATACCGAACAGCTGCCGATGGTCACTCGAGGATACCGAACAGCTACCGATGGTCACTCGAGCATACCGAATAGCTGCCCACGGTCACTCGAGGAAGATCTCCCAAAGTTTAGCAAAGATCCTCTAAAGACTTTCCAACTGAAAAATCCCCCAAACCACATGAATATCTTGTCAAGAGACCACCACTCAAAGATTGGTATGCCTGTGGTTACACATCGCGTTCAATCCACTTGAACTACCGTTTAAATTAGATTGGTACACCTGTGATTAGACACATTTCTGGTGTGCCTGATGGGTGTAGCTTGGGAATGATGAAGCTATGTTTGTAATGCTGTAAATGAGTGACCATTTTAGTGAATGCTATAGAGGAGTACGTTCCTGTGGTGCTGTTTATTATTTTCTTTAAGATGGTTCTAACTTGAAATAAAAGTTCAGTAGTTCCCAAGAACTGTCTGTTTAAGAGTTCATGCTCACTTACCCCAAGAATGTGTACTCGTCCATAATAAGAACTAAACTTATGGCTCAAGGTGAACAAGAAGCAACAAATCTGAAAATGAGTCCAACATTAAAATATTTTCTCTGTTTTCATAGCCATCAAACCTACTTAGGCAGTAACATAATTTGAAACCGTTAGGTCTGGATAAAGCTACACTTAAACTTTCAGTAGGAGTAAGGTAATGTCACCGATAAGCCATCTGATCTAATGAATTGTACACTCCACCGGTAAGCCATCTGATCTAATGAATTGTACACTCCACCGGTAAGCCATCTGATCTAATGAATTGTACACTCCACCGATAAGCCATCTGATCTAATGAATTGTACACTCCACCGGTAAGCCATCTGATCTAATGAATTGTACACTCCACCGATAAGCCATCTGATCTAATGAATTGTACACTCCACCGATAAGCCATCTGATCTAATGAATTGTACACTCCACCGGTAAGCCATCTGGCATCCCTAATGTAATAAATTAAACAGGCAAGACATTATCAGTGCCATCATTCAAGGTTCAGCTCTGTATAGCGATGACCCTGGATATGATCGATAGTATATCACAGGTTACCCACAAACTGCCCAGTGTAAGGGACTATTTAGTTACCTTGTTTGTATGGATGGTGACACTTTGTGACTTCCAAGTAATTGCAGACACTGTGTCCTTCACAACTGATGGAAACGCCATGATAAAATTCAACATTAACTCCCACTCAGTCTATTGAAGATGATA
Source organism: Dendrophyllia cribrosa (assembly GCA_024195265.1). Lineage (NCBI taxonomy): Eukaryota > Metazoa > Cnidaria > Anthozoa > Scleractinia > Dendrophylliidae > Dendrophyllia > Dendrophyllia cribrosa. Next base: position 33,109,211 of record JAJLRJ010000012.1, read on the forward strand.
AAGAAAAATCATTAATTGGGAAAACATAGTCTGCTTTACAGTGTTTGGACTGAGAAACAAGCTGGGGGAGTGGCCTGGGGGTAGTGGCTTGGGGGGAGTGGCCTGGGGGGGGGGGGGGGGGGGGGGGGGGGAGGCGGAGATTCTGTATGACGTGACCCAAATTGGTGGTTTATTTTATCAATTGTTTGTAAATTCATTGTATTTTTTTATGTGTATAATAAGAATTATTATATTGTACTGCATATACAATATTAAAAGGCGTTGTTTTAATGGTGTAAATTACAACTTGCACAATCTAAGACTGACCTCGTCACGTAGAAGATTGAAATCCACCTCTGTAATGGGAGGTAGGTCTGGATACACACCTACACATACATAGATGTTATGGTTAGTTTATAATAAGCATATAACCATATTTTACCTTGCTATGCTATCAGGAAATCAGATGAGAAAAATGGACAAAATTAAGGAAGATTGCTATCAATATATCGTGAATATAAGCAATTTATTGTTCATTCCTAGTGATCCTGTTTTTCAATACTACTATATTATACTAGCATTCTTTCTCACCTTTTTGGACATTTTCCTCAAAGTTTTCAAAAAGTTTGGCCAGCCTGGCACAGTTATACATAACAAAAGTTGCTTGTCTAAATTCTCGAGAAGATTCAGACAAATCAATTTTTACCTGGAAATAAAGAAAAAAACAGAAATGTGTGAAATAATTTGCCTATTGAAATGCTTCTAGGTTTATATTGATCATACTGTACAGAATAGTTTAAGAGTCACCCTTAAAAGTCTGCAGATGAAATCCTAGCATGATATTTCATTGACTAACACCTCTGTTTGGTGATCTTTATTATGTTGCATACAGTGGCCAGGTTCAAGGTAGCTGTAAGATTTGATGTGTGACCACTCTAATGACTGCTACATGTACTGGGCAATATCATACTGTGATTCTGTTTATTATGCAGTACAGGGGTTACATATGTGTATGCAGTACACGGGTTACATATGTGTATGCAGTACAGGGGTTACATATGTGTATGCAGTACAGGGGTTACATATGTGTATGCAGTACAGGGGTTACATATGTGTATGCAGTACAGGGGTTACATATGTGTATGCAGTACACGGGTTACATATGTGTATGCAGTACAGGGGTTACATATGTGTATGCAGTACAGGGGTTACATATGTGTATGCAGTACAGGGGTTACATATGTGTATGCAGTACACGGGTTACATATGTGTATGCAGTACAGGGGTTACATATGTGTATGCAGTACAGGGGTTACATATGTGTTTGCAGTAAAGGGGTTACATATGTGTTTGCAGTACAGGGGTTACATATATGTGTTTGCAGTACAAAGCTTCTATTGATCAAAGAGATTTTTGCCAGTAATTTGGCAATTGTGCGCAACAGATCTGCAACTGAGTGAAATTAAAAACAATCTCTCGATAAACTTACTTGGCTATTTGGAGCTACTGACAGAATTTCCAGCTTGACTGCAGCAATTGCCATTTGTCGGATTGACATTTCCCAGTCATGACCTAACAACATAAATTAAAAGGGTAAATATGGTACTTTATTAACTTTATTAACGTGTCATTGATACCTATGGTAAACTAATTGGGGATACCTATCTGGGTGACCCGAAAAAACTGACCCCCGGTCCGTGGACCCCCGGTACGGACCGGGGCCACGAACTGCTTACGGACCGGTCCACGGACCACCCCTACGGACCCCCTCTACGGACCACCCCCCAAAGAGACATAACAATTATAAATAAGCTGAAAGTGTTGACTTACCGGTTGTTAGGATAGTTAACTCGTGTTGGCGACCGTTATGCTTCGTAGATTTAACCAGATTTAACAGACTACTCGAGGTCAAACTTGGGCGCAAATTCATTACACATTGCCATTTCCTTCGCCGTGGCAATGTATGGAGGAAGACCGCAGTGCCTTGAAAATGAACGATAACTATTTTCTATTTTTGCTTTTTTCCCCTCCGCCATTTTTTTCGGCCCAATCTCTCACGGGTTTATGAACTCGTCCCAGGCTTCACAACACCTCGCTCTCTAACTTTTATTCTTTTGTTGTTTGGGCCATCTGCATTTGTTGCCACTTTAAACAGATTGCAAATTGAAATTCAGGTCAACCTAATTTTTTTTCAAAGCTTACAAAAATATCATTGTCACAAAAATATCATTGAAAAGAATGACTGCTTTATATCAGTTAGAAGTTGTGTTTTACATACAGTTTATATTTTCTGCTTTATCCTGTATGTGAAGTGAAGTACCTTTGTTAGAGGAGAGGGAAGATGGTGCATGTCTGTTCTTCTCAAATAGTAGTGCAAGATATTTTGAAAGTGCCTCCCCCACCGCACCTACCACCAGCCCCCCCCCCCCCCCCCCCCCCCACCCCCACCCCCTGAAACTAAACAAAGGATATATATTTAACAAATAAATGATTTTATGCACTGTAGCAGTGAATCTGTTCTGCGGCTTCCGGTCAGGTGGTCATAAGGAGTTACCCTTACAAGTCACACTATATTAAGGCGCGGATCAGGTTCATTTGGTCCTCTTTGGCCTAGAACATCCAGCTGAGTACTGAGCTACGTCTATCATTCAAGGGAATTTCTTGATTTCCCACCCCTCCCCCCCCACCCAGTTTCCCTTCTAATTTACATTACATGTGCATGCGTGGGTATCCCCTCACCTTTGCTGGGAACAGTTTCATTTAGAGTTATTGTTCTGTCATTTTGTCATAATTATTGCTTACAATAAACGAACACGTGTGTGGCCAAAATATGCCAAAAGGTGTAATGTCATCTCTCTTCCCAGCAAACAGAGCGCAACCAAGGCAACGAACGAAAAACAGGCAATGGGGCATAAAGAATTTTATCAGAACAATTACAAATAACTGAAGAGTATGAAGTGGCATCTACGGACACTTTAAATAAAATAACATGCGTATGGGATTCACTTTTCCTCATCACATAATACATTTGTTTTAAACACAAAAATAATGTTTAAAAGCTGTTCAGGCAAAGGGAGGTGATTACCTAAAGTGTTATTTGTAATTCCACTGACCAATTCGGTACTCTAATTTGTGAAGCCTGGGACGAGTTCATAAACCCGCGAGAGATTGGGCCTTAAAAAATGGCGGAGGGAAAGAAATCACAAATAGAAAATAGTTATCGGTCATTTTCAAGGCACTCCGGTCTTCCTCCATACATTGCCACGGTGAAGGAAATGGCAATGTGTAATGAATTTGTGCCCAAGTTTGACCTTGAATAGTCTGTTAAATCTAGTTAAATCTACGAAGCATAACGGTCGCCGACACGAGTGAACTATCCTAACAACCGGTAAGTCAACACTTTCAGCTTATTTATAATTGTTATGTCTCTTTGGGGGGTGGTCCGTAGAGGGGGTCCGTGGACCCGGTCCGTACAGGGGGTCCACGGACCAGGGGTCAGTTTTTTCGGGTCACCCTACCTATCTAAACCCCTGTCCTATCTAACCCATATAAAGATCCTTTATAAATAATTGACTAAATAAATAGATATAACTTGAAAATATATTACAATTTTGCTTTCTTTTTAAAGTCTTGTACCTCTTTAAAATTTTGTAGTTGAGTTGCCAATGCATAATGTGGTATTGACATCTTTCATAGGCAGTGACTAGTGGGAGTTTTACTGGTTGAAAAGTTACCAATGCAGTAATGTGGTATTAACATCTATCATAGGCAGTCTGTTACAGTTTAAAAGTGCTGTTGACACACACACCAAGGCAATGTTTACACACCAATATCTGCATGTGGTGGTACTATGCACGTACTCAAAAGTCCAGCAGAGTGTTAAATATACGAACCTTCTACTCTGTCGCCATATTTCAAAACATAAGACTCCCTTAGTTGTTTTTCACGTATTCTGCAAAAGTAATTTAAACATGCCACAGTACAGTAGATAAATAATCACAGGGTTAATTTTAGTGAATGGTTTATTTTAATTATAAACACATCTGTAGCCCCAAGCCTGAATTACATATTTACATAACTATTAATGAATATATTAAAATTTTATACATGATTGTATATATTAAAAATAAATCTTACAATACAATAGCTACGTACAATAATACTGTCTCATAAAATTATAATGTACTACATATAAAACAAAGGTCATCACTAATATAAGTAAAAAATAGATTAATAATCTAAGAAGAATCTAAGAGCAAGGAACAAATATACCTGTCCATATAAATAAAACAAGGAATTTCTTTGCACCTTAGAAGATCCATTGCATCAAGGGGATATTGATGTTTTTCTCCATCCTTGTTTATTGTCACAAGCCCATGAGGGAGAAAGAACTGAAGAATCCAAAATAAAAAAGTAAATTATTAAGAGGTACTCGCATAAACATTGTATACCCAAAACAAAGCACTTTCATTGAAGTTTAACACACTGACAGAATAAAAAACAAACATCAGTTTCACAGATCACAGACATAACCAAGGTCAGCTTAATGTCAGACCATTTCACGCCAGTTGCACCAGTTTGAATGTAAGGGGATGATTGACTGTCCAGAAGCAACTCAGGGATACAGTGGACCAGAACAGTTTGAATGTAAAGGGATGATTGACTGTCCAGAAGCAACTCAGGGATACAGTGAACCTGTACAGTTTGAATGTAAAGGGATGATTGACTGTCCAGAAGCAACTCAGGGATACAGTGAACCTGTACAGTTTGAATGTAAAGGGATGATTGACTGTCCAGAAGCAACTTGAGATACAGTGAACCTGTACAGTTTGAATGTAAGGGGATTATTGACTGTCCAGAAGCAACTTAGGGATACAGTAAACCTGTACAGTTTGAATGTAACGGGATGATTGACTGTCCAGAAGCAACTCAGGGATACAGTGGACCAGAACAGTTTGAATGTAAAGGGATGATTGACTGTCCAGAAGCAACTCAGGGATACAGTGAACCTGTACAGTTTGAATGTAAAGGGATGATTGACTGTCCAGAAGCAACTTGAGATACAGTGAACCTGTGCAGTTTGAATTTATACCCCCAGACTCACAACATTCACGGTTAATAATGATGTGTGGTGTGTGGTGCATGGTGTATGATGTGTGATGCATGGTTTGTGGTGGTGTGTGGTGCATGGTGTGTGGTGTGTGGTGCATGGTGTGTGGTGTGTAATGTGTGGTGCATGGTTTGTGGTGGTGTGTGGTGCATGGTGTGTAGTGTGTGGTGTGTGGTGCATGGTGTGTAGTGTGTGGTGTGTGGTGCATGGTGCATGGTGTGTGGTGCATGATGTGTGGTTTGTGGTGTATGGTGTGTAGTGTGGCATGTGATGCATGGTGTGTGGTGTGTGGTGCATGGTGCATGGTGTGTGGTGCATGGCGCATGGTGTGTGGTGCATGTTGTGTGGTGCATGGTGTGTGGTGCATGTTGTGTGGTGCATGGTGTGTGGTGCATGGCGTGTGGTGCATGGTGTGTGGTGGTGTGTGGTGCATGGTGCATGATGCATGGTGTGTGGTGCATGATGTGTGGTGCAGGGTGTGTGGTGTGTGGTGCATGGTGGTGTGTGGTGCATGGTGGTGTGTGGTGCATGGTGGTGTGTGGTGCATGGTGGTGTGTGGTGCATGGTGTGTGGTGCATGGTGGTGTGTGGTGTTTGGTGTGTGGTGCATGGTGGTGTGTGGTGTTTGGTGTGTGGTGCATGGTGTGTGGTGTGTGGTATGTGGTGCATGGTACATGGTGTGTGGTGCATGTTGTGTGGTGCATGGTGGTGTGTGGTGCATGGTGGTGTGTGGTGCATGGTGTGTGGTGGTGTGTGGTGCATGGTGTGTGGTGCATGGTGGTGTGTGGTGTGTGGTGCATGGTGGTGTGTGGTGCATGGTGGTGTGTGGTGTTTGGTGTGTGGTGCATGGTGTGTGGTGTGTAGTGCATGGTGGTGTTTGGTGTGTGGTGTGTGGTGTGCCATGTGGTGTGGGTACTCTGTACCTGGTTAGTTGATAGTGGACTCTCAGAGGCCATCTGCCACACTGTGCTAACCTGCTGTTGAAAAAACATTTTTCGACAGCTTGCCACGTGCAGCAAAATGTCTGCACTTGTTGTCTGAAAATACAAAGGAGAGCAGCAAAGTTGCAATTGACAACAAAAGGTGGAGGTCCAGATGTTGTAATATAAACCAAGGTCTTTTCTACGTTCACAAATGGGTCATTTAGCTATGATTTAAGATCGTCACATGGCATTTTACTTGGGCCAAAGTGACTGTGGGTGATAGGGCCTTTAAAGTGGCTGGCCCCAAATTGTGGAACTCATTACCCAATGATTTGTGCGTGATAACTAACTTGTATACTTTTAAATGCCACTTGAAGACATATCTTTTTAGGCTTGCACACAATTAGATTTTTATTCCCTGTTGTATTTTTTTTAGAAGAGAGAATTTTCTATTTCATAGTTTTTCCATTAAGGATTTTTCTTAACCTTTCTGTAATTTTGTTATATATAATGTATCTTAGTTAATATTGTAGTTATTGTGATGCGCATTTGATCATTTGCATGGAATATGCGCAATATAAGCATGTAAATTATTATTATTAATATAAATGGGTCAAGACATTCAAACATATGAACAAAGAAAAGAATGCACGTACAAACATGTTGGCGATGTACCTGTGTTTCACTCCTCCATGAATGCAGCACCACTGTTTCTTTAGAACCTTACTTTAACCTTAACTTTTTCTGCACCAGAAGGCGCATAAGACCATCATGTTGTCTGCCTAACCCGCCCTGTTTTTTGCTGCTGCTTTGTCAGTGTTTTTCTGCTGTTTGGGGGCTACTATGATTGACCCAAGAGCTTCATGTCAGTCTCAACAGGTGCAGCCCTGGTTTGGTTTGTATCATTGTCAACGTTTTCAGTTTCTGTAACATTAGGTTTTTTATGGGCAGGGTTGTTAGCCCTGCGCCCAGCCCTCAGCTTGGATGACCAGTAGATTGCACTTAGTCTGTGACCCCTACCCTTTGACCTGTTCAGCTTGGGTGACCCTACCAGGAGGCTGTATGCTCCCACTGGCAAAGCTCTACTGGGACATGCACAAGCCTCTGACCACAACAAGGTGGTTATCTCCCGGTGAGAGTTTCTTTAGAAACTATTAACCCACAACAAGGTGGTTATCTCCCGGTGAGTTTCTTTAGAAACTATTAACCCACAACAAGGTGGTTATCTCCCGGTGAGAGTTTCTTTAGAAACTATTAACCCACAACAAGGTGGTTATCTCCCGGTGAGAGTTTCTTTAGAAACTATTAACCCACAACAAGGTGGTTATCTCCCGGTGAGTTTCTTTAGAAACTATTAACCCACAACAAGGTGGTTATCTCCCGGTGAGAGTTTCTTTAGAAACTATTAACCCACAACAAGGTGGTTATCTCCCGGTGAGAGTTTCTTTAGAAACTATTAACCCACAACAAGGTGGTTATCTCCCGGTGAGAGTTTCTTTAGAAACTATTAACCCACAACAAGGTGGTTATCTCCCGGTGAGAGTTTCTTTAGAAACTATTAACCCACAACAAGGTGGTTATCTCCCGGTGAGAGTTTCTTTAGAAACTATTAACCCACAACAAGGTGGTTATCTCCCGGTGAGAGTTTCTTTATAAACTATTAACCCACAACAAGGTGGTTATCTCCCGGTGAGAGTTTCTTTAGAAACTATTAACCCACAACAAGGTGGTTATCTCCCGGTGAGAGTTTCTTTAGAAACTATTAACCCACAACAAGGTGGTTATCTCCCGGTGAGAGTTTCTTTAGAAACTATTAACCCACAACAAGGTGGTTATCTCCCGGTGAGAGTTTCTTTAGAAACTATTAACCCACAACAAGGTGGTTATCTCCCGGTGAGAGTTTTTAACCCTTTTATTGTTTTGGTATCCAGAGGAACCTAGGCTCTGCCTTTATTTGTTGCATTTCCTTTATTTGTTTCGTTTCCTTTATTTGTTTCGTTTCCTTTATTTGTTTTGTTTCCTTTATTTGTTTCGTTTCCTTTATTTGTTTCATTTCCTTAATGACAAAATACATAGAGGTCAAGTCAACATTTCCCTCCCGTACGAGCAGCCGCACAAGGGCAAGTCATGCCTTTAAGATCCGTCAACCGTCCACCTCAGTTAACGCTTTCAAATATTCATTTTATGTAAAATGAGCTCCGGTGTGGAATTCATTACCATCTAACATGGTTAAAGCTGCATCATATTCAGAATTCATCCGTGAAGTATTCCGGTGTGGAATGCATTACCATCTAACATGGTTAAAGCTGCATCATATTCAGAATTCATCCATGAAGTATTCCGGTGTGGAATGCATTACCATCTAACATGGTTAAAGCTGCATCATATTCAGAATTCATCCATGAAGTATTCCGGTGTGGAATGCATTACCATCCAACATGGTTAAAGCTGCATCATATTCAGAATTCATCCGTGAAGTATTCCGGTGTGGAATGCATTACCATCTAACATGGTTAAAGCTGCATCATATTCAGAATTCATCCATGAAGTATCTCACACGTGTTAAAACACATGTGTAACAATGACGCTATAATTTAATTTAACTTAATTTATTTGTATTAATTTACTTAGTGACTGCTGGCCGCTCCATTGCCTCGCTATTGGCAATTATTCCCAAACCCAAATAAAGATGAAAGATGACAAGAAACTGTGCCCACATTGTCTTACCTACCCACTCAGGTGTATAGATGGGCAGTGACGACATAATGCTGGGAGCAACCCTCCTAAAGGAGTACTTTACCTCTTGACACACTTATGCACCTATCAATGTTAAGCCCGAGGGAGAGGAGGCGGGCAAGGGGTGGGGATTTTGACTTTTTCTCAAAAAATAGTTCAAAGTTCCACTCCCCGGGAACAACACGATGGTCAAAAATAGCAATATTTTCCACCCTGGGGCACGTGCAGGTGGTCAAACCTTAATGTAATCTAGAGTTGTGGAAACCAATGGTGAAACAACAGCTTTTAATATTTCTGTTGTATTTTCTGTGCACATGTTTAATACTTTAACAAAGTTTCAAGGAAAAACAAACTATGCTGTTGTCTGTTTTTCAGCTTCACATAATCGATCACAAAGCAAAGAAAACTGAGAGCCATTGCAATCACTGAAAATGAAGCGATCGATTGTCTCCGGCATCTTTTTGAATACTGAAGACTTTCCGACTTTCCCCGAACTGAATAAAGAACCTGAAACAAAGCATAAAATATTGAATCACGAATATGCAAAATTATCATATGCAAAACATTTCTTCCACAAACAAAAGAAACACCACATGAAAAAACAAATGGAATCCTTGTTTGATATCAGCAAACATAAAAAGAACTGATGGGCTGTTATAACAAAAAATTTCAGCAGATTCTCTGACCTTTCTCTCGACTATTGCAGCGAAGCGCCAAACAAGGGAAATCTCACTTCGTTCCCAGTCCTTTCATACCTGAAGAGCAACTAGATTCCAGGATCTCTCCATTTTCCAAGATGGTGGCCATGTCAAAATAATTTCCCACCCTGGGGCATAGCGTAGTTGTCAAAATCCCAACCCACGAACAGCGTACGCTATCAATTCCCCGTGGTTTGCCCACCCCCCCCCCCCCCCTCCCTCGGGCTTAACATTGATAGGTGCATTAGGTTAACCTTATACTTCCTAACATCAATTTACAAGGCTTTTGAAAAGAAAAAATCTAACAAATGACACAAAGTTGTCTTTAAGGGAGTAGTCATCCTACATAATGTTAAAACCAAAATGCTTTGAGCTGTTAATTAACTGTTCCTGCTGATAAAATTTGATTTGGCCAGTTAAAATGTGCATTACAGTAACTCCAGACAATCAATCCACTTAAAATTGTAAATATTCAGACTTACGCAACTTACACTTTTTCCAACAAGATCCAGCTTTGCTAAATCCTTAAGGAGTGGACATGACAGAGTAACTGTTTAGAAGAAATGAATACCACTGAAATTTAATTAACTTGAAAAAATAAAGACAGTTTTGTAGACTAGAAGAGACACACTGATTGGATAAAAATAATGTATGTTATAAATTTATTGAAGATTAAATAAATGTACAATAGCTGTCATACCTTTTGATCTGTTGCAAAAATCTGTCAAAACAAGCAAAAGAAAAAGTCAACACTATTTTAAAATAAATTTATAATAATATCGGTGGTTCGTGTGGCCTTCCTTACTGTACATTAGATCTTGGTGACTATTAATTTTATTTATTTTGTTGACAATAATGGCCTTAGATGATACATGGAACAATGAAGAAAGACTTTCAACAGTAAATTGTTATCACTTTGTCTCTGCTGCTGTGTATCTCTTTTAATGACATGATTGTATAAATTATTTTTAACTCCTCTTCCTAGAGTTCAAAGAAACTATGGCAAACAATGCAGCTTTTCTCAAAGACCTGCCAAATGGAACATTTAAGAAGAGTCTGTGAGCAATAATAACTCACTTTTAATTTTTAAACAAAATGTAAAGGACCTTTTTATAAGCTATAGTTTTTAAATATTTTAACGTTTTCAGATTTATAATCTGCAGGGCCCCACTGAAACACAAAGATGTGGGCACCCTGGATAAACATTTTTTTTCTCGTTTCTGCATGTTGAGTGATTCTTGCATGTTGTTCAATTATTTTAGCAGATGATAGGAAAAAACAGAGGATTCAGAATGTAGATTGCCAGTGATTCAGGATTTACTGTTCGTAACTATCACGAAGACAGGACTGTACATGAAGACAGGACTGTACATGTAGACAGGACTGTACATGAAGACAGGACTGTACATGAAGACAGGACTGTACATGTACACAGGACTGTACATGTAGACAGGACTGTACATGTAGACAGGACTGTACATGAAGACAGGACTGTACATGAAGACAGGACTGTAAATGAAGACAGGACTGTACATGTAGACAAGACAGGACTGTACATGTAGACAGGACTGTAAATGTAGACAGGACTGTAAATGTAGACAGGACTGTACATGTAGACAGGACTGTACATGAAGACAGGACTGTACATGAAGACAGGACTGTACATGAAGACAGGACTGTACATGAAGACAGGACTGTACATGAAGACAGGACTGTACATGTAGACAGGACTGTACATGTAGACAGGACGGTACATGAAGACAGGACTGTACATGAAGACAGGACTGTACATGTAGACAGGACTGTACATGAAGACAGGACTGTACATGTAGACAGGACTGTACATGAAGACAGGACTGTACATGAAGACAGGACTGTACATGTAGACAGGACTGTACATGTAGACAGGACTGTACATGAAGACAGGACTGTACATGAAGACAGGACTGTACATGTAGACAGGACTGTACATGTAGACAGGACTGTACATGTAGACAGGACTGTACATGAAGACAGGACTGTACATGTAGACAGGACTGTACATGTAGACAGGACTGTACATGAAGACAGGACTGTACATGTAGACAGGACTGTACATGTAGACAGGACTGTACATGAAGACAGGACTGTACATGTAGACAGGACTGTACATGAAGACAGGACTGTACATGTAGACAGGACTGTACATGTAGACAGGACTGTACATGTACACAGGACTGTACATGAAGACAGGACTGTACATGTAGACAGGACTGTACATGTAGACAGGACTGTACATGTAGACAGGACTGTACATGTAGACAGGACTGTACATGTAGACAGGACTGTACATGAAGACAGGACTGTACATGTAGACAGGACTGTACATGTAGACAGGACTGTACATGTAGACAGGACTGTACATGAAGACAGGACTGTACATGAAGACACGACTGTACATGAAGACACGACTGTACATGAAGACAGGACTGTACATATAGACAGGACTGTACATGAAGACAGGACTGTACATGTAGACAGGACTGTACATGAAGACAGGACTGTACATGAAGACAGGACTGTACATGTAGACAGGACTGTACATGTAGACAGGACTGTAAATGTAGACAGGACTGTACATGTAGACAGGACTGTACATGAAGACAGGACTGTACATGAAGACAGGACTGTACATGAAGACAGGACTGTACATGTAGACAGGACTGTACATGTAGACAGGACTGTACATGAAGACAGGACTGTACATGTAGACAAGACAGGACTGTACATGAAGACAGGACTGTACATGTAGACAGGACTGTAAATGTAGACAGGACTGTAAATGTAGACAGGACTGTACATGTAGACAGGACTGTACATGAAGACAGGACTGTACATGAAGACAGGACTGTACATGAAGACAGGACTGTACATGTAGACAGGACTCTACATGTAGACAGGACTGTACATGAAGACAGGACTGTACATGAAGACAGGACTGTACATGTAGACAGGACTGTACATGAAGACAGGACTGTACATGTAGACAGGACTGTACATGAAGACAGGACTGTACATGAAGACAGGACTGTACATGTAGACAGGACTGTACATGTAGACAGGACTGTACATGTAGACAGGACTGTACATGTAGACAGGACTGTACATGTAGACAGGACTGTAAATGTAGACAGGACTGTAAATGTAGACAGGACTGTACATGTAGACAGGACTGTACATGAAGACAGGACTGTACATGAAGACAGGACTGTACATGAAGACAGGACTGTACATGTAGACAGGACTCTACATGTAGACAGGACTGTACATGAAGACAGGACTGTACATGAAGACAGGACTGTACATGTAGACAAGACAGGACTGTACATGTAGACAGGACTGTACATGAAGACAGGACTGTACATGAAGACAGGACTGTACATGTAGACAGGACTGTACATGTAGACAGGACTGTACATGTAGACAGGACTGTACATGTAGACAGGACTGTACATGTAGACAGGACTGTACATGAAGACAGGACTGTACATGAAGACAGGACTGTACATGTAGACAGGACTGTACATGTAGACAGGACTGTACATGTAGACAGGACTGTACATGAAGACAGGACTGTACATGTAGACAGGACTGTACATGTAGACAGGACTGTACACGAAGACAGGTTTGTACATGTAGAGTCCTAGACTGTGCATGTAGAATCCTAGTGGAAATCTTAATTGGGACATGACTGTTATAAATATCACTAGAACAATATGGAAGCTGCTCTTTTGACTGATGCAGGGGTTGAGTCGTTGAGATTTTGAACAGGAGGGCAATGAGTTTGAGCAGGTGGGCACATGATTGGATCAGTGAGAATAAAAGGCTCTCCCCCTTTGGGGGGGGGGGGGGGTGTTAGCATGCATCCCGGGAAAATTTTTAAATTTTAGTCTCCCGGAGATGCATTTTCCTGCATTTTGAAGCACAAACTTAAGCATCTTACTGTTGCTTGAAACATTGTATTTTGTTTGCTTAATCAACTGATTCTGTAGTCATGGACATCAAGGTATCACGTCAAATGCAAAAATAATGTTTAATCAACCGTTCTGACCTTTTTCCGGTCGCCATAACACATGTGAAAACTTGTTTGCAACTCAGTGACATCATGCAAAACATAATGCAGAGCACTAAGCTGGCAATGCATTGTGGGGCAATTTCAGTTTTTTTGTCACGTTTTTTCTGTACAGCTTCAGGCAGCAACGGGAGGTAAATATGCAATAACTTCGTTGTTTTTTTACATTTACATTATTTTACATTTACCAAAGTGAGAGCAATCCCTCTCTTCGAGGCTTATGTGCTCTGGTCGAGGTCAAGTTCTTGAGGTTCTTAATGCGTCAGCTGACAAACCCCACTCTTAAAAGAGTTAATATTAGGAGCTGTAGCCAACATGGCAGGCAAATTGTTCCATTGTTTTGTAGTTCTAGATAGGAAGCTGTACTGAAGGTAAGTTTTCTTCTCGTTAGGTATTCTATAGGATTTAGTGTGAGTATTTCTGGAGTATCTCGTAAGTGGTATAAGTTCTTTAGGGAAGTATACTTCGACTAAGCTTTGTACAATTTTGTAAAACATAGTTAGTCTATTATCTGCTCTACACTGAACCAGACTGTACCAGCCAAGCTCATTCAGCATGGCAGTGACACTTCTTGAACAAATGTAAGAAGTTGAGTTTCCGTGGAGCGCTTAGTTCTGAACCCATGTTGGAGTTTATATAGCATATCATTACATTCTAGATGTTTGAGTATGTGCTTTGTTACTATATGTTCCATTATCTTTGATGCAATACAAGTAAGTGAGATGGGACGGTAATTCTCTGCGTTGTAACTTTCACCTTTCTTAAAGATAGGAGCAACATTTGCCTTTGTCCAATCTTCGGGCACCTCACCAGACCGTAGCGATTTGTTAAAAATGACTGTGACTATCGGGGCAACTACTGTTGCAAGTTGTTTAAATATGCTTTATTTTTTAGAGCACACATCAAAAAGGTCAAGTTAGTAAATTATTTAACTTGTTGGTGAAAAAAAATAAGGTTTAGATGTTCAAAGCAGCCGGGAAAAATCGTGTTCACAGCCAGTCAATTTGCCCGGTGCCCGACCCTTAATGAAACCCCTGCTGATATAAAATTATCAATAGTACATTAATAAAATATATGAATAACTGCACCGTGCAGTCACATAAACAATGAAATACATGTATATATGAATATGAATGAATCATTGTGGAGAGAAAGGAACTCAGAAAAATTTTTTTTGAGTTCCAGATGTGTTCATTGGCATACTTGTGGTTAAAGGTGATCCAATCTGTGTATAGCCCACATTTGACCATTGCTCTTCACCAGAGTTCTCAGTAGCTCAGTGGTTAGAGCATCTGACTAGAATACACAAGGTTATGGGTTTAAATCACATCTGGAACTTTTTCTCCACACTCGTCATTCATATTCATACAGTATATAATATAATGACTAATATTTATCTATAATGACTTATATTTATTTCCTCCTTACCTGAAGCCTGTTTGTTAATATCTTTGTAAAAATCTTCCACATCCAAAACATAGTTTGAAAAGCAACATTCATCTCTATCATAATCACAACTGTGTAACTTGCTAACTGAAGCCTGATTACTAGAATGTGCAGTCTCAGTATGGGATCTGACTGATTCAACTTGTTTGCTATATTTGCAGTTTTTTAAGACATTGCCAAGTTCTGTAACTTTTCTGTCAAGATCGCTATCTGTCCAGGCATCAGCTGAGGTAAATGATGGAGCAAAGATGTGACATATTTGTTGTTTGCTGGTGTAAATGTTTGGAGGTTTAACTGTAGTTGGTGTTGATTTTACAAAAACACTGCAATATTAAAGAGATATGACTAATATTATTTCATAATTGTAAAAGATTAATACTTTAACAGTAATATTATCATCTTTACTTAGTTTAATTATACTATTATTATTATAATAGTATAATTATTATTATATGATTATTATTTAATTATTATTATTAATAATCAGTGTGACTTTGATTAAATGATAAGCCTGTAGTCACACCTTTGGCCACCATGCTGTAGTACGTACAGTGTACAACGATATGGTTTAATTATTGGTTAAACTGGTGGACATTTTCATGCCTCGTCATTTGAGTACATATTTACAGATTTCCATTGAAAACTGTGTTATTTTATCCAGTACCCCAAAAGGAAGTTCACTGGAAATTCTGAAAGGGAGTAAGTGGGGGGTCCCAAAAGCCAGTTTTTAAACAAAAGTATGATTATAATAAAATGTAACAGGTGGAGGGGATGGTTTCTGAAATGAGACAATATAAATATACTTATATATTAAATTAATACAAAATTACTTATTATGGAGGCTGCTTATGTTTACTATTTTATAAATTAATATATGTCAAGACCTATTTCCAGCACTCGTCCATTAGCTTGTAAAAGAACTGTTTTATTACTCACCCATTCAGAGGCGTAGCCAGCATTTTTAAGAGAGGGGGTTTCAAGGCTCGCAAGAGCGTTGGAGGTGCCGTAGGTGTGAGTTTTTAGGGGGGGCCAGGGGTGTTTCCTCCGCAGAAAAGTTTGAAAAATTAGATTGTCTGAATTAAACTGCATCTGGTGCATTTTAAAGGCAGTTTCACATGAAATAAGGTGGCTTTCTAAGGCAAATTGTTTGTTGAATTCTTCAGTGTGTAGGCTGTTTTGTTTTTACTTTTTTATGTATGATTCATAAAGGAACTTTTTATAGATACATAGTATTTTAAAGCTTTTATACATTAATATATATTTTATTACTTCCTTGTAAATTGTTCTGAAAAGCCCCTAGAGGAAATTACAGTAATAAACTTTGTCACTGTTACTATTAAAGGGAGGGTTTCACGGTTCGGCGCATGTGCAAGCCCATTTAATTTCATTGTTTAGACCAATCGGTCTAAACAATGCCGCCGTGGTTTTTCACTTCCGCCGTGGAAAAACTTTCTTTGTTCTGCCGTAAGTTTGGTTTGTTCTGCCGTGAGTTTTGTTTGTTCTGCCGTGAGTTTTGTTTGTTCTGCCGTGAGTTTGGTTTGTTCTGCCGTGAGTTTGGTTTGTTCTAACGTGAGTTTTAGTTTTGCCGTGACACTTGTGGGCCACCGTAGTTTCACTACTCACCCATTGAACTATTTCATTACTCACCCATTAGCTTGTAAAAGTTCTTTACTGTGTTCACAAACAAGGACTGTTCTTAACTGATCAAGGTTTAAATTCTCCTGTTTCTCGCCAAGTGAACTCCACAAGAAAGAAGGATTCAATAAAATAGATAGTGACTGTTTGTCACTTGATTTATTGAACTGATCCACTTGGTGCATGACATTGTAAATTACTGAACTGGTGACTAAAGACTTATTTAGCTTCAACAGAAGATGGCCTCCACCAGTCACGTGACAATGTTTAACAAACTGAAGTCTTGATACGCATGTGATAATTTCCTGGCAGAGTCTTTGGTAATCAACCTAAAAACATCATAGAGCAAAGATCAGAATCTATAAAATACTTCAGGCAATAATGTCACCGAGTCTGAAAATGAAATACATATTTATATATGAAGATGACAAGGAAAATCATTTCTTGTGAATTCTTAAGATATAAG
This sequence comes from Dendrophyllia cribrosa, assembly GCA_024195265.1. Lineage (NCBI taxonomy): Eukaryota > Metazoa > Cnidaria > Anthozoa > Scleractinia > Dendrophylliidae > Dendrophyllia > Dendrophyllia cribrosa. The sequence goes on from JAJLRJ010000012.1 coordinate 33,126,314, forward strand.
TTATCACACAAGGGTTTGGTTGACTGTTGATATTACAGTTGAAAATTACAGATGAACCATTTACAAAACTACAGTAATTTAATACTGACAGAATCTAGAGCACATTGTCAGGAGGTGAGTGCTCTTTGAACGAGTTCAACTTCTCTGTTCCCTTACAACTGTATTTCACGGAATTTTTTAACTTTGAAATAATGTTTTACAACCTTAACACAGGAGGCATGAAAGACACAGAAGTGTAAAATATCATGTTTCATGTAGCAATGGCCATTTTTATGCTAGAGATGTTAAAGTCATCAGAACACATTAAATTATTTACTGTAACGTCTCAGACGTTAAAGTCATCTGGTATAAATAAAACAGGATGCAGTAAAGTAGATGGCCAAACAGAAAAAAGCAAGATTTTCTAAAAAAAATACTGGGTTCTATTCTCGGTAAAGATGAACATGACTAACCTCGCACCAAATAAATTTTAACAGCGTGAATTACATGAATACACAAGCAAAGCTACTTAAAGAAAACATGTCAGAGACTTTGCTTAGTTTACAGCTTTTAAAATCTGTAAACGAGTATAAAGCTCTTTTTTATATATTTCAATAGCATAAACATTGGCTTCCTTTAATATGAGTGCCAGAGTCTCTGAAGTCAATGCAAATTCAGTTTTGTCATCTACAAGAACAGATGTAAATTCTTTAAGTTCTATAAGTTTGGGAGGGTCCCATTTTGTAACAACCAATTGAACAGCGCTTCCCTGTTTCAGTATGCTGCTCAATTACTATATGTAATACAATACAATACAATTTTATTTTACTCATAACAATAGATATATACATTTTTCAAGAACACACTAAACAAGAAAAACTACAGATAATAATACCAATAAAATATAAGTTAACATTAGAGCCTGGAGACTAAATCAACCAAAGAGTTTTCAAGTTAGCCTCCAGCCATTTTATTTTACATTGTAATACAGGAATAAAGGCTAAAGGAAATCAAAGGAAGAGTATTGAAGTTAACTTCACAATTTTATGAAAATAGGAAGAATTTGAAACAAAATATAAACAACTCAGTTATTTATACATTGTTGTGACAGTAAATAATGCTTTAACTTTTTGGAGAAGGAAAATACCTTTAGTTCCTTAAGTTTAAGTTTGTGGATGAAGACCTAGATTGTGACCATTTAATTAAAATCTATGGAGCAGTATTTTCCTCTGATAATGTTTCTCTAAAAACGTATCAGGCAATACTCAATCGAGACTTGATTGACACTCAAACGATATGTCAGACAGACATAGGTTGAGTGTCCACTTAA